>OX578143.1:67005788-67008288 GCA_951213105.1 Amaurobius ferox | reverse complement strand
ATATATTTATATATATATATATATATATATATATATATATTTATATATATTTATATATATATTTATATATATTACTATTTTATTTTTATTTTTAATTTTATCTTATTTATTATTGACACATTGTAAAATATCTGCTGCATATGCGCAAATTTACAAATGTTAGTTCTATATTGAATCTGTAGTACTGTAGTTATTAACTGATATTAATAACAATAATTTACAATCTTCCATTAATTTATGCTGCACATGCGCATGTTAATGGTTAGAGTATATAAATTCTTTATAATAGTTTTATGTGACCTTTTGAATTGTGCTAGAATTATCTTCAAAAGTCTATGTAATCCTTTTATTATATTATCTGTTTAATATATTTCATATTTTTAATGTTTGACATTAAAGGTTGAGTATATTCATAATTTTCTGCATGAAATACTTGTCTATCCTGTGT
Organism: Amaurobius ferox; assembly: GCA_951213105.1. Taxonomy (NCBI): domain Eukaryota; kingdom Metazoa; phylum Arthropoda; class Arachnida; order Araneae; family Amaurobiidae; genus Amaurobius; species Amaurobius ferox. The sequence goes on along the minus strand of OX578143.1, from coordinate 67,007,840 downwards.
TCTAAATACCTCTTAGCAATTTGCCTATTTGTAATTAAACTTGCTCTTTCTCCCCCCCCCCCCCCTCCTCATTTTTTTTTATTATTATTATTTTTTTTTTTAATTTATATATATATATATATGGATATGTATTCGTATTTATGTGTGTATATGTTTATATATAAGTGTGTATAGGTTTATACATCTTCATTTTAGTTACTTTAATGTTCATATATTGTCTTTTGTTTCCTGTAATTGAATTTGATTATTTTATTTTAGTACTGTTCAAATACTGTAGAATCTCATACCCACTCTTTCCTTACTTGTTGTCCCCCTTTTGGCATATCTTAGTGATAATTTGAATTTCATGTTAGTTTTGGATAAAAATGCACTTATCAGTGCAGCTCTCTCTCTTTATCTTTTAGTGCTCTTTGCCTCTAAGTAATTTGAGTGTATATATATTATAATAATCAAGTTTATATTTATATTAATATATATTAATATTTATATTTAGTTTTATATATATTCAAGAAATTATATATTCACATTTATTTATAATTAAATATTGGATTTAACCTTTGTACTTTGTACATTTATTAACTCACATGAAAATCTCTCTACTATGATTAGTTTTATTATTTTTTGTTAGCGCCTGGCAAAATAGTGTAATTGTTAATCATTACATTAGTGCCCGGTAACCTATATAAATTGGGATATAGGGGATCGATATCAAGCAACCAATTGTTTATCTTTCATGTTTTGTAGACACTCTTCGATGCCAAGCCATCATTACTCACCAAAACTCATGTATTTTCGTTCTTGCCGGGATAAACGTTGTAAGACCTGTCCTTTAGCTTTACCCTCTCAGATTAATAATAATAACCCTAAATATTTAACTTTTTGTAAAGTGTATAACTGCATTTACAAATTAACTTGTGTATCTTGTAATATCTCATATATTGGACAAACAAGCACCCCTCTTCACCTTCGTTTTAATGTTCATCGTAACCATATTAAGAAATTTAGTTCTCGAGCATCACTCAATACACATCTTCCTCCTCCTGCATATCATCACACTGGTAATAATTTTGAATATGCCCACTTTGACCATCATGGTATTGATAATATTTCAATTTCGATTCTAGATATGGTAAAGAATCCGGCTGATAGATTATATTTTGAAAATTCACTAATCAAACAGCATAAAACTATTTTTCCATATGGTTTGAATCAAATGTATAATAATAAAAATGTAGTAAAAACTACCTATAAAAATCCAAATTTTGATGTCTCTATATTTAACATCCTTAATTATAATTCGTTTAGTGCCTCATCAAAAAGATCTAAGCGAGGAAATTACAACAACAAAAAGTGTCAAAATCTGAACATAAAAGCTAAAATTACTGAGTTAAGAAAAAACTTTAAATCTTCATGTAACATAAATTCTTTAAAAACCTGGGTATTCAATATTAAAAAACAAATATTAAATCAAGTTTATAATATATTCTTAAAGTCATTTAATCAGGATGAGCATTTTTCACACCTTTTATATGATCTAATTATAACACGAGCTTATTTTATAAACCTCCATCTGTACATTCAACCCTTTCCTACCTCTAATTATCATCCAAATAAAACATATAATACTTATTGTGTAATTAATTACAAAAATTCACTTTACAATAATATAAATTTTAATTATTTATTTCAGCAGTATAAACACTGCTTTCCTGTTCCTAATACTCAAATTTTCAAAACATTTAAATATAATACCCCTTTAGGTAGGCAAATTTTCAATTACAATGATATATCTAAATCTTTTATGAATCAAAATTTCCCTCCCAATTTATTATGTGTCTGCAACCAGCCAAACTATTCTAAATATATAGACAGCAATCATAAACACATAATTACTGGTGATCTCAATATTGTTCAAAATGTAGCACTTAAAAATATTATGCTTTATGGTACCAAATTCCGAATCCAAAATACATTAAATCACTCTCTTTTGATTAAACAACTAAATATTGATCTAGAAAAATTCATATACAAAATTGCTTGCAGTAAAAACTA
>OX578143.1:66610788-67000788 GCA_951213105.1 Amaurobius ferox | reverse complement strand
TTAATTGTATTATGCAGGGAAAGTCATGCGCTGCCCACATCAGATGTTTTTTTTTAAATTTTGTCTTAGTCTTACAGAAAATATTCTCAATTTGAGTAACAGAATGATAAATCCAAAAAGAAAACAAAATAATGAGTATAAGAAGATCAAGATAATCAGTAACAGCAAAGTGTATGTGAATATCAAAGGACACTGTTTTTTCTGATTTGTAAGGTATTTTAAATTAAATTAACTGGAATGTGGGTTAACTCAGCTTTCTCATACCATAATCCACTTTTAAGTAGCTTGTGTTTTTTTTTTTTTTTTGTTCAAATTTTATAAGAAAATTTTTCAATAAATCGGTATTGTTGGTTACAATTATAATGTGTTACCCTTCACTTTAAAGGACTTGAAATAATCTATTTATCGATTGAAATCATACTTGAAAACGTACTCCTCGGGAGGGGGGGGGGGCTAATGACATTACGAACACAGAAATTGTATCGCGGCTATTTTTCACAACAATGATTGAAACTATATTGTCCCGTGATCATTAAGCCATAAATAACCCCTTTTATGCATGATTATGTCAAATTTTGTCCTATGCTGTCATGTTAAAAAATATATAATTTCGAATAAATTTCGAAGTTTTGCTCGAATTTAAAAAAAAAATTCTATTTAGTTCTAGATTTTTCGATAACAAAGCCAGATATAAAGTTTCGTGAAAATCCGTGAGCTATCGTGTTTACAAGAAATCGACCACAGACATCAGACGGACATCACTCCAAAAATAGTAAAAACGTGTTCAGGAGGTCTTTAAACATGTATTGACATCACAATTTCGAATTCAAAAATTTTCGCGAAAACAATACTTTCTTTATACTAGATTAGTATGAGAAAGTAAAAATGACCATGTTGTTCATTTGACCAGCATATAATGTATGTGAAAGAGATACCTATGTCGTTGAATAATATTTATCAAGTTAAATAACTACGAAATAGGTATTATGAGCATTTAGCCAAACTCAGGAATATAATCTGGATATAAATCTGTGTCATCGTCATATTAAACGGATCAGCATCCTCTGCTTCTAACATTTTATGGCACAAAAAGTAATTCGAAATACGAGGTGGCGCCATCTTATATGGATCTACCATTTTGTTGCTGAAACACAGACACACTGTTACTGACCAATAGAATTTTTACTGTCATTTGTTGTTTACTTTAAGACCCAATTTATATTTTATTAGAAAGAAAAAGCATTACCGGTATCTGTGGCATCATTTTTTTTTCAATTTTCCGAGCCTAAACTATCGGTAATGCCGAAATATCGGCATTTTCATATCAATGCCAGTATTGAAATATTGTCAAAATTTGACTGTAATACCGGTTTGCTAGATCCCGGTATTGTATGTATGATTTTTGAATTTTGAATTTTTGCATCCTATAGAACATTTAATGACTCAAGATGGCAAGAAGCAGAAGTACAGAGAATAAACGTTGGATATTTTTGAACAATGTACTCAGTCAGACGGACACCAAAGTTGATGTAAACACTCAGTCAGATAAATTTGTATGGGCAGCAAAAATTGCCACACACATCGGCCAAGTTATTTGATTCTTGTGAGCATGGGTATTGCAGGCAGTACACCCCAACGGCCCTCTGGCCAATGAGGGCAGCGTTATGGGGCAACACCATTTGATTCTTGTGAGCATGGGTATTGCAGGCAGTACACCCCAACGGCCCTCTGGCCAATGAGGGCAGCGTTATGGGGCAACACCAGCCAATGGGCCTAAAGACTACCGTGGAGGAAGATGAAGGTGAAGCAACAGCAGCAGATTAAGAGACTTCAAAATATTTAAAAATTATGAAGCTCGTTAAAGAAAAAGTTAGAATTATAAGTGAAGTGTCGCCGAAGAGAACTTAATCTGTGCGCGCATTAAGAAGGACCCCGGACAAGTATGCTTACGGACGGCTGTGCAGCCGATAGTAGAATAACAGGTATCCAATTATTACCCACTAGGAACTATTTTGATGAGACATCATCTAATTACGACTTTTAACAAAAATCACTATTATCATCTCACTCTGCTCCACCGTAAGATTAAAACCTAAAGAATAATATTATAAATGTAAAATTAATATTTTAATAAATAAGTAATTAAAAACAACAGTGTTATCATTTAAATATCTTGCATGTTAATGTTTATCTTTTTGGACATACTACTTTTTTAGGTGGACGCTGGACCGTGGAAAAGTTATCGACGGTAGGAATCTCTGAACATTTTAAAGTATTTCTGTGTGACTTATTCCGCCCGTATACTAGCCATAGGCTAGACCAGGTCCAAGAGCCCAAAAGTTACAATGAAATCAAAAACCAATAAAGGGTCTTTATAAATATCTTCCTTAGCAAGCCTCAGGCAGCCTAAAATATGGTCAGGGGAGGCCTCTGCGGAATTGCAATTAGAGCAAGAAGAATAAGATTTTTACCCCTGATTAAAAGTAAGACACTTTAAGTGTCCACTGGCAAATCTGCTAATGGTGGTCTGCGTCCTTTTGCCGTCCTTAACGGTAAGGGCACCACCAGGGGATTTCCTGTCACACCAGGTGTGTACAGGAGGGGTCCTCCATAGATTTTCTTTTAAAATTTTTCTTCTTTTTACAACGACAAATATGCTATTTTTACCACATTTTAGTAATTATTTTAGATGACCACAACGGTAATAATTTTCACCACAGTATGTCTTAGAAGTAAGCTCAGAAAAAGCCTCAAATCTTATTCGTCATGGAGTATCTCTATTGTGGCATTGCTAAAATGGCCGAAGGCGAAATCTTTTCATCAAATTCTGTATGATAAAGAAGTCTCCGGAAGGTTACAGGATAAACATATCGAACATGGGTGCTATAAAACACTTAATACCATACTTATTGCTCCCATAGATGTATTATTCATACTTCAAATACGCGTTATAAATCATGTATGTGGCTTGCTGGAAGTCACCTAGGCGGTTACGCAATCGTATATCATACATAATAACAGCCATAACTGTTGCAAAATCTCAGAGTTCCATGCCACGCGCAACAACTACAGATTGAATACCGCTGCCATTCATCAGGAAATAAATGATTTATACTTTCTGGCTGTATATCCCCAGGCAGAGGTGTTGCAGAGAACAGATAGAAGCCTCCTAATTCATTACCAGTTCGATAGGAACCCTACAACACCGAAGATCTTAACCGCAACCGACAACGATTAAGAGTTATGTGTATGCATGGACAAGACCTCTTCATGGGACCTTTGCCATTTTGCAAGCAGGCCACGACTGCAGCATCTGGTGAAATTAGACGCTTTCTTTCTCTCTCTGTGACGGTTAATTATAGGTTGGAGTCGTACTCCTAAATTGTCCAGCAATCCATCAAGACGTGGTAAGTTAATACGTGATCGATATTGATATAGAGACGGGCTGTCGATCGCAGATTCATCACAATCGAAATGAGACCACAAATTATTTTTCCAACCACCTCTTTTCAGTTCTTAGCCAGGTGGAACGGAAGTTAGTTCTTTAAAAAGCACGGAATGAATACGAGAGTGAAGGAATGAATTGGAAAAGAGATATCATTTGCCACATTAGAAAAATTATGCAAAACAGTGTACACGGTTTAAAATCTATTGAAATTATTATGGGGTGTATAATTTGATTCTTAATATATTTAATTCACTGTATCGGAAGTATTAGTGCAATTACCCTGATTGCATGTTGAAGCTAATAGCCTTAAGATAATTTAATCAAGTTATTTTGCAATATAAGAGATATGTCTCCATGTCCACACTTGTTCGAAATTGTTTATCTTAACTGTACACCGTGCAAATATACATTGAGTAACTGAAGTTGCGCATTTTTTTGTACTCAGTTTTATTTATAGGTCAGGGAAAGCTAATATGTCAGTACTGTGAAAGCTATGATTGTCTATTCATGCAGTTTTGCTTTCATACATCCATTATACGTGTATTGACCAGATGTTTACCATAGTAACAGAATATTTTTTAAAAGTCAATTTGGAATGCATTTTTTGTAATATGAAAAAAAAATAGGAGTAAAATTATGAATATTTAGTTTGAAATCGATTAATTTGAATGAAAAGCAAAACGCGACGAAAAACGAAATTTTTGGCGCAATAAAATAAAAAAGTAAAGTACACAATTTTATTTCACGTACATGATTTTGGAAAAAAATGAATTATTTTCTAGAAGAATCTTTTCGGAGTAAAATTGTCGACGAACATGCTGACGAGCATCATGGGCGACAGAGTAATTTTTTTGGCACAGAACAACGACATTTTCTGCTCTCGTTTTTCTTCTGATCTTTTACCTATACCAATTCTTATTAACTTCATATTACCTCTCATTATCTGTATTTTCGCTGAACATCTTTGACGAAATATGATGAAATTTGCACAAATATATATATATATATATATATATATGAGGAATAATCAATTTTTTAATGTCTTCTTCTGCACGACAGTGGCGTATGGAAAGTAGAAAAGTAAGTTTGAATCACACACCAAGCTGATGTGTGATTGTAGGTGTAGGCAGGGGTGTAGGCAGATGAAACAGTTTCGACAATTTTGTATAATATCAATTTTGGATAATGGTAAGATTTACATAGTATTGTTTTGAACTGCATCTGACGGCACCCTCAATTAGGAAATACTCAATGTCAAGCATGATGTACTATGTTCACAGCAGTAGTGTATGTTTACATCACAGCAACACAGCTGCCTGATGGAGCATTTAATACAGTCTTAGACATTTATGTAGAGGAGATCTTGCTGTCTGAGGTCAGGGTTGCGCCGACAGCACAAAAGACAAATAAAGCATCCGGAAATGGCAATATTGCGGTTGAGATATTAAAAGCTGATGAGAATGTGCCTTTAAATCATTTACACAAGGCTCAATATGGGAAAATGTGAGAATTCCTGAACAGTGGAAAGAGGCGGTAATTATAAAAATTGCAAAAAAAAGGTGATCTATCTAAATGCAAAAGGTATTAGCTTGCTGTTAATACCAACAAAAATATTTGCAAAATATTTTATTAATGGGATAGAAAAGCAAGTAAAAATGTGATCAGAAGTGAACAGGATGGCTTTAGAAGCGGAGATGGAGCATTCAAACAGTTATGTAGCCCCCCTCCCCCGGGAGGGGGGGCTAATGACGTTACGAGCACAAACATTATATCGAGGCTATTTTCCACAATGATTTAAACTATACAGTATCGTAATCACTGAGCCATAAATAAACCCTTTCATGCATGATTATGGCAAATTTTGTCCTATTCTGCCGTGTTAAAAAAAATACAAAATTTCAAAATTTTTACTCCAATTAAAAAAAAATTCTGTCCAATTCAAGATTTTTTGATAACAAAGCCGGATATAAAGTTTTGTGAAAATCCATTAATATTTGTGGCTGCTATTGTGCACACAAGAAATAGACCACATACATTAGACAGACGGATATCACTCCAAACATGCTCAAAACGTGTGCAGGAGCTTTTTAAATACATTGACATCAAAATCTCAATATCGAAAATTTTCGTGAAAACAATATTTCAATACTACGTATGTTTCAATACTATGTATATTTTTCAATACTACGTATATTTTTCAATACTACGTAAAACAATTTTTCAATACTACGTAAAACAATTTTTCAATACTACGTATACGTAGATTATACGTACGTATTTTTCAATACTACGTATAATCTACATATGGTAAAAATTGCGGTGTTGTTTTTGGTTAAGCGTAGCAGCCTAACTGTGTGCAAAATAGATTTTTAATTTGGTCGAAAGTGGTTTCGTCACGAAATGAATTACTTTAGCAAGGGAGAAGGTAAAATTACTCTCTAAATGGCATTTTAAAAGAGATGTTTTTATTAATCTGCATGTAATAGTGTAAATGTAGAGACATTTGAAAATACCTGGAGTCATCTTCTGGAACAACACGTGTGTAATCGTTGCTGAAGGTGAATATTTTTTACTTTGTGGTGATAAAGCCATTTTTATTCTGCCGCATTGTCTAAATGCTTGATATTTGTGTGTGTGTGTGTGTGTGTGGGGGGGGGGAGTTAGATTTTATACACTGGTTTCCATTTTTTCGGAGAGATTAAAAATGTTTAATACTAATTTCACAATGCTCTCTAAATGTATCATTGTTTGATTAATTGTTTACTTTGTTTTTTTTTCCTCTTTTTAACAGGAAGTGAGTCCCGTACCTTCCTGAAAAGAGGGCCATATCTTTAAAGTTGTTTCCGTAGAAATCCTAAAGAATAAAATGAAGTCTTCCTATATTTTTCAATGTTATAAATTTGGAGGGTAACATCTTATTCTGAACTCGTGGTTTTGACGAGAAAATGCCAAAAATCTTCTCAGATTGGCTACTTTTTTTTTACATTCTGCTCGTCAACTGTTAATCACTTTATGCCCACGCCTTTTCTTCGTATGCTAATGGGATTTGAACGTCGACAACCCGTGCAGATCATAAGTGCCGATACACTTCGCGGAAGTAGGGGTCATCCAAAAAAACCCTATTGTTTAGGCCCAACCCACCTAAGAAAGAATTTTGGACAGTTTTGAAAGCCTGGTGTCAACCATCCATTGTATAGTATATCTATGGTTGTTTCATCGTGTAGCGTCATTGGGGTTTCCTATGTATCTGCATAAAATATTGACGATAACCCTAATACTTCGAATTATTGGCCTGATCCATGACTTTCTTTGACATCCCTGTATATAGTGCAGACTCACTCACGATACTTTTTCTTAACTTGCAGACTGAAAGTTTGAAAGTGTTTTGGCCGGAGGTGGCCTGCCGTAGCAGGTTGCTGTACTGCATACATTGCCTATTGGTAAATCAACCACGGACAGTGAGACTTTCTTCCTTAAGACTGCAATTTTGATAAATGGCATTAGTGACACTTCACAGGTGATCCCACGAAATGCGACATCTCCGCGTTTATCAGTATATATATATATATCTTGAAAAGAAGCAAAAAGTCCTCTATCTGTGAGGCATCCATTTAAATGGCACTGTATTTACAGTCGGTGTCAGTTTGTCAAGCAAAAGTGAGATAGATTAAGCGTTGGACCATTGCACTTAAAACGTGAGTATAAGAAACCATTTATATAGGAGGTAAATTATTATTCCCTTTCTCAAAGTGGTTATTTTATCTACCCGTATGTCCTCTTCAGTAATTTCAAAGTAGGAAACGCGGAATCCAAAATTAATCGTTCATGTCATCTGTAAGTGATTCTTCGAAACAGTGTTGCCAGAAAAATGGTTGCTACATGGTGAGAAGTTTACCGTACCACACAGAAGCGGAAACTTCGCTTAAAATCATTATTAGGGTTAAGGAAATGGGAGGGAAATGTGGAAGCTATTTGCAGCAAATATTTACAGCTTCATGCAGCAAACCTAACTTGACACAACAGAGGTATAGGAAAAATTGTAAGCCTCCGCTAAGTTATAGAATTCATCTGATAAACGTTATTAATGATTAAAAATTACAATTATTTTTATAAAACAGATAGTTTGAGCTAAAATCAATCGATTTCTGAAATAAATATTCAAAAGTTTATACTCGTGGCAAGGCTAACACATGTGGATGCCATGGCTTATACACATTGTGGATGCCATGGCTGGTTAATTATTACTTTCCTTATAAAAACAATGTATAAGGAAAGTATTGTGACGGGGTCGAAAATTCGAATTCGAGTTTTCGACGGGAGAGCACGCTTCAAGTATCCATGATCACGAATCAAACATTTTTGAGGTGATGTCTGTGTGTGTGTGTGTGTGTGTCAGTGAGTCTGTGGAGACGATAACTGACGAACGAATGGACCGATTCGAACCAAATTTAGTACAAAAATCACAATCCGTAAACACTGGAAACCTATTGTTTTTATACGCAATCGAATGTTCAGAACCCCCTAAATTTTCGAATAAAATTTTGAAAAATTCGTCAAAAAATCAAAACCACTAATAAAGTTACGCAAATAGACATTTCTTATGTAATTTTTCATTAGAAAACGATTGACATAAATTTTAGAACGCTAACATGAACCGTTCTCGAGATATTGCACATTTTTCAAAAAAATTATCAAAAAGTCATATAAAATAATAAAAAAATATTTCCTATTGAGAAACATGTTCACTTTTCATATGTAATACCATGCGATAAATTGGGTGACATCATTCTCGTGGATCTAGCTCGTTCCATTTATGAAAAAAGATACTTTGAGTAATATTTTTGTATTTGAACGCCAATAGTCATTTATCTGCTGTAAGAATAACTTATTTCTTCGTCTATAACGCTTGGCGAGATTTTGGCGACGAATTTGGCGGAATGTCGCCAACTTGGCGACTTTTTGAAATGTTGCCAAATTAACGAAAATCTCGCCAATTGGATAAAAATGACGCTAAATCAATGAAAATGACGACCAATTGTCGAAAATTCAATATCTTGGAAAGAATATTAGTATCTATTATAAGAAAAATCTATTTCTTTTACTGTAAAAGTAGTAAATTCATTACATTATATAAGGAAAGTCATGTGTTGCCCACATCAGATTTTTAAGTTTTGTATTCATAAGTCCATTATGTGTACACTGACTAGTTTGTTTCCATAGCAACTGAGTTATACCAGTTTAGAATTTTTTTTTATTATTAAAATTTAGAAAAATATGAATGGAATTTTGAATATTTCTTTTATAAATTCATTGATTTGAATTCAAACCACTGGTTTCATCAGGACCCGACTTAGCCTAACTGTGCTCCGGGTCAGACGTTCCTTCGGAGCTCCCCTTAACCTCTCGACATATATGAAATAAACAGAATTTTTTTTTCCAAAAACTTAATTGCATTCTAGAGAAAGGTATAAAAAAATGAAGCTCTTACATATTTTAATGGAATTAAAATTACTGGCAACTTTCTCATCATAGTCAAGGAGCCAACATTCTCTAAATCTTGAATTAGTACGGTTTTATACATCTGCAAAATGGATCTTTTTGCTGAGCAAACCTATGGCATATTTTTTTCTTCAGGGAGCAGTCGTTAATTCTTCAATGTTGCAATTGTTTAACTAGGGGCTTCTCTAACGCGGAGGATGAGTCAACTGCAACGCATGCTCTTGTTTTAGTCAGGAACCGGGTTTCATTAAAGTAATTTTAGTTTTGAGTTATTAATAGCGTTTATCAGATGGATTGTTTACCGTAGCAGATGATTATAATTTTCCCATATCTCTTTAATGTCAAGTCCGGTTTGTCGCAAGTATGTTAAAGTTTTTCCATATTTTGATAAATAAAAAGTTTTCCAAATTGATATATGAGAGACATTCTGTTGCTGTAGAAACGAATTAGTCAATGTATGCAGGGTGTCCGAAAAATATTGAAACGTGCTCTAATTCTTTACCTGTTGGAGATAAGTGGGCAATGTAAATTGCAAAAATCTTGAAAGGTAGGAAATAAGACTACGTTAATGAAATAGTCCTCCCATTCATTTTCCAAAAGTTGCACTTTTTAAATTTTTATACGACCCCCTTAGACAAATTGGATCAATCAGAAATTTTTTATTTTTAATGCAACAAGATCATTAAAAAAACTGCATATCTGTATCTTTAAAATTGAGCGAGATATATGTAATTGAAAATTGAACATTGTGAATGGGGATCCTAAATCAAATTAGAAATGTAAATTTGTGACATATCACAAAAAAGATAAAACTGGATACATAGGATACCCCACCGCGTAGTGAGTACCACTGCTTTATATGATCTTTGTCTGTGTAATACTTTATTTAGATGCATTTGTGATTAAAAATGTTGACACATATTAGCGTATTTTTGATCTAAATTTCTATCGTCAATTTGTTTATGATCCTTATTTTCACTGATGAAACAGCCTTTCACATGGTACGGAAAAGTGGCATAAGTCAGATTTTTTCCTTTATCATAATTCAGTTGATTTTAAAAAATACAGATATGCGGTTTTTTTAATTATCTTGTTGCATTAAAGATAAAACTTTTCTGATTGACCCAATTTGTCTAAGGGGGTCGTATAAAAATTTAAAAAGTGTAACTTTCTGAAAATGAATGGGAGGACTATTTCATTAACACGTAGCCTTATTTCCTACCTTACTTTCAACAGTTTTACAATTTACATTGCCCACTTGCTCCAACAGGTAAAGAATTAAAGCGTGTTTCAATCTCTTTGGGACACCCTGTATAATAGGCGTATAAAGAAAGACAAAACTGAGTAGCGCAATGTGTCCACAATATATTCAAATTAGCCGTACTGAGTGTATAGTCCATTTCCAATATTCTTGATCTATATCTTAATATATCAGAAATACATATGGTGCAAAGATGGAAATAGAAGCTGTAGCGAAACTCATACATATTTTTGCTTTATTATCATGAGTATGTGAAGCACACATGTACAACTATGCAGAAGAAATAACAAAAAACGAACCACCCCTCATTATTCTGCCGTCGTTTATACTATAGCAAATTCAAAAATATCATTCGATGGGGAATAAAGTCTTCTATAAATTCCTATGCAAAAATTTTGCACAAGGGACGTTGTCATATCAAATTGTGGACAAATATTGCAAAAATGCAGTTTTTATTTCATTGTAGTTTTCGGGTTACATAGTGTTAAAGAGAATTTTCGCGGGCCACATAAAACGTCTGCGGTCAGAGGCCACATGCGACCCACCTGTTGCCAATCATTACTCCAGAGCACTCGAATTTAATAGAAAACGGCATTTTTTTGTCGAACCCTGTTGTTGTTGTTGAGACCCAGACCGTCCGACCTACCAGAAAGGTGTAAGGTAACCGTTTGGACGGCCGGGAAGTGCCACCCAATTTAGACCGGAACCCAGTGGGGGAGGCATCCACAGGAACCGTACCCTCCTTCCCTTACCGCCAACCTCTCGGAAGGAATTGCGGACCCACATGTTTAACGTGATCGTACTCCGCATGAACACGGCGGCAGTTGTGGCAGCGTGCAAATCCAGCGCGCAAACCACCGGGCTACCGTGTCCGAAATGTGCCAACAGCACGCGGTGTTCCCAGGTGGTCACCCACCCAAGTACTAACCGCCCCCGATGCTGCCTGACTTCGGTGACCTAACGAGAACCGGTATTTTCTGCACGGTAGGGCCGTTGGTTGTTGAACCCTGTGAAAAAACTGTGGTTAAAAAGATTTATAGAAGAAAATAATGTCAAATAGGTCAGGTATGGACGTATTGTTAAAGTATCCTTAACATCTCCATTTAATTATTACTACATGGCAAATGCAAGTTATTGCAACGATACCTAGATATTGAAGTTTTGAATCAGTTGGTTTTAACATTTATTCTCCTAATATAAGCTGTTTGTAGTCCTAAAATGGACGCACTATTTGAATCTAAATCATTCCTTATTCCCCACCTAAAGTTTATATTGCTTTAAGTTAATCATGTGTACATATTCAGAAATGCGAATCATATATCTCGTTCAAACCATGGCCATGACTTTAATAAAATCGGAATATTAAGCAAAGGGCAATAACTTATGTATGTGTACTACTATTATAAACCATAGAGCACATTATATGTCTTTCCTGTAATCTACAACCTCAAATTTAGAAGATTTCTAGTGTACAGAAATGTTTGAACCTTTAAACCTCTCTGTTTCTGCGAAATTCACTTCAAACATTAGCATGAATCTTCTGCAAAAATATGTAAATCTGGACTTCCTAGCAATTCCGAACGAGCGAAAAGATTTCGAATTCCAACGTTGGACCAATTGCGATCTGTGCTGGGGGAGGGGACGTCTGGATTTTGAATGATGTCCTGGGGATATTTCTCGCGATTTGCGACACGAATACGAAACTTGGGGCGGGGTTCCTATGATATTATGCCCCGGTGTTTGATTTACATGTGGATTAAAACTTCCGGAGGTGAAGGTATATTTCCAGAATCAGCGTAGAGTGTCAAGAATCGGCTGGGCACAAATCGAGGCGCGAAATAGTGAATTTGCATGTGAAGGGGGTGAATAGTGAAACCAATTCGATCCCGCTCGATAACGGGAGAATGCAGATTAGATTTGATAGATGTTCTGAGTTTTGAGGGGCGAAGTTGTAGATTCATTCCACTTATGTATGGTTTAAAAGTGGATTTAGAACTGCACGGATTTTGGATATAATGCTTCAATCTTAGAATTATAGCAAGAATAATTTTGAGTTTGAAATCCAGATTTGAATGACCTGCAATTTGCAATTCTGTGATAATTAGCTAGTTGCAATTTTTCCTAGATTTAGAGATTGAGATTACGTGCTGAATCTCTAAAAGTTAATGCTAATCTGCATTTTGGAAGTCCGTAATTTTTATTATGGATAGTAATACGCCTCTAAAAGACATCATAATCCTTTATTCCAATAACATCGTATTATTAGCTATCAAAATCATCTCATCTATAGTAGATTTATCCTATATTTATAGTAGGTATTATAATAGCATCTCATTTATAGTAGGGATCCCCCTATACCAAGCTATACTAAAATGACCATGTTCTATAGCATAAAATGATTGCAGTGTCCCTAGGTGGGAATTTAAAATTCTGATGTGGGCAGCACATGAGTTTTCCTACCGATTTAAATTCAATTTATCATTATTTCTGTAATAATTAATTAAATTGAGTTTAATTACACAAAACAAGCATGCGGGCGCGGTAGCCCATTGGTTAGCGCGCTGGAGTTGCACTCGGTAGGCCCGGGTTCGATTCCAGCCGCTGCCAAAACTGCCGCCGTGTTCATGCGGAGTACGATCACGTTAAACATGTGGGTCCGAAAGTCCTTCCGAGAGGTTGGTGGTAGGGGAAGGAGGGTACGGTCCCTGTGGATGCCTCCCCCACTGGGTTCTGGTCTAAATTGGGTGGCACTTCCCGACCGTCCAAACAGTTACCTTACACCTTTCTGGTAGGTCGGACGGTCTGGGTTTCAACAACAAAACAAGCATGTTTATTTGAAATGACACTGAATTTGCACTTTTTAATTCAATTTTTGTTTTCATTTGGTAATTTGAAACTTCAAAAACGGCGTGGCAAAAATGTGAAAAAACAAAAATATCTCGAGAATGGTAAGTCCTAGAGCAATGAGATTAGTCTTATTCTTTTCATCGCCAAAAGTTGCGTATAATACGCTCGTTTAATTGATACATTTGCGCATGCGTAATCTTTTATTTTAGATTTTGACAATTTTTGTTGGTCATTTCGTAAAAAAAAGGCAGGTTCTTTTATCCCGAATCGTACCAAAATCTAATCAGCACCAGGATCACCCACAAGTGACTTACCAATAAAATTTTATGAAATTTGGTCAATTAGATTTTAAGTGGATATGCACATTGCACAGACAGACACACACACACATGCACACACACATGCACACACATGACGTCACGCTAAAAATATCTTTTTCGTATTCTAGAGGTCCCAAAACGTGTAGATCCTTCGAAAACTCGAGTTGCCATTTTCGACATGATATATTCCAATACTTTCCATATACATTACAATTGTATGGCAGGCAAAGTAAAAATATAGGTTAACAAACTCGGCAAGAAAACGAGAATAGACAATAAAAGCCAATTACAAGTTATAGAACAGTGTTTAATGAGCAGGAACTGACCTTAAAACTGTTGTTACAGATGCCATTTATTTGGCACAATAGGATTAGAGGTGAACGGTTGCAATACTCGGGAATATGAAAATAAACAGCAATTAGAAGGAATCTAATGTACTGCCCGTTCAAATGGTCTCCGTCAGCAATAATGCACATTTAAAATTGAGAACGAATATGACCACGTGATATTACAGACCCTGATGATACGACTTTTTGATGATTATTTACTGCCTTCCATATACGCGTTTCATTCGTTCCTGGTGTCGATTCCTACTCATTAGACAATGCTCTACAGTTTTTTATTAGCTTTTCTGTGTTTATTTTGCTTTGCTACCAAGTTCGTTATCCTAAATTTTTAAATTCTCCACTAGGGGCGCAGTAATCAGTTTTATTCGATTGAGCATTATTACTTTACTATACACAAACCTAACGTGTACTATCATGGACAGGACTTTTGTTTATAAAGTCATTGTGGTGCTTAAGGACTTTAATAAAAGTTCAGTGTAATCATGTTTTGCTTATAGTTGTATACAGCGGCGTAACCAAAAAAGCGAGGGTTTAGGCGATCGTAGTTCCTAATTGGCTGAACAAACATAATGAATCCTCGTTGGATAAATCATTCCATCATCAATCCCCTTATAAAACATCCAGGCTAGTATAGTTGGAATAGATATAGCCAATACAGTTGAGGGGTGGGATAGACCAGGTGTTAAAGTACGGGGATTCCACCCGGGTTCGTTTCCAGCTCTGCCCAAACTGTCCCCGTGTTCACATGGAGTACGGGCACATTAAATAAGTGGTTCTCAAAGTCTTTCTGGGAGGTTGGTGGTAGGGGAAGGAGGGTACGGTCCCTGTGGATGTCACTTCCATTGGATTCCTGTCCAAATTGGGTAGCGCTGTTCTAGCCGTTCAAACTAACACCTTACGCTTTTGGGTAGATCGGACGGTCTGGGCCACAAGAAAGAAAAGAAAGTTACTACATTGGCATATGGTTGGATATTCTAACAAATATTTAAGACATTTTTTAAATTAAGTTAAAGGGATTTGGATGTATGAAATCATCATTAAATAGAAATCAAGCCTTAATTAATACGAAATTTTATATTTTTAATAATATAGTACAGTTTCAAAATTTTCGAATTCCAAATTTCGACGGGAATACGTATCCTAAGTCCCCTGGATAGATTCCTGACACTTTTGAAGCGCTGTAAACCTGGCTGTATCTGTGAGTTGCGGACACAATAGAAAAATAATTCAGGTATCATATTTGAAATTATATATTTAAAATAATAGGTAAAAACTATAAATAGATAGCAATTTTTTTTTGAAATTTTCACGATTTAAAAAAACAAATATATTCAAAATTTGTGATATTGATAACATTTTTCTATGGAGAAACAATGGCGATTTCGGACAGAAATGATAGAAATGGAAATAGTTTATATTGCAAACTTATACAAGGTAGGATCAAACAGTTCGGAGACTGTGCTGATATCTCCAACCCTGATTGGAGGAGAGGGGAACTATTTTACCTTGGCGTAGAGGCACATGTGACGCCAGATGTGAAAAGGAAGAAGCAGGTCCGCAGTGCAGGATTTTTCCAGACAATGCGTGTCGGTGAAATGTAGTCGTTCGCGTTTGTCGAAAACAGAAGAACAATGTGCGAATATCAAACTCTGCCAGCGTTTGGGGAAATCGCCGACAGAAACATTGCAACTGCTCTTCCTTTTCACATCTCGCGACACATGTGCCTCTATGCCACGGTAAAATAGTTCCCCTCTCCTCCAATCAGGGTTTTAGATATCAGCACAGTCTCCGATCTTTTTGATCCTACCTTGTAGTTCGGACTGGTTGTGTATGGGAAAAAAAGCATCAAGGTTTCATGTCATGGTACCATTTCAGGAACGCAGTAACGTAGCGCCCCGCAAGTCGTCATGTTTGAATTCGTATCTGGTAGCAAGTACATGTTATACTTGATAAACCCCGATTTCTAGGTGTTTGCAGTCCAGTCTCCAAGAAAGCTAACGACTTAATTAGTTTTGAAACGGATACGCCTTTAAAACATGACTAAAGGACGAACTAATTAAAGAACATGACTAAAGGACGAACGAGCGTCACGAAAATGAGAGATTGATAATGTCTCGTCTTATAATTTCAAAACTAAAAGCAACATATAAACGATAAATATAGCGTCGAGTAAACAAAGGATGTCCGTAGGGGGGGGGGGTGACAGCCCAGTGGTTAGCGCGCGGGGATTGCACTCGGGCGACCCGAGTTCCCGGCAGTGATTTTTTCAGGCATACCTCCGGAGAGCGAAGCACCCCCGGAGACAAGTAGTTCCCCCCCCCCCCCTCCCGGAGACATTTTATGTTAACCTAGTTTCTATTTATGTGACACAGCATTTAAATATATTTATATATGGTAAATAGTAAACTTGGCAAATAGAAAACACCCCCGGCCAAAAAAGTCCTGAAAGAAACACTGATTCCCGGCCTGCCCAAACTGTCTCCGTGTTCACGCAGAGTACGGGCACGTTAAATATGTGGATCCATAAGCTCTTCCGAGAAATTGGTGGTAGGAGAAGGAGGGTACGGCTCCTGTGGATGCCGCCCCCACTGGGTTCCGGTTCAAATTGGGTGGCACTTTCCTGTCATTCAAACAAATACCTTACACCTCATAGGCCGGATGGTCATAATTGATGATCTAGATGGTCTAGAAGAAGAAGAAAGGATGCCCGTATCTGAGATGACCGAGCGCGCATGCGCAGGAAGATCATTTTCTCTCCGAATATTTTGAAACTTCACATTTTGTAAATCAGGATAAAAATCAGTATATATGTTAACATTTGTTTCTGTCCGTGAGATAACAAATACAAAACACGAATTTCAAATCCTCGCCTATATCTATCGATGGGTGTATAATACATTCATGCTGAATAGCTAGCTCCATTATCATGTTACACAGAGGTTAGAGGTTGTTCTTCCGATCCCCATTAAATCCGTGTTGAGTTGAGTTGAGTGGTCGCGAAGAAAGAGAGAGGTGTGAATTAGCCCCATTAAGTGTAATTCTATTTCGTGCTCGAGTAGTTAGGAAAGTAGCAGACAAAGTATTGTATTTGCGGAGGAGGAGGTACCTTCTTTTTACAAAGTTGTGTACATAGTGGGTTCTTCTTCTTCAGAAAAAAAACATCAAAAGCTTGTTATTCATCTCATGATTTTGAAAGGATTTACTTCTGGAAATGCGTTAAGAAATGTTAAATGTGTTAAAATCCTATATTAAAATAGTAGAATTTTCTGCAGTTAGAGGGCACTAATATACCTTTAAGAATATATCAGAAATATCGTCTGCTGTTTTTAATGCGCGCCTAGACCTCTTTTTAACACTTTTCAACATAGTTGAAAAAAAATGTTGACTTTATTCATTCATTTTGTCTGTCTGTTTGTCCGTTCGTTTGCACGATAACTGCCTTAAAAATGACTTTATCAAAATTAAATTTCAGTATGTTGTTGAGACGGTCTGTGGAACATATGAGAATGTAAATAAATAATATCACCCAATTAGTTTTGGATTGAACCCGGGTTGAAAAGTGAAATACATTGAACCCTATGGGACCTAATATTTCAAACATTTTTTAAGCTAAGTTAAAATTCATAAATTGCTTCGAAAATTTTAGGAAATATTCAAATTATCCCATAAAATATATAAAAAATATTTCGGCAGAAATATGTTCGGTAGTTTAAAAAAAAAAAATTGAAATAATAATGACACCCATATTATATGAAGAGATCACATGACCCTTTTCAAAATAAAATATGGCATCCACCTTTTTCCTAGTGTAAAAATCCTGATTTTTAAAGTTCTTTTAAATTTATATTTAGTGTTGTATCTGTCGTAAAACCGCTTTATTTTTGCGTATTTTCTGTGCATCTATATTCCGTGCCAACGCAATTACAATGTTTTTGAGTTTAAATGATCATCCAACTTTGATTATTTCTACAACGAAGCCTAATTTTAATGGAGGCAGAATGCAAACAAGTGATTGTCAGATAAGTCGTATAAGAATTGCTGAATTTTTTTTCACGCAAAATTATTGTGTATGAATGATATGAATGAAATATTCATTGCTTTTACATAGCGTGGGAGACGATAGTAGTAAAGGAAGGCCGGTTCACCAACAGAGGAAGAGCAGTGAAGAGCGAAGAGCAAAATGGCCGCCATCTTGGATTTTCGTAATCCTGGACGGGGGTGTAAAAGGGGGGGAAAATGAAAAAAGGTGGGGGGTGAAAATTTTTAGAAACTTTTTGTCGGGTGGCAACGATGTCGTAGTCTTGTACGAGGGGTTGAGGGGGAAATAAATTTTTTTAAATGAGATTTTTTCTAAGTATGGGAGAAACTATTTTCGGGATGGCAACACCTTCTCTTCCCTCTCAATTGAAGAGCAGTGCCATCAGCGTCCCCTAGCGGCGAAAAGTGGAACTATCAAGATGGAACTTAGAAATATTTTCTGTTTCGGTTGCCATAGCAACACCTGTGGGGTAGAAACTTTTTTCAGGGTGGCAACACCTTCTCTTCACTCTCAATTGAAGAGCAGTGCCATCAGCGCCCCCTAGCGGTAGAAAGGAGAATTAAAATTGGGATTTTTCTGATAGTTGGGACTTTTTTTTTTCTTTTTTCTAAATGAAGTGATTAAGTACGAAATATCCGTATTTTTTTTCTTTTTTTAAAATGAATTAAAGGCGTTAATGAGGATAATGAAATAAAGTAATTAAGTAATGAATATCCGCATGCTAGGAGCGTACCAATATCCCTCCGCCAAGGACATGTTAAGGGTATACCAAGGGTGTACCAAAGGGATATGCTGAAGGCATGCTAAGGTCATATCAATACCCCTCCGCCTAAGAAAAGAGTGCTTGCCCTATATCGCGGTTACGAAGTGAACTGTAAGAATTTTATATTTTACTAACAAAATTTCGTAAATGCAAGTTTTTTTCTTATATTTTTTCGCAAATGTAAGTTTTTTACTTTTCAAAAACCACACTTGTGCTGTTTTCTCTATGGGAATTAACATAGGTTTTCACACTTGTGCTATTTTTTAACGTTTTTTCACAAAAACATACTTTTTACTAACAAAATTTCGTAAATGCAAGTTTTTTTCTTATATTTTTTCGCAAATGTAATTTTTTTACTTTTCAAAAACCACACTTGTGCCGTTTTCTCTATGGAAATTAACATAGGTTTTCGCACTTGTGCTATTTTTTAACGTTTTTTCACAAAAACATACTTTTTACTAACAAAATTTCGTAAATGCAAGTTTTTTTCTTATATTTTTTCGCAAATGTAAGTTTTTTACTTTTCAAAAACCACACTTGTGCCGTTTTCTCTATGGAAATTAACATAGGTTTTCGCACTTGTGCTATTTTTTAACGTTTTTTCACAAAAACATACTTTTTACTAACAAAATTTCGTAAATGCAAGTTTTTTTCTTATATTTTTTCGCAAATGTAAGTTTTTTACTTTTCAAAAACCACACTTGTGCCGTTTTCTCTATGGAAATTAACATAGGTTTTCGCACTTGTGCTATTTTTTAACGTTTTTTCACAAAAACATACTTTTTACTAACAAAATTTCGTAAATGCAAGTTTTTTTCTTATATTTTTTCGCAAATGTAAGTTTTTTACTTTTCAAAAACCACACTTGTGCCGTTTTCTCTATGGAAATTAACATAGGTTTTCGCACTTGTGCTATTTTTTAACGTTTTTTCACAAAAACATACTTTTTACTTGTAAAAAACTAACAAAAACGCGTTTTTAAAGTAGCAGAATCGCGTGAATTGGTGTTTTAAAGTAGTAGAATCGCGTGAATTGGTGTTTTAAAGTAGTAGAATCGCGTGAATTGGTGTTTTAAAGTAGCAGAATCGCGTGAATTGGTGTTTTAAAGTAGCAGAATCGCATGAATCGGGTGTATGGGAATCTCGAGAATCTCGGGGGTTTAAGGGGTGTGTTTCCCCAACCATTTCAGTCTTGGAATTGAAAGAGGCCGGTCAGGATGAAACGAGTTAGATTTTGTGAGGAGGTATGCATTATAGAGGTACCCTAAGATGAAGATCGCAAGGGATTCTGGGAAATTGACGCCCAGCGTTTCAGAGAGCGCATTTTAAGATTTGGCGTTATTTTTAAATCTGTATATAAAAGAGGCGAGAAGAGCGATTAAGTTTATTTAAAGTCATGTCTTCGAGAGAGGAGGTTATCGTGACGTGTGTCTATCTGATAACTGTTTTAATAGTATACATTACAACGGAAGTTTTGATTGATTTAAATATACCAAGGGATTTTATTCTGCATTTAAACGAATCTGTGAATATTTCCATGTTGGAATGATGGACGGAACCTACCAAGACCCCAAGCACCCCGCAAGTTTCGGTGGAGTGGATAGCATATATCGTGCTCTTCAAGGAAAAGTACCCAAAAAGGAAATTCAGAATTGGCTACAAGGTGTGGATGCCTATACATTACACAAGCCAGTTCAGCGGAAATTTAAAACCAACCGTGTTATAGTGTATTCTATAGATCAGCAATGGCAAGCCGATTTAGCAGATATGTCAACGCTCAGCCGACAGAATGATGGATTTCGCTACATCTTAACATGCATTGACATTTTATCCAAGTATGCATGGGCTATACCCCTGAAGCACAAGAGAGGGGTAGATATCGTGAATGCCTTTCAGACTATATTTAGAGAGCGCATTCCAAAATCTCTGCAGACGGATCAAGGTACAGAATTTAAGAATCAGAAATTTCAAAAATTACTTAAAGAACATCATATCAGGTTTTTTACAACGTTTAACACCACAAAAGCATCTGTTGTTGAGAGGTTTAACAGAACCCTTAAGACAAAAATGTGGAAATACTTTACCAATCAGAATACTTATCGCTATTTGGATGTATTGGACTCGTTGATGGATAGCTATAATCATACCTATCACTCCAGCATTAAGAAAGCCCCTGTGAATGTGAATTCGGACAATGAACAAGAAGTGTGGTTTACGCTCTATGGTAACCTGCCTAAGGGTGTATCCAAATGTATTTTAAATGCGGGGGACACTGTACGAGTATCCAAGGTTAAAATGACCTTTGAGAAGGGGTACGAAACAAATTGGTCGGAAGAATTATTTAAAGTGACAGAATGTGTGAAACGAGAACCTGCTGTATACAGAATCCAAGATTTACTAGGAGAACCCATACAAGGTACCTTTTACCTGCAAGAACTACAAAAAGTGAGAATGAAAGAGGAATTCCCCATTGAAAAAGTGTTAAAGAAGCGTTTCAAGAAGAATAATATGGAATACTTTGTAAAATATCGAGGTTATCCCCACAAGTTTAATCAATGGATACCTGCCTCTGATTTATCCGCCCTATAAAAGCAAGGGACGCCTGTTTCTGAAATCAGTTGATACGATGAGTTTCTACGTGACACTTCCTAGTGATAGCTCGATGAGCTACTTTCCTGAGAATAAAATTTCACATTTTATTACGAGATTACCCACCCCTATAGAGCTAAAGGGAAGCTGGGAGATTGGAATTACAGAGTTTTTATACCCCCATACGTGGATGAATATAACTGCCGAGAACAATTTTATTGGATTTGATCTAGGAGATGGTAAAATGCTTGTACGTAGAATACCAGCGGGATATTACGAAACCATCCCAGACATTTTGAAAGCTATTTTCATCAAAGACCACCAAAACAAGATCTCTTTTCATTATAATCCTGTTACGAAACGAGTACGCATTAAAGTAAAGAACAAAGCAAGAGTGATTTTAGACAAAGGAATGGCCCAAGTACTGGGTTTTAATCCCATGGTGATTGAATCGGACTCTCATTTAGAAACCAGTGTGGAAGGACCCTACGTTGCAGATGTGAACGCTCATTATCATGTACTGTTTGTGTATTCCGACATTGTAGAACCCCAAATTGTGGGAGATGTACTAGCACCCCTTTTACGCATAGTGAAAGTGGCCGGAAACGACGGTGAATTGGTTTCTCTAACATTCGACCGCCCCCACTATTTACCTGTGAGTAGAAAGATGATTGACACTTTGGAAATCGTTATAAGGACGCACACAGGCGAACTCACGCCATTTGAACGCGGACGCTCGTACGTGAAGTTACACTTTCGTCAAAAGTATCTCTCATGATGTATGTGCCTTATGAATGTTGCCAGAAATCTTTTGAAGACTACTATCTTCAGCAAACCGGTAATGGATTGGATTATTATCAAGGATCTGCATTTCAAAAAGGATATGGATTTGGAAGTTTGTTTCGTTCCTTTTTTAGAGCGGCTGTACCCATTCTAAAATCGGGTGCCAAAGCCGTGGGAAAGCAAATATGGCAGAGTGGACTCAATGTAATGGGAGATGTATCCAGAGGAGAAGATTTAAAAGTGGCAGCCAAACGCCATTTAAAAGAAGCAGGTCGTAATTTAACAGACAAGGCTGCAACCCAGATGAAGACTATGATTGGTTCTGGAAAAAGCAATAAAAAGAGGAAGCGATCCGAGAATCACTTCATTCCCACTTCAGCAAAGAAAGCGAGAACACGAGATATTTTCTCCTAAAGATGTCTATCCATAAAGATTCTTCACCCTGTACCAAGAGCGAATTGGATTTATTCGTGACCCCACCTACTCAGACAGCTATAGAAAAAGGACATTTTATCGAATACCACCCCCTCTCTAATATACGAGATGGAGGCCCCGTGGAATTTAACATATCTGGAAGCGGAGATGAATATATGGATCTGGGTTCTTCCTTTCTATACGTGAAAGCAAAGATTGTGAAATCGGATGGATCGCCTATAGCCGAAAAAGAACCCGTGGCCCCCGTGAACTTATTTCTACATTCCCTGTTCTCCCAAGTGGATGTGAGTTTGAATGACCGAGTTATTTCTTCAGCGACCAACACCTATCCCTACAGAGCCTATATAGAAACCCTCTTGAACTATGGGGCTGATGCCAAGAAAAGTTTATTGACCTGTGAATGTTTTTTTAAAGACACCCATCTGAGCAATACCAACCCTCTTGCAGAAAAGGATGCTAACGAAGGACTGAAACAAAGATATGAATTAAGCAAACAAAGCCAAACCGTGGATATGATTGGACAGATTCATTCAGACATTTTTCAGCAGAATCGCCTTATATTGAATTTAGTGGACATGAAGATAAAAATGACACGTAGCAAATCAGACTTTTGTTTAGTGTCTAGTGCTGCCAAACCTGATTATAAAGTGATGATAGAGCATGCTTCCATGTTTATTCGAAAAGTGAAAGTGGGCCCCGGCGTGTTACTGGGACATATAAAAGCCCTGGAGAAGCACACGGCCAAGTATCCCATTGACCGCGTTCTGTGTAAGACGTATTCTGTTTCTAAAGGCAGTTGGTCTTTTATGCAGGATAATGCCTTTTTAGGTGTGATGCCTAAAAGAGTGGTCGTTGCCTGTTTAAACAATGCGGGTATGAATGGACAGTATGGCTCTAACCCTTTCCTGCTAGGTCATTACAACGTGAATTTTCTATGTGTCTACGTGGATGGACTTCCAGTACCCAGCAGACCCTTGGAATTGAACTTTAACCAAAACAACTATATCCGTGCCTATCATACCTTATTCCCTGGATTTAACCAAGACAAAGGAATTCATCTGACCCGAGACGAATTTGCAAAAGGATTTACCTTGTACGCATTTGATTTATCACCTGACATGTGCGATGGCCCTCATATGAATCTACAGCACCAGGGAAATTTACGATTGGAAATCAAGTTTTCGGAAGCTTTAAAGGAAACCATCTCCATTCTACTGTATGCTGAATTTGAAAACGTGGTTGAAATTAACAAGTCTAGACATATTTTGTGTGATTTTGCCAATTAATCATGGAAAGCCAGCAACTGGATAAAGTCCTCTCCAAGAATCCTATAACCAAGAATGCATTTCTGGGCGTTTTTCCGAGTGATTTACTACCCCAAGACATTGTGACATTCCCAGCCTGTTTGGTTGCCAACGTGGACGCTTCGACCGATCCAGGAAGCCATTGGGTAGCCTTTTACATGCAAGATAAAGACTCGATAGAATTCTTTGATTCTTATGGACACCCACCTACAGCCTTTGAAGGACCCCTCTCGGACTTTGTTTCTACGTTCCAGCACCAAGAGTACAACCCCATGCCTCTACAAAGCAATGTAACAGCTGTTTGTGGACACTATTGTATCTATTATTTGTATTCAAGATGTCGCGGATCTTCTTTGAAAGACTTTTTATTACCCTTTGTACCCCACGATGTATGTAATGATGTTAATGTATATAACTTTGTAACCAAGCGCTTTCACATAAGTGCACCTTTTTACCAATAAATATGGATGTCAACATACTGTTCTTGTTATTTACGATGGAGTTCCCATCCTTACAACACCCCTTTACTATGGTTATTTCGGGTCCCACAGGATGTGGGAAGAGTTTTTTTGTGCGGGATATGATTAAACACAGGCGGGATTTGTTTTCGCCTCCTCCGGACAAAATCGTGTGGTTCTATGGGATCCACCAGCCTTTATACGATGAAATCCCAAACGTTATGTTTGTGGAAGGATTACCTAAAAACTATCAAGAGTATCTGGGATTGAATACTCTCTTTATTATAGACGATTTAATGAGTGAATGTGGTAACGATAAACGATTAACCCATCTGTTTACGAGAGGAAGTCATCATTTAAATCTAAGTGTGGTGTTTATTACGCAAAATTTTTTTCATAAAGGGAAAGAAATGCGTGAAATTACTCTGAATGCCCATTATCTACTACTCTGCAAGAATCGAAGAGACATGAGTCAAATCATGCATTTGGGAAAACAACTGTTTCCCAGACATCTGCCTTTCTTCCAAGAAGTGTACGAAGATGCTACTCGAGAACCTTATTCTTATTTGTTTATAGACCTGCGCAGTGAGACTCCAGAAGAGATGCGTTTGCGCACCTCGATTTTACCCGATCAGACACAATACGTGTATAAACTGAGACATTAAGCCTTTTTCGAAATGGATAAATGAATGCGCATGCGCAGTATTCTCTCAGTTGTGAAGATGACACTCAGCAGGCAACAACAGAAGCAATTACGGCTGCTTCATTCTTGTCCCTCCAAACTACGAAAGACCTTGTTAAAAAAGATTCCTCGTTCCTGTATAAAAGCCATCTGTGAGTGTAGCCTGAATACATTAAAGGGTAATATCCCACTCACGACACAACAAAAGAGCAAACTTCGACATCACAAGACTGTTTTACGAGAATTGGCAGACAAGCGTAAGCCACTGTACCTAAAACGCAAGCTTATTATTCAGAAAGGCGGTTTTCTGAACTTACTCATCCCAGCAGCCCTCAGTGTGATTACAACCCTTTTCAATGGAACACGCTAAAAAGTATGCCTTGGTTCCTGAAGACTCTTTGTCTAAACATGTTGCTACAGAAAAGTATAGAACCCATTTCGATAAGGAAATGGCTCGTATTCTCAACAGTTCCCTGAGTGAAGATGATAAAGTGAAACTTTATTATGAACTTTTACAAAAGAAAATAAAGATGGATTCTTTCAACACACGTATACGAGTGTCTCACAAGGAACCTCTTCTGAATACACAAGTATTGCACAAAGACCTTCTGAATACGCAAGTATCGTACAAAGACCTTCTCGAGAATATGGATACAGATATGGATACAGAGACGAAAATATCCGAAGATGCCCTACCAAAGCAGAACATCTCAAGATATGAAGATATTATTTTAAACAGTGTTCCCCGAACCATGAGAAACTATGCCAGCAATTTATTGGATATTATAAAAGGCCATCCCGACATTCTTTCATGGAATGAAAAAGGACATATTTCGCATCATCAGCAGTGGATTCCAAAGACTAATATTGGAGATTTATTTAATCTGATATTTGGACAAAAGAAAAGAACTGTAACAGGACAGCAAGTGTTTTTAACAGCTTTAGATGAACTGAATATACCTACCCACTTTGTAAAAAACAAAAATTTGTATAATCAGCCTTATACTCCTACTCCACCTAAGGCAGAACCT
Organism: Amaurobius ferox; assembly: GCA_951213105.1. Taxonomy (NCBI): domain Eukaryota; kingdom Metazoa; phylum Arthropoda; class Arachnida; order Araneae; family Amaurobiidae; genus Amaurobius; species Amaurobius ferox. Next base: position 66,974,983 of record OX578143.1, on the reverse strand, counting down.
GTAACATCCCGTTATTTAAAATGGGATAATTATGAATAATAATGAATAAAATAATGATTGATTATAATTACCTGTGTAGTGTTTCCATTCATAATCACCTGTGTATTGTTTTCATTCTTTTAACTAAGTGTGTGTTGGTATTGTATACTACCATTGCATACTACCCATACGAAACAAGTTTCAGTGACGTCACTGAACATGCCCGTTCTTGTCGAGCGGGGGTCACGCACGCGTGAGAAGCGGGTTGCAGGGGATTGGTAGAGCAGGTTTGTTACGTCAGCATGTGGGAGGGGCGAAACACTGGTGCGGGGGATTGCGTTTAAGATGGGTTACTTGCTCGTTAGATTCTATCCTGCCAAGTTGTTTTATTTCTATTAACTGCTATCATGGCTTCTTCTCCTCGAATTATTCGATTTGAAAATAATGGATTAAATGTACATTACATTCGACAATTTATGGACCAAGCTACAGCAGATGATATCTTTAAACAGTTGCAAACATTGGACTTTAAAGAAACCAACGTGGTTGTACATGGACGATCTTATACACCTCTACGTAAAACCCTTGCCTTTGGAGATGCTGATCTATCTTATGCCTTTTCGGGTACCTCCGTTCCAGCTAACGAATGGACTCCCCTGATGCTGGATATTAAAAAACATGTGGAAAAAGCATGTGATATGGAATTTAACTATGTGCTTTTAAACTATTATCCAAATGGTCAAGCTAAAATTGGAAGTCATAAGGATAATGAAAAGGGTTTGGATGCTACCTATGCCATTGCCTGTGTCAGTTTTGGAGCAACTCGTCGCATTATCTTTGAACGAAGCGGTGAACAGTCTATTACTATCCCTTCTAAGCATGGTTCCTTGTATGTCATGTATCCTCCCACGAACGAACTTTACTCTCATCGAATTCCACCTCAGCTTGATATTTCTGAAGCAAGAATTAGTTTAACGTTTAGAAAGCTGGTTTCATGCAGTAAAAAGCGTCCCCTGCCCAGTATACAAGAGGATGAGCTTCCATCTCATGACTGGTTACAAGAATATGTATCTAAGAAAGACCCACCTCCTGCCTCCGAAAATATTGGCTTATGGGATCTAAACTGGTGCTACTTTGCAGCTCTGAATAGATTTAGACATCAGTTAAAGATTCATATTCGTGAATTCAAAGAAAACAGAGGACAGTATTTCCCAACACCTCGTGGAATTACCATGAATATCGATACTTGGTACGCATTTACCAACAATATTTACTCCAACACCAGTTTTGTTGCTAACAACACACTCTTGGTTATGTTTGAAGAGGAGGATTGTATTCTACAACAACTATGCAGAAATGGTAATGATGGTTTTGGCTTAAAACCCATTTGCATTAAATTAAGTCCTGATCAACTGCAAAGACTTAGGGATTTTATCCCCAACATATCAGATGTTTTAAAAGAAGTTTTATAACGCCAAACAACTGCCATTCAAGAACGGGCATGAAGCGGATGACGTCATTGTCTGACTACGTCACACACCCTTGGCACCTTTTACAGAGGGGAGTGCCCTGCATTGGCTAATTTTTTAACCCGCTGTACCACTTTTTGGCGATTTTAAACAGGTCCTACTAGTTTTTTGGCGAGATTTCAACATATCTTTTGGCGAGTGTTTTCGCAAGGACTCTTTACTTTCTGCTAGATACCCATAGAGAGAGGTCGTCGCTGTTAACCATGTCTTGCAAACGTACTTTGTCAAATGCTATGGATGACTCAGCAAAGAGAGTCTGTTCTCAGCGTATCACATTGGATTCATTACCTCCTACTCTGTTTCATCTGGGTGGTGATATTTTTGCCAGTGTTGTTTATTTTATTGGACAAACACGGATACATATTCGTAAATTTACAACAGATGCTGATGGGAGTCTGAAACCTACAAAGGAAGGTGTTTCCCTCTCCACCACCGTATGGTTTGCTCTTCTCACCGAGTTAAGATCCCTAGTCAATCTCCTGAAAGACGATATGCTGCATATCATACAAAGAGATCTCTGTATATCCCGGCATACACTCCAAGGAGAACCCAAACTGACATTCCAGCGTATGTTTCGAAAGAAAGACTCCTCCTTCCAGTTCGTTCCAGAATATGTAGTTCTAACCCTACCTGAAACTCTGCAATTGTGTGATTACATCGATGCTATTAACATTCAAGTCCAAGCCAGTGTCATTTCCAATACTTTGGATTATTTCGTGAAACGAGAACTTAACAGCTATTCAGTGTCAGTCAGTGTTTCCAATGGTGATCCTGATAACCCTCAAGGATTTTATGAACTTCGATCTGCTTTATGCATTCATTTAAAAAACTGTTTAATGGAAAAAATATCTGAACTTTTCGAATGTTTTGCCTGTACAGCTGGGTACGACGACGCATCGAGCCACGATTGTGTTTCTTTTACCGAACTAGATAAATACCTACAATACGGACAACAGGCTCTGTATGCTTTGGATTGGTTTCATGTCGCCTACCAATTCACCAGAGACAATTTGGATAATCCTGATTTTGGAGAACTGGTGTTTATCCATGACTTTTTTCAAGTCATTCATATTACCGAACTTTTTCAAACGATTCAAAATCTATGTGTAAAAGAAGAAGAAGAATAATGTATATATATATGTAAATATTTATTTATTTATTTAATAAATGTGTTTTTTCTTAACTTTGCCTTTTTCTTGGAAACTACAGATACACACCTTTCAGGTATTCGTAAAAACTTGGTAAAAATATTTCTTTTTCAGGTATTATTAGGAAATGCATACGCATAAGAATTTAAGTAGAAATGCAAAACGCATGGTATACATCTTTGTTTCAGCTATCGAGGATTTTCTTTTTCAGGTATTATTAGGAAATGGAAATAAGAATTTAATAAGTACTTGGTAAAAAACATATTTAAATGTGCAAGTACAAAAACATTTGTTTCAGGTACTTTAACAACTTGGTAAAAAAATATTTAAACGGAAATGTAGAAACATAAGAACTTCAAGAGCCTCTCCCAGGCGAGAATAGCATTTCGCGATGGTCGAACACAAGCATCCGTAAAAAACTGTCCCCCACCACAGATGTTAACAATAGCAGCGAGGGCCGTTCAGTCGACCCAACGCGGCAAATAGCCTCAAGTTATAGCCTGGTACCACTCTGTTAGCAGTATCCCCATCTTTCCCGCACTGACCATACGATGTAACTATCCACATTCACGCGAGGTGGGGAGGGGTAGATCTGTCATCGTGATTTAATGGACTTTGCGGTTTTCTAAGAGATTACATGTACGGGCTTTTCAGCATTAGTGTAAGAAACCCAATATTCTGAACACTCTTTCAACGTACGCATCGCAGAGAAGTTTTATTCAGATGATTCTTTCTCTGTGGTTTCATTTTAAAACAAGGCGCCTCAAAACATGTTAAGATTGAAAGGTACTCTCACACACGTATAAAATAGCACACTCCTATAAAGAAATTAGTATGTGGGGTTTTTTAAATATTTATTTTTAAAACAGGTTAAGATTGAAAGAAACCCCTATGCTAGTAGTACACTTGTAAAAACATATGCATACAGACATTGGTATCTGTTATTATTTAAACTCCAAGACTTAAATGAATACACGATTCATAACACTCAAGTATTTTGGACACTTTCACGATTATTTAAAAATATTTATTTTTGGGAATATTTATTGAAAATATTTATTTTTTAAAATATTTGAACTCCAAGATCGAAATGGCTGGAGAAACACACCCTTAAACCCTCCGAGATTCTCGAGATTCCCATACACCCGATTCATGCGATTCTGCTACTTTAAAACACCAATTCACGCGATTCTGCTACTTTAAAACACCGATTCACGCGATTCTACTACTTTAAAACACCAATTCACGCGATTCTGCTACTTTAAAAACGCGTTTTTGTTAGTTTTTTACAAGTAGAAAGTATGTTTTTGTGAAAAAACGTTAAAAAATAGCACAAGTGTGAAAACCTATGTTAATTCCCATAGAGAAAACAGCACAAGTGCGGTTTTTGAAAAGTAAAAAACTTACATTTGCGAAAAAATATAAGAAAAAAACTTGCATTTACGAAATTTTGTTAGTAAAAAGTATGTTTTTGTGAAAAAACGTTAAAAAATAGCACAAGTGCGAAAACCTATGTTAATTTCCATAGAGAAAACAGCACAAGTGTGGTTTTTGAAAAGTAAAAAAATTACATTTGCGAAAAAATATAAGAAAAAAACTTGCATTTACGAAATTTTGTTAGTAAAAAGTATGTTTTTGTGAAAAAACGTTAAAAAATAGCACAAGTGCGAAAACCTATGTTAATTCCCATAGAGAAAACAGCACAAGTGCGGTTTTTGAAAAGTAAAAAACTTACATTTGCGAAAAAATATAAGAAAAAAACTTGCATTTACGAAATTTTGTTAGTAAAATATAAAATTCTTACAGTTATGTATTCGTAACCGCGATATAGGGCAAGCACTCTTTTCTTAGGCGGAGGGGTATTGATATGACCTTAGCATGCCTTCAGCATATCCCTTTGGTACACCCTTGGTATACCCTTAACATGTCCTTGGCGGAGGGATATTGGTACGCTCCTAGCATGCGGATATTCATTACTTAATTACTTTATTTCATTATCCTCATTAACGCCTTTAATTCATTTTAAAAAAAGAAAAAAAATACGGATATTTCGTACTTAATCACTTCATTTAGAAAAATAAAAAAAAATAAAATCCCAATTATCAGAAAAATCCCAAGTTTTAATTCTCCTTTTCGCCGCTAGGGGGCGCTGATGGTTTCATACCGCCTTCCGTGGTGTTGCCACCTCGAAAAAAGTTTCTACCCCACAGGTGTTGCTATGGCAACCAAAACAAAAAATATATCTAAGTTCTATCCCCGATAGTTCCACTTTACGCCGCTAGGGGGCGCTGATGGTTTCATACCGCCTTCCGTGGTGTTGCCACTCTCAAAATAGTTTCTCCTATACTTATAAAAAATATCATTCAAAAAATTTATTTCCCCCTCAACCCCTCGTACAAGACTACGACATCGTTGCCACCCGACAAAAAGTTTCTCCAAAATTTTTACCCCCACCTTTTTTCATTTTCCCCCCCTTTTACACCCCCGTCCAGGATTACGAAAATCCAAGATGGCGGCCATTTTGCTCTTCGCTCTTCACTGCTCTTCCTCTGTTGGTGAACCGGCCTTCCTTTACTACTGACGATCTATGTTTAGATGACGTCATTTGAATAAAGTTAATCTTTTTCGATGAAGTTTTAAGTTATCAAATACAATAAATAATTGTAGTACTGTGATAATTTAAAATATATCAGCGCTGAATATATTACATTTTAGAGATGTTTAAATAAAATTGCATTTCAGTTGGAAAGTGCATGTTGCATGATTGATCTTTCTTGTTTTGATCAATGGAGAGACATGTCCTTTTCCCAGAGTGAAAGTTGTTTTTTATTTTAGAGCAACATTTCTCTAGCCATTCTTATGAGAGTGTCATTGAAGACTTTCAAAAGAGTTCATTATGAAGAGTCTCAATACCGCAATCTCTATTAAGCAGTTTGACGATTTATCCTGATTTAAAATGGAAGAAATGGCAGATTCTTGTTTTGCATATCAAATTCATCGAAAACGCTGTACGAACTTCAATGACCTCTCATAAGAATGACTCGTCTTGACACCTAGATTGATCTAAAATAAAAAAAAATCTGATGTGGGTAGCGCATAACTTTAGCTACAGCCAGAATTCATTTTCCCTTTCTTTTCGCCATCATTCTTTAAATTGTGTTCAACTAGAGAAAATAACGTGAATAATTATTTGAAATTGCATTGAATTTACAGTATTAATTTAATTTTCGTTTGGACGAATTTTCAAAGGCAGCGTGGCGAAAATGAGAAAAACTGAAATATGTCGAGAACGATTAGTCCTAGAGTTATGGGGTTGACTATATTTTTTTTTCGTCGTCAAAAATGGCGTATAAAGTAAGATTTACATACAATAAAATAAGATGTACTTTTATTTTAGATTTTGGCGATTTTTGCGGGCCATTTCGCAAAAGACAAACGAACAAAAGACTTATCTGCTAATTTGGCAAAGTTTTTCAGTATAGTGGATATATATATATATATATATATATGCAGGGGAAACAGCTGATTCAGGGGAATCAGCTGTTCATAATGGAGAGTAAGGTTCCTGATAGTTATGATAATATATAAATATATATATATATATATATATATATATATATATATATATATCATAAAGGAACACTTAAATTTACAATTCAAGTATGAAAGATATCAAAAGCATAAAAGGAGTGCTAACGAGGGATCATTAACGTCTAGGGGGATTGTGACCCCTATTCCTGGCTAAAAGCGTGTTTTTATTCCTAGGAAACACTCCCAGTAACAGTGATCGCTCGAAGCAGTTCCAAACCTCCTAGATATTAATGATCCCTCGTTAGCACGCCTTTTATAATTTTGATATCTTCCATACTTGAATTCTAAATTTAAGTGTTCCTTTTTGGTATATATTATGAATGAAAATTAAGTGCTGCATATATATATATATATATATACACATATATATATATATATATATATATATATATAATAACTCGCTAAAACAGTTTCTCGAGTTCTAGGATGTTCGAAACGTGCGGATCCGTCAAAAACTCAAGTTGCGATTTTCGACACCATTCTAATTCTTTCCCTATACTTTGCCATGTATTGTAGGGAATGTAAAATAATTTCATTATGAGGAAATATATGTTATTTTATTGATAAAAATATGATGTGGGCAGCACATGACTTTCCCCGCAGACTTATATCCACGTTCTCTTTATTTTAATTAAATTCATTTCACTTTTAATTCAATTTTCGTTCTCGTTTGGTAACTGGACTTATTTTCAAAGGTGGCGTAGAGAAAATACGAAAAAACTAAAATATCTCGAGAACGGCTAGTCCTAGTGTAATGGGGTTGGTCTTATTCTTTTCTTCATTAAAAATTACGTAATTTATGGCAGCATTTAATGGATAGATTTGATTATCCAGCACCAGACTGGCCCACAAGTGACTTACCTGCCAAATTTTATGAAATTCGGTCCATTAGTTTTTTAGTTAGAGTGGATACAAAATATGCCCAGACAGACACACAGACAGACACACAGACTCACAGACACACATACACAGACGTCACGCTAAAAATGGTTTTTTCGTATTCTAGAGGTCTCGAAACATGTAGATCCGTCGAAAACTCGAATTGGGATTTTCAGCATGATTCCAATACTTTCCCTATACATTACCATGTATTGCAGGGAAAGTAAAAATCTGATGTGGGCAGCACATGACTTTCCCTGCAGACTTATATTAACGTTCTCTTTATTTTAATTAAATTTATTTCACTTTTAATTCAATTTTCGTTCTCATTCGGTAACCGGACTTATTTTCAAAGGTGACGTAGAGAAAATACGGAAAACTAAAGTATCTCGAGAACGGCTAGTCCTAGTGTAATGGGGTTGGTCTTATTATTTTCGTCGTTAAAAATTACGTATTAAACGAGCATTTAATGGATATATTTGAGTATACCTGGTTCTTTAGTTCAGATTTTGACGATTTTTGCGGGCCATTTTGCAAAATAAGGCAGGTTATTTTTTTCCGAATCGTACCAAAATCAAATCAGCACCAGAGTAATCCACAAGTGACTTATCTACCAAATTTTGTGAAATTCGGTCCAGTAGCTTTTTAGTTAGAGTGGATAAAATCTTTTGCGGGCCATTTAAGAAAAAAGGCGGGTTCTTTTATTCCAAATCGTACCCAAAACTAATCAGCACCAGAATCGCTCACAAGTGACTTACCTACCAAATTTTGTGAAATTCGGTCCATTAGTTTTTTAGTTAGAGTGGATACAAAATATGCACAGACAGACAGACACACAGACAGACAGACACACACACAGACGTCACGCTAAAAATGGTTTTTTCGTATTCTAGAGGTCTTGAAACGTGTAGATCCGTCGAAAACTCGAGTTGCGATTTTCGACATGATTCCAATACTTTCCCTATGCATTACCATGTATTGCAGGGAAAGTAAAAATGAGGTTTTTAATGATCGTCTGACGTAAACAGGACACGATATTTCTGACATATTTTTGAGGGTATATGAGTGCTACTTAATTGAAAAAAAATCTATTTTTTAAATATCGCCGTAAATTATATGATTTCGATGTTTCCAATCACCCTCAACATAATATCCTATCAAGCATAATTAGTCCATAACAAACCGCAAATATTTTACATCTCCTCCTACTCTCTTAAGAGTTTCTACGAACAGTAAAACTCTCTATACTTTGATTCAAGAATATTAAATTGATAATTACCACAAAGTGTTAGGGATTACCAAAGAAATCACATTTAAATTAGAGATGCTGAATTATTGTTAAGTTGGCAGACAGAGACAGGAGTTTTTCTTATGTAATATGTTGTTGGCCATGATGAATTATAGTCATCAGGGTTATAATACTTGCAACACTGCATGTTCAAATGAAGAAAATTAAAAGAAGTTTGGCAGAGGAAGGGTGATCTTACCAGGTAACGGGCAGATATATTTCCATACTGCTATAAGATGGATACCTTTCTTAGTGGACTTCCCACATTTTACCACCCATAGTCGATTTTCCACCTTTTTGTGATCAACGAGAAGGTAAACAGAAACTTTCCGAAGTCAAACCTAGTGAATTTAATAAATAAATAACGCTTAATTAATGAAATACATACACACTACACACAGTGAAATACAATGAACGGGGGAAGAGTAACAAAACTTAAAAATCTGATGTGGGCAGCACATGACTTTTCCTGCAGACCTATATTAACGTTCTCTTTATTTTAATTAAATTTATTTCACTTTTAATTCAATTTTCGTTCTCGTTCGGTAACCGGGCTTATTTTCAAAGGTGGCGTAGGGAAAGAACGAAAAACTAAAATATCTCGAGAAAGGCTAGTCCTAGTGTAATGGGGTTGGTCTTATTCTTTTCTGGAATTAATGGATATATTTGAGCATACGTAGTTTTTTATTTTAGATTTTGGCGATTTTTGAGGACCATTTTGCAAAAAAAGGCAGGTAATTTCTTTCCGAATCGTACCAAAATCTAATCAACACCAGAGTAACCCACAAGTGACTAATCTACCGAATTTTGTGAAATTCGGTCCAGTAGTTTTTCAGTTAGATTGGATACAAGCTTTTGCGGGCCATTTCACAAAAAAAGGCGGGTTCTTGTATTCTGAATCGTACCAAAATCTAATCAGCACCAGGGTGAGCTATACGTGACTCATCTACCGAATTTTGTGAAATTCGGTCCATTAGTTTTTTAGCTACAGTGGATACAAGATTTTGCGGGCCATTTCACAAAAAAGGCGGGTTCTTTTACTCCGAATCGTACCCAAAACTAATCAGCACCAGCCCCGCCCACAAGTGACTTACCTACAAAATTTTGTGAAATTCGGTCCATTAGTTTTTTAGTTAGAGTGGATACAAAATCTGCACAGACAGACAGACACACAGACAGACAGACAGACACACAGACACACACACAGACGTCACGCTAAAAATGGTTTTTTCGTATTCTAGAGGTCTCGAAACGTGTAGATCCGTCGAAAACTCGAGTTGCGATTTTCGGCATGATTCCAATACTTTCCCTATACATTACCATGTATTGCAGGGAAAGTAAAAAGAATATGAATGTGCCTGACAAAGAACTGAATCTAGAAAATCGAGGCTTTTTTTTGTTTTATTATGTTGGTTATCCTACAAACAGTTAGGAAAATGCTGTCTTGTTAGGCTGTCAATACTACTGAAGCTAGTTTGAGGTTAGTGGTTTCAGCGACGTCCCAAAACCTTCTCTTGTAACGATCAAACCATTTTTCTTAATTCGTCCAAAATATATGCTGGTTGTTGGATTAAGTAATGTAACATTTTTAGTTGAATTCTCACATACGGCGTTGTCATGATTTTTTTTTTTGCAAAGTCATGTTCTGGAATTTGAGGGAGAATAGAAACATAGCATAATGGAAGACAATAATAAAGCTACAACAGTTGAGGCGATCGATAACGACTTCACATAGCTTTTTAAAAGCAGGAGACCTGACGATATGTGAAAGAAGAGAAGAAGAATTGATTCTGTTTCGGGTAAAAGCATGAACATACCAACAGCTGCTAATTGGATCTTCCTCCTCTATATGTCCAATAAACCAAGACTCTGAATCTTCCACATCTACGGCTAAGGTTTCTGCTGGATCAAAAGTAGATGGAGTAAATGCGTTCTGGTAGATTCATTATCAGGAACCTCTTACTTTTTCCTCTGAGGGAGTGACTAAGACTTAAATTTATAGTCTGAAAAAGAGGAAGCAAGTGGTAATGATAGTGTCTCAACTGGCCCTCCCGGTATTTCTTTTCTTCCTAGAGACTTTGCAGTGAAGGTCTATTGAAAGACAAATGAGTTTTGGAGATGGTATGTCATCGAAGTTCAAGGCGCGATTTAATAGGCGCCCACAGAGGAATGCGAGTGGGAAGCTTACTCCACTGGACGTTTAAGGTCGCAAAGATGGCCATCAGGTTATTGTCTATTTTCTTAGAATTGACGACTTAAAGTTATGAAAATTCATTCTCCCACCTTCCTCTGCTCGCCGAAATATGAAGACAGAAACCCTTTTTCCTAACCAGTTAGGATTACTGCTTAAAGCAAACTTTCTTAAAGGGGTCTTTCTGCTCTTGCCTTAATTGGTGCCCATCAGAAAGAAATAGTACGTACTCGTTCGAGGCTAACTCTGCTATGGTTATGAGTCAGGTTAGGAAGGGAAAAGAGTAACAATGGACCGCCGATATAAAAGAAACAGACTATAGTCAATGCCATACGTATTATACTTGAGTTTGTTACACTGACGTCAGCGGTCCCCTCCCTGGAAAAAGTTCTATGGGGGTTCATGCCAAAGTATCTCAGCTTAAAAATGGTGGACCTAAGTGATTTGAGTATTTCTTCTATGCTATTTCTCACTATATTTCTGCACTGCTAATAAACATTTTTAAGATAAAAAGTTCTATTATTACCCTCTCAACCCACAAACGAAAAGGACTAAGACTTTGAAGTTACTGAATCTGATTACCCCTATTTACGGGATTCAAATTAAAATAAATGCACACAAAGGCAATATGAATTTTCCTAATATCAACTGTTAAAGGTGATGTAGAGAGCAAGGCCCATATTTTTAGACAAATCGCATATTCATAATTTTATGATAGCACCATAGTCATTTAACCAGTGATGTGTCGCTATTCACTCAATTACGGCACTACCATTTTTTAATGTAGAAATCGGTGCAAAAAGAAAAATATTCATGCGAGCAATTTCTTGCTACGACGAGCATTGTAGAAATCTGTTAGGGCGCTGTTATATTTGCCAGTTTGTATTAAAAATACCAACACTTTGGCCACAGCCGTTTAGCAAAAGAATCAAATAAATAGGTTGGGCATCTAAAGAAATTCTTCACACAGCGCAAATAGCTGAACTCCCCGAACCATTATCCGAAATTCGTTTTTTAAAGCGCTTAATTTGCAATGCAGGTCATCTATTATACCATCCTGGCCACCTTTGATCCTGAACAGCGGATAGCCCTCCGCTGAACAAACAAATTTCGATTTAATCGGCCAATTTTCGCCAATTTCTTGGCGTGTTGACTTTACACGCGGTACCCCGCTTCCCCCGCGCTATATTGAATTCACGACGTCCTAATGATAGCACCTTTCAACGCTTGTGAATAAAAGTTTCATCGATCAACAAGGACTATGTAATTACGCCAATGTGCCTTTCACCACACAAGGGGTATTTTGTGCGCTGGTAGCTACACATCCGCAATTTCTTTGCCAGTTTCGTCTTGACCTCTTCGTGCACCAGAGGGCAGCACGTGAGCCGCGTGCAACACGAGGTCGGAGCAGACGAGTTTGGTCGTCGAAAGTCACACCCGCAAATTATAATCCGGCGATATAACGGTTAGATACCGAGATAGAGTAAAGTGATTTGCAAATGGAGTAGCCCATGGAGTCTTTTTTAGGATGTTACTCAAACTCAGTATTACCTCCTACCCTCTTAGTTGCAATTTTCTCGGAACGTTTCTAAATTCCATCATTATATTCCAATTAAGGGCAAATAAGCCCTTGACTTTCCAAACCGTTCTAAAAGTCAAGACCTTTATTTAGGTTCTGGATTAAATATAGTACGTAAGTGTTTAATGCATAAAATGACATTTTGGAAGATCTTTGCATTTGGACCCATTTATTGACAAGATAGTACATTTTTTTTTATGATTTTATATGTTTGTATCATTTTGTAAACTGATCCTAGTCAGTCCGTTTGTATATTTCTGAGCTACTGTTGTGTGTAGGAGCGCACCTTTCAAAAACTTGTTTTTCTCATAATATATTTCTAAATACTTGGGAGGTTCTCTATTATGCACGAATAACGCAGTTGGTACAGCTCTGATTTCAGAAGGTCTGGAGCTCGAGTTCCTCCTCCCTCTTTGAGTATGACCTCATACTGACGATCAAGCAATGTTGTAAACTCTACACAAATTATTGTGTGAGAAAAAGGAAGTGATATTGAAATGTAGGGAAAGTAGAGAAAATATACAAGACTACATTTTTACACTCTAACGACCAAGCGATGGTGTACCGTGGTGGGCAAAATAATGACAGTTTTGATAAAAAGTGAAAACGATGAAGTATATGAGGTAAAAAGAGGATTCTTTGATGCAAATGAAACTCAACCATTACAAAAGAGGATAAGAACGTGAGCATCCTGCGCGATTTGCAAGTGTACTGTTTTCAAATTTCAAAAGTTTATGCTTAGAATACCTATTCCTTAACTTTCGGTTGTCCAACATAGACTGGTAGAAAATATCAATTGTTATTCTTTCATCCTTTTTAATATATATCTAAGACAAATCTGAGTCTATGATTAATCTCCAGAATCGTTTTTCAACATAAACTGGTGCAAAATGTCAATTGCCATTCGGTGATTCATTGTCAACTTTTGGATACCAGTGTCATCAGCAATGGTTCTTTCAACATAAACTGGTAGAAAACATCAATTGCTATTCACTCCTCTTTTTCAATATAGATCGCAGCCAAAGCTGTATTTTTGATTAATCTTTGAAATGTTTCTTTTAATATAAACTGGTGCAGTATTATCAACTGCCATGACTTCATTCATTTTGATACAGATTAGTCCTTGATATCTATATCGAAATGTAAAAAATCGTCATTCAAAATTCACCAATACATCATTACTTCGTACTATGTTCACTGCATAACACAGGAACGTGAGCGATTAAAGTCGCGTAATCGTTTCTCTGAATCGTGAAACAGCTGCCCAAGTGCGATTTTGCGATAATCGGGAGAGATGTGATCGAATAATTGATACTACTGGACTTCAAGGTAAAACAAAGGCGTTTCAGTTAGTTGTAGATTAACTAATGCACTTACCTCAATGATGAGGTGGGATGAAAGACAAGCGGTTACAAACAGTTTTAACGTGTTATATTTGTTTTATTAATAGATACTAGTTAGGCGATAACCGGTGACACGTTCTTTGAATCTCAGAATCATATTACTCATTCGCAGCTCAGAATATGAATGAGGTATGAAGATATGGAAGGAATACTTATTGAATTATATAGCATAATACTTATAGCATTGAAATTTCATTGAAGACACACTAATTGGCCTGTTATGAAGAATCGTTACTAAGAAAAATTTCGATCAGAAAAGCCATCGCTAAAATAAATTAGCCGAATTGAAGAATCATCTCTTAAGCCGTTTAGAATGACATTGGTGGAAATCATTATTTTTTCTAGAAAAAAATTAAGTTACTTCTTTAATATTTAAAAGCAAAATTTATATTCTAATATTATTTGATAAAATCCAATTTTGTGTTTTAAATGTAAATTTAAAAAAAAATAAAAAAAAACTTAAAATTTGACAAATTTGAGAAAAAATGATGAAAATTGACGAAATCATTATCTTAACCATAAGGATTTAGGAGAACTCACTGATGTAAAATGTTTTGGCTCTTGGTGAATTTGTGTATGATCACGTAATCAGCTTCATGAACAACATCTTGATGAAAGAAATTTAAAATTTGACAAATTTGAGAAAAAATGACGAAAATTGACGAAATCATTGTCTTAACCATAAGGATTTAGAACTCAATAATGTAAAATGTTTTGGCTCTTGGTGAATTTATTTATGATCACGTAATCAGCTTCATGAATAACATCTTGATGAAAGAAATTTAATATTTGACAAATTTGAGAAAAAATGGCGAAAATTGACGAAATCACTGTCTTAACCATAAGGATTTAGGAGAACTCACTGATGTAAAATGTTTTGGCTCTTGGTGAATTTGTTTATGATCACGTAATCAGCTTCATGAACAACATCTTGCTGAAGAAAATGACATGAAGTTCTTGCATATCATGTCCTTCACCATTATTTTTTAGAATATAACTTAAATATGGCAAAATTTTCTTAACTATTATTCGACATATGGCGGCATTTGCCCCTGTCTAAAACAATTTCTTCTCAGAGAATGATTTGTCACAGCATGCTCTAGCCCACTGAACTTATCATATAGGCAAATTTTCTGTTGGAATGATAATAATGTAAAAAATAAAATACTTTTGTAAAATAACATAAGTTTTAGCGATAGCATATCCAGGAAATAGCAAAGCTTTAGTTGAAAAATTTCTCGTCTATTCATTGCATCCGATATCGTAACTTCGATTTTGAAGACAACCATCTTTCTGTTTATTTAATCATGTTTAGAAATGCTTATTTTTCGCCTCGAATTTATTAGGATTCTAACTAATATATTTTATACCCCTATACGCTTGGTGATATTTATTATTATTTAGTGTTCATTATGTAAGCAATTAATGTGATAAGCACGTAATGCTCAACTGATAATCCTTTCATGGACTGTGGTTTTACATTTCACCCTGTATTGTCAGCAAAGGGACAGGTGATGAGATGACTAGGAGGGCATAAAAATTTTTAAACAGGGATTTTAGAATTTTCTGGAGGAAATTTTAAATAATTTACGTTCTACCAGCAAAAATGTAAAGCATAATTTTATACCCGCTTACCCTTGGCAAATCTGAAGAACTGAAAATGAAGAGTAAGATAGAAGTCTCTTTATTTGATGTAAACTGTCTAGGAGGAAGGGCTTTCATTGCAAAGCTAAAGGGACAGCATACACTTAAGTCCAGGACACTTAAAATGTAATTCAATTCCCCTACTATATTGGTTTCCCTCCTTTTCGCCAAAAATATTCCAATACCTTTATTCCTATTACTTTCCCTGTAATACATGGTGATGTATAGGGAAAGTATTGGAATCATATCGAAAATCGCAACTCGAGTTTTCGACGGATCTACACGTTTCGAGACCTCTAGAATACGAAAAAACTATTTTTAGCGTGATGTCTGTGTGTGTGTCTGTCTGTCTGTGTGTCTGTGCAATGTATGTATCCACTCTAACTCAAAAACTAATAGACCGAATTTCATAAAATTCGGTAGGTAAGTCACGTGGATGTGACCCTGGTGTTAATTAGTTTTTAGTACGATTCGTAAAAACAAAGCCCGCCTTTTTTTGCGAAATGGTCCTTAAAAATTTCATTTATCCGCTCTAGCTAAAATACTAATTAATCAAATTTCACAAAATTTGGTGGATAAGTTGCGTGTTGGATACTCTGGTGCTGATTAGAATTTGGTACGATTCGGAAAAGAAGAACCCGCCTTTTTTTACGAAATGGCCCGCAAAAATTTCATGTATCCACCCTAGCTAAAATACTAATCGACCAAATTTCACAATATTTGGTAGATAAGTTACTTGTGGGACACTTTGGTGTAGATTCGCTTTTGGTATGATTCGAAAAATAACAACCTGCATTTTTTTAGGAAATGGTCCGTAAAAATCGCCAAAATCTAAAAAAAAAAAAAGAGACTACGTATGTTGAAATGTATCCATTAAATTCTTGTTTTATACGCACTTTTTGACGAGGAAAAGAATATAACATACTCCATTATACTTTAGGACTAACCGTTCTTAAGATATTTGAGATTTCTTGCATTTTTGTCACGCCGTTATCGGAAAAATGTCCAATTAGCAAATAAAAACAAAAATTAAATTAAAAGTGCAAATTTAGTGTTATTTGGTGCAATTAAACTCAATCTAATGAATTATTATATAAATAAATAAAATATGAATTTAAGTCTGCAAGGGAAAGTCATGTGCTGTCCACATCAGATATTTTTTATTTTTTATTGTCCAGACCATACATTGTCAAGTAAGGTAATAATGGTTTTATCAAACCTCTTAAAATTTTTATTTTTATTTTATTTTATTCAATTTACGTGGCAACTACAGATGAAATCCAGTTACAGTAGCCACACAAGAAATTAAAAAGTACAGAACATAGGATACAAGAATACTAAGTAGTAAACATGTCAAGCGCATTGAAACAGGCTTTTTTAAAACAGGCAGGAGTCAAGTTAAATATATCGATATCAGCACAATAGGTATTATATAGATCAGCAAATTTATAAATAGAATAGCATTCAATGTAGTTGTGTTTAACAGTAGTATTGTGAAAAATAGTTTTTTCCTGGTATTATTGACAGGTATGTGGAATTCCAGGCAAGAAAGCAAAGTAGGGTAATCAATAGTATTATTTAAAACCTTATAATAAAACAAGAGGCAGGACCAGCTTCTTCTTTTTTTAAGAGACATTAAACTATATTTCTGTCTGAGTTCCCTTGTATGCATATCATAAGGATAATAGCCAGTCAATCTGTAATCAATAGTACGTAATAGTTTATTTTGCACGATTTCTATCCGTTGAGAATGCAGATTGTAAACAGGGTCCCAAATCATTGCACAATATTCCAAAGTTGGTTTAACAAGGGTATTATAAATACAAATAATCGTATCAGAACTGGCAAAAACACGAGGTCGTCTTAAGGTGAAACCAAGTCTTTGGTAGGCTCTTTTAATAATATTATCGATATGTGTCTGAAAGTTAAAAGTATCATCGAAAGTGGCACCTAAATCAATAATATGAGTACATCGAGATAGAGATGAATTATTTAAAATATAATTGTAATTAAGGATATTATGGATCCTAGCAATGCTCATAACATAGCATTTAGAAATATTTAAATGGAGTTTATTTAGTACAGACCAGTTATACAGTTCATCTAGATCTCTCTGCATGAGTTCACAATCAGTTAATGAGTTGATTTTCATATAAAGCTTCAAATCGTCTGCAAACATAAGACATTTAGCTGTTTTAAAAATCCGGGGAATTTCATTAATAAAAATTAAACAAGATAGATCAATCATGCTTAAAGCATTGATTATGAAACACTTTCCAACTTCAATGCAATTTTATTTAAACAAGTCTAAAATGCAATACATTCCTCGGTAATATTTTGAAACTTATCACAATACTGCATTAATTTATTATATTTGAAAACTTAAACCTTCATCGAAAAAAATGAAATTCATTCAAATGAATCATTGAAATATAAATTGCCTGGGTTAAACATCTCTAAAATGTTATACATTCATCGGTAATAGTTTTAGAATTATCATAATACTACGATAATTTATTATATTTGAAAACTTCATCGAAAACAACTGAAATTAATTCAAATGACGTCATAGAAAAAATAACACGCCTGGATCTCTCTATAAAAACAGGATTTCATTCATAACTTTCATTTCATTCATCACAATACTATAATAATTTATTTTATTTAAACATTTTATTTAAGACCATGGAGCTACAAATAATTTAACTCTATGCTTAAAACTTCATCAAAAAAAAATCGTCCTTCTCTTTCTAAAATCAATTAATATTTCATTCATATCAGCCATGCAGACTCCATGGACTAAATTATTTTGTGTTAAAAAATACAGGAATTCTAATACAACTCATTCTACATATTTTGCTGTTTACATTTTACATAGGTGAAAAATAGGCTTAGTTGTAGAAATAATCAAATTTAGATGAACATTTAAACTCAAATATATTGTCATTGCGTTGTTTCAGTATGTAGATGCACAGAATTTAAGCAAAAATAAAGTAGTTTTAGGACGGATACAACACTCAATATGAATTAAAAAGAACTTAAAAAAATCACGATTTTGAAACAAGATGGATGCCATATATCATTTTGAAGTGGGTCATGTGATCGTTTCATATCATGGTCACGTGATCGTTTCATATAAGAGGTGTAATTATTATTTTACTTTTTATTTAAAAAACTACTGAATATATTTCGCTGAATTTTTTTTAATATATTTTTTGGAACAATTTGAATATTACCTAAAATTTTCGAAGCAATTTGTGAATTTTAAATCCGCTTAAAAAATGTTTGAAAAATTAGGTTCCATAGGGCTCAATGTATTTCATTTTTTCAACCCGGGTTCAATCCAAAACTAATTGGGTGATATTATTCATTTATATTCCCATAGGTCCTACAGACCGTCTGAACAACATACTAAAATTTCATTTTGATTAAGTCATTTTTACGGCAGTTATCGTGCTAACGGACAGACAGACAGACAGACAGACAGACAGACAGACAGACAGAATGAACAAAGTCATAAACACTTTTCAACTTTGTTGTAAAGTGTTAAAAAAGGAGTGGGCCCAGATTAGAACCCTGAGGAACACCAGAGGAATTACTGTATAGTCTAGAGTTTACACCACAGTACTTTACAGAATACAGTCTATCTTAAATATAAGAGTATAACCAAGTCGACAAATCAACACTAAATCCGCTAGTAATCAGTTTACGGGTTAATAACCCCAGATCGATGTGATCAAAAGCTTTACTAAAGTCAGTATAAATAACATCAAGTTGTCTCTTGGTTTTAATAGCATCAACAATGTCACTGGTAAGGCAAGCTAAATTAGTTAGAGTTGATCGTTTTGGCATAAACCCATGCTGGTACGGAGAAATCCATTGCTTAATTTGGGAAAGATCCTTTCATGCATAACACATTCAAAAACTTTTGAAAAAGGGGAAGAATGGTAATAGGCCTGTAGTTCGAAATATCATGCTTGTTGGTCTTTTTATGTACAGGAATAACTTGACCGTATTTCCAGACATTGGGAAAAGCCATAGTTTTAATCGAAAGATTAAGCAAAATAAGCAAAGGGTAAGTTAGAGAGTCAGCACAACCTTTGATAATGAAAGAAGGAACATCATCACAGCTTAAAGACTGGCTGGATTTTAACTTCTTTAAGGCTTTGGCAACATCATTTTCAGTAATATATTTAACCTTAATTAAGTCAATGTTATTGAGTTCACAATACTTGGTTAGCAGTTCAAAATCAACAGGTTGGCTACTTTGGATATAAACAGATTCAAAGAAATCAGCAAAGCAGTTTTCAATATCATTAACAGTAGAATAATCAGTATTATTATAACTCATTGTTGAGCTCCCATGACTACCAGGCGAATCACCTTTACAAAATGAAGTGTAATACGCTATAATTGCAATCATTTGGATCCGCGATAACGATTTTTTAAAATTTCTTTTATAAAATTTGAAAAAAAAAATGATTCTGGTATGATAAAGTCGAGTTGAGCCAGTTAATTATACCTTAGATATCTACAAAATGTTGATACTGCGAAACGTTCCAAGGGTAGAAGTGGTGTCCTTCATAAGTCCTTATGCATCCCTTTAACTTTCGATTGAGGTGTTTGTTCTAGAGCTGCACAAGCAGGATCTACTAATTGGAAAGTGCTTATGCACTAAGATGATTTATATTATTTAATGTATAGTTAATTTATAGTAATTTTAATTTATAGTTTACAGCGACTCTATTGGCTAATTGAAAAAATCTGATGTGGGCAGCACATGACTTTCCCTGCAGACTTATATTCACGTTCTCTTTATGTTAATTAAATTTAATTCACTTTTAATTCAATTTTCGTTCTCATTTGATAACTGGACTTATTTTCAAAGGTGGCGTAGAGAAAATATGAAAAAACTAAAATATCTCGAGAACGGCTAGTCCTGGTGTAATGGGGTTGGTCTTATTCTTTTTTTCGTTAAAAATTACGTATATAAACAAGCATTTAATGGATATATTTAAGCATACGTAGTTTTTGATTTTATATTTTTGCGATTTTTGCGGACCATTTTGCAAAAAAAGGCAGGTTATTTTTTCCGAATTATATCAAAATCTAATCAGCACCAGGGTGTCCCACAAGTGACTTATCTACCGAATTTTGTGAAATTCGGTCCATTAGTTTTTTAGCTAAAGTGGATACCAACTTTTGTGGGCCATTTCGCAAAAAAAGGCGAGTCCTTTTATCCCGAATCGTACCCAAAACTAATCAGCACCAGATTCGCCCACAAGTGACTTACCTACCAGACTTTATGAAATTCGGTCCATTAGTTTTTTAGTTAAGAGTGGATACAAAATCTGCACAGACAGACACACAGACACACACACAGACGTCACGCTGAAAATATTTTTTTCGTCTCGAAACGTGTAAATCCGTTGAAAACTCGAGTTGCGATTTTCGGCATGATTCCAATACTTTCCCTATACATTACCATGTTTTGCAGGGAAAGTAAATTTTAGAATTTTTTTCTCGGAAACCAAGGTAGATTGAAGACCCAGACCGTCCGACTCACCCGAGGGCTAGAGCAGCTATTTGGACGGCCGGAAACCAAGGTAGTTGAAAAATTTCAGTGACAAAGTTGTAGGGCATTCTCTATTTGGTATGGGGACGTGGGGTTTCATATTTATAAGATGTACCCAGATGATAAAGGATGAGGTCAATGAAAAGCGATGTCTCGTTATAATAAAATACTAGTGAAGGAAACGGCAATAAATACGCATGGATAAATAATAAACAGTGTGATAAGCTAATTTCAATTTATTTAGAATTATCCTTTCTGCAGTAAAAATTAAATGTTGTATGAAAATTGTAGAGAAATGATGTAGTACAATGATTATATTTTTACTTTCCCTTGCAATACATGGTAATGTATAGGGAAAGTATTGAAATCCTTCCGAAAATCGCAACTCGAGTTTCCAACGGATCTACACGTTTTGGGACTTCTAGAACACGAAAAAAAAAAACTATTTTTAGCGTGACATCTGTATGTGTGTTTGTGTCTGTGTGTCTGTCTGTCTGTGCAGATTTTATATCCACTCTAATTGAAATCCTAATGCACCGAATTTCATAAAATTTGGTACGTAAGTCACTTGTGGGTGGCCCTGATGTTGATTAGATTTTGGTATGAATCGTGATAGAAAAACCTGCCTTTTCTGCAAAATGGCTAGCAAAAAATGCTTGTATCCACTCTAGCTAAAAAACTAATGGACCGAATTTCACAAAATTTGGTAGATAAATCATTTGTAGATTAACCTGGTGCTGATCAGAATTTGGTACTATTTGGAAAGAAGAACCTGCCTTTTCTTGCAAAATGATCCGCAAAAATCGTTAAATCTAAAAATAAAAGACTACGTATGCTCAAATATAAGAATTAAATGCTTGTTTTATACATAATTTTTGACGACGTAGAAAATAAATCTAATCCCATTATCTTAGGACTATCCGTTTTCGAGATATTTTAGTTTTTTCGCAACGCCACATTTGAAAAGAAGTCCAGTTTCCAAATGAAAACAAAAATTCAATTAAACGTGTAAATTCTGTGTAATTTAAAATAATTATGGTTGTAATTTTATGCTATTAAACTCAATTTAATGAATTATTGAAAAAATAAAGAGAACGTGAATATGAGTCTGCAGGGAAAGTCATGTGCTGCCCACATCAGCTTTTTTTCGTTGACACCATTTTTTATCGTCTGTGTATTTGTTAT
Source organism: Amaurobius ferox (assembly GCA_951213105.1). Classification (NCBI taxonomy): domain Eukaryota; kingdom Metazoa; phylum Arthropoda; class Arachnida; order Araneae; family Amaurobiidae; genus Amaurobius; species Amaurobius ferox. The sequence goes on along the minus strand of OX578143.1, from coordinate 66,952,992 downwards.
GTGAAAGCATCACATCTTTCCATATTAAATCGAGAGCATTCTACAACTTTGTAATTGAAAATTGTCACCTATCTTGCTTCGTTTTCGAGATAGGAATTTTAATTTCTTCAATTTGCCGCTGTAGGCGCTGTAAACGTTCTCAATTGATAGCGCACAATCGTTTTCTTATTAGTAGACCTTGGTTTTTTTTTACTTTCCCTGCAATACATGGTAATAGTAGTATAGGGAAAGTATTAGAATCATGTCGAAAATCGCAGCTCGAGTTTTCGACGGATCTACACGTTTCGAGACCTCTAGAATACGAAAAAACCATTTTTAGCGTGACGTCTGTGTGTGTGTCTGTGTGTATGTGTGTCTGTCTGCCTGTGTGTCTGTCTGCGCAGATTTTGTATCCACTCTAACTAAAAAACTAATTGACCGAATTTCATGAAATTTGATAGGCAAGTCACTTGTGGGCGAATCTGGTGTCGATTAGTTTTGGGTACGGTTCAGGATAAAAGAACCAGCATTTTTTTGCGAAATGGCCCGCAGAACCTTATATCCACTCTAGCTGAAAAACTAATGCAACGAATTCCACAAAATTCGGTAGATAAATCACTTATGGGACACCTTGGTGCTGATTAGATTTTGGTACGATTCGAAAAAAATAACCTGCCTTTATTTGCAAAATGACCTTCAAAAATCGCCAAAATCTGAACTAAAAAACTACGTATGCTCAAATATATCCATTAAATGCTTGTTTAATACGTACTTTTTAACGAAGAAAAGAATATGATCAATCCCATTACATTAGGACTAGTCGTTCTTGAGATATTTTAGTTTATTAGTATTTTTTCTACTCCACCTTTGAAAATAAGTCCAGTTATCAAATGAGAACGAAAATTGAATTAAAAAAAAGTGAATTAAATTTAATTAAAATAATGAGAACGTGAATATAAGTCTGCAGGGAAAGTCATGTGCTGCCCACATCAGATTTTTTTAGTTCTAGAACACTTCAAACGAATGTTAAAATGATGCATAAAGAGTTATAAGTGAACCCTGTACACCTCATGGAAAAAATATCTACAATTGCGTCGTATTTCCAATAATAGTCTATCTACCCAGTTTGCTGAAATAGCCGATGACTCGTTTGAAAAATCATCAGTAGCAAGACAATAGACTAATACTAACAAATGACATTTTTCAGCACAAACTCTGCTGCTGTATAATTTAAGTACTACGGCGCATCGTGGGAAAGTACATAATTGACTGAATTTACAATAGGATTGCCCATGGATCTTCGAAGTATAAATGATGTATAAGGTTTTCCCATCTACTTCAGGAATATCCCTGATCCACCCCTCTAACAGCCAGACTTTTAGAAGGTGGGGCTGAACTGAGCGTAAAAGGTTACTTTGATTGCTTCACACTGCTCTTCAGGTTAGGAAGAAAGCCATTAGTTTTATTGGCATATTGGATTGTTTTAGGATAATGTGCTTTTAAAGGACCATTTTCGAAACTGAAAAGATCGTGGTTATCTTCGCAGCAATGAAAGGTGTATCCATTGGAGAATTGGAAGGTTAAATTTAGTTTTAATTAGATAATATATGGATCAGAGCGTTGGGTTATATATTACGTTCGTACGACCGGATAAACAACGCCAAGGCCATAAGCACTGGTGCTTAGCGTCTCAAGGGGGCAAATTATGGTTGCAAATGGACCACAGGAGGATATGTACTTGGTCAGTGCGATAAGTAGTGATCAAGAACCTACTGTTATACTAAATGTTTGGAATGAATTTAGTTTGACTAGTTGCGCTTGACTAGTTGACTAGTTGCTTTTTGGTCCGGGAATTTTTTTATAACAGGAAACACTAATTTTGTTTACTTTTCTTTATACATAAAGAAATTTTAAATTATTTCACAAGCAAATCAATTATAATTATGATAAACTCTCTAAAGAAAATATTTTCAATCAAAGACTACAAGATCTGTAGTCTTTGACCACAGTAAACTGTATTTAAAAGCACCATCTTGACGTACAGGAAAATTTTTTCATTTTAAAGTATCATAGTGCCTTCAGTCATCATAATATCCATAATCAGTTGCAATGTTAAGGAATTGACAGGCATGAGCTTAATACAATCTGAAATTGGGAATACCAAATTTGCATATGGTAAATCGGATAAACCGATACTAAAATTATCCTAAATTACAAATAAGTACATAAAATTCAAGCATAATTTAATTTATGATCCATGTACATAAATAAATCAGGCCAACCCATAAACGTAACACTAGAAGCAACGCACAAGATTTCCAGAAAATCAGATAAGGGTTTAACACGCATAGAGTATTAAAGAAAATTATGTAAGTATAGAGTTCTCTCAAGAAAAACTATATTATAAGAGAATCTTAATCATCCCCTATACACCCCTGCTCCATCCAAAACATCGTTGCCCTAAAAGTCTCCCAATATGTTCGCACCCAGACATCATACACCCGATTGCTGGTTATCACGATTGTAGTCTAATGACGCGTTATGTGCTCATCAAGTAACACCATGCATAACTGACGTTGTCCGTTTTTCTTTCTTGTGACCCCACTGAGGTTTTTCGTGTGTGACAGGAAACACTTTTCTTTGCGACGCCCATGTCCGGGAGATCGCGTGATTGCAGCGCTTGTCGCAAACGCGTCACATCATTAATTGAACATTTTAGCCTCGCTCTTCGTTGCATCTGTATTTCTGTCACAGGGCTATGTAAACAAATGGTGAAAAATCGGTTTGCCTTCAAGGGGGAATCGATAAATTTGCTCGAACATCAGCCTGGACCTTGTCATTTTCTCGACAAGGTATGTACAAGGAAAATTATAAGTGTTTCTATCATGCAGCTCAGTGCGATTGACTTAGAGAACTTGACTTACCGACTTACGAACTTGATAAGGTACAGTTCAAATTGCTGACGATAGAAACTTGAAACTTTGCATACACGTCGGGCTCTTACACTGTAAAATGTTTTGCAAGCATATTACTGAAAGTTTCAGGGAAATCAGCTGTCCTTAATGAGGAGTAAGGCCAGTAATAATTATGATAATATATATATATATATATATATATATATATATATATATAAGATGATTTGTGAATAATGCGGTGTCCACCATCATTAAGTAATGTTAGGGTTTTAAATGTGATCGTGGCTCCCAGACTGCACTAGCTAGACTTAAAAGTGGCCACCTTAAGTGTCTTTCTTTTGAACGCGATGGAAAAATCCATCCCACTTGCAATAAATGCTGTGACCATCCGACCTCCTCGGAGCACAATCTGAGTTGCGTCGGACTTTCCAAGGAGGACTTGACATCTGCCCCCTTTTAGTTATTGATTTTCTGGCGGTCAACAACCTACTGGAGTTGATCTGACTTATGTCAGATCTGTTAAAGAGGATAAGCAACAGCAACAGGGTTTCTTTGCTGATTCTGACACGCTCCGCTTTTAAGTGTTCTGTTAAATTATGGGGGACCCAACGACAAACTAATTTTTCATATGCAGTTCTTCATGAATAAAGCTGCGGATCCAATGTTAAGTTCCTTCTGTATCAGTTGGCAGGTACAACGATTATCATCGATTAATATTTAAAAATGTTAATCGATGATTATCTAAAAAATGTTAATCGATTATCATCGATTAACATTTAAAAATGTTAATCGATAATAATCGTTGCCGACACATTTTATGGGACTACAGCTGACAAAGTTCTTCCTGCGTGTTTTTCATCCAGGAGAGAATTTCGACCTCTTCTAAACTCTGTAAACCATCTGAATACAGTTGCACGAGATGGAGCATCATTTCCATATGCTAATTGTAGACGTTGAAGCCATTCTTCTTGATTTAGTCCCACTTTAAAATCATAGAAAATCATAGCTTGATAATGCTCTCGCTTCAATTCCATTTCCTTTTCTTTAAAAATTTATTCTGTGATAGCTAAATTGCAATTGTTGCCACAAATTATTGTCTGCGGACATAAAAGAGTTCAAATTTAAATATCCGACCAATAATTTTTCTCTAGCGCATATCGTCTGCCACTGCCTCAAAAATTTCAATATGACCCTAGTAATCTCACAAATATTTCACTCGAATGGTTTTATTTGTTTGAGCGATATCGTAGTCGCAGATTTTCTCTCTCATACCTACATGTAACACCTGAAAAAACATTCGAATCGTGTTAAGGGAAATTCAGTCAAACCTTGTAAATCCATGAAATACCAATTTTAATTTTCTACTTTGTCACAATACTTTTCCTTTGCAGGGAGAAATTATGAATGAATGAAGAAATCATGAATGAATGAAGAAACCGCGAATTTTATTTATACAAGTATTGAAAACTTGTAATCGTCCGGATATGTTCATTATCTTTTATGATACTGGGGCACGCGCTGTAAATTTATCGCATTCTCCTCCACCCCTTCCTTCTTCCCATCTAAGTCTTGATATACTATCCATTTACTTTAGGAAAGAAAATTCATGTGTGCATTTTGTGTTATTGCATTCATTCTACCATTGTAATAACAATGGTAGAATGAATGCAATAATATAATTTTGATGAATTTGGCGACTGTAATTTCTTTTGGGGCTAAAATCTCATCATCCACTATCATTGTCCATCCACTATCAATCGTCTCTGTTACTCTGTTAATCAGTGGTGAACGTCGGTGGTATAACGGCTAGCATAGCTGTCTCTAATCAGTTGATCCGAGTTCGACTCCTGGCCGACGTAAAATTCTGATATTGGGGTGGAACAGCTCAATGGCTGGCGAGCGGGGATTGAACTCGAACGACCCGAGTTCGATTCCCGGATCTGCTCAAACTGTCCCCATGTTCACGTGGTGTACGGGCACGTTAAATATGTAAGTCCTTCTGAGTGGTTGGTGGCAGGTAAAAGAGGGTATGGTCTTGGTGGATGCCAACCCCTTCTGGTCTAAATTAGTGGCACTTCCCGGCCGTCCAAACAGATACCTTATAACTTCCGGTTGGTTGGACGGTTTGGGTCGAAGAAGGGGAATCGGTGGCAACATTTTTGCCACACTAAAAACTTTTTTTAAAGCGTATATTTCTCAAAATCTGCTGTAGATAAAGCTTACACAATGACTGGTATGGATTCAACACCAAATTCCGGAGGAGGTAGAAGGGTTTACTAAAGATTTCAACTTCCGGTTGTTTTTTCATTTCCGGTGACTTATTTATTTTACTTGGAACATCTGTTTCTTAAAAGTATAAAGATTTCATAAAAAAAGAGGGTCTAATTTTTTTTACGGTCTCTTGAGAAAAAAAAATCTTTTAGAAAGGTTGCGGTGTACAGTAACTAGACTAAAAAACCCTGTGCAATTATTTACAATAATCGGCAAGTCATTCCCTATTAAGGAATAGGAAATTTCCCCCCTACAAATCCGGATTGGTCATTATGCAGGCACGTTTTATGCAGACTTTTTTTTTTTTTTCAGTCAGCCTCAGAAACACGAGACAGGATCGCGGGAAAAGCTATTTTCCCAATTTTTAATTTTCAGCCAATCGATTCTGCACATCGTATTATAAAACTCGTAATGCACGAAAAATGCATACCTTTTAAACATTCACTAAAATTCGTCTAGTAATCATATGGATTCCATTCACAGTTTATTTGAGGATAATTTTTGTTATCTTTCCGATGATGTCAAGATTGAAACTTTGTTATAATATGTTAGATCTCTAAGGAATCTATTTGTGCGATTTTCGGCCAAAATCGTTGTGAATGGGCTAAAACATAAAATAACTAAAAATACTGATTCGAAATTAAAAAAAAAATAACTCCGAAGTGCACCTGTATATGTCAATAAGAGTTCGCTCTACAGATTGGCACACACAGACAGACACGCAGACACACACACACATCTTCCATTATTAAGTAAGATAAATGGTACTCTATTTCCGACGAAATAGGTACAAAACTGTTTACATTTTTATTTATTCGGTTTGGCGATACAACTGGTTAAATTGTTTACACTTATTGTAACGTTGTGATATCAGAGATACTACAACCGTAGATGTTATTCACGGCAAAAGCAGTATGTACTAATCGAAAGGTTAGATTCAGAGAGAAAGCTGTAACGGTTCAACTACTAATCAGGAGCATCCTAGGCCCTTTGAAATTTAACCAAAACACATAAAAATTGAGGCAATCTTTCATCAAAACGACTTTAACCCTTTCGCTACTGCGGAACTAGCCATCAGCACGCCACCAATGAATGGGCCGTCGTGCCATTAGCTCACACAGTACACGTTAATTACTTTACTTTTAACTATGATACTCCACAAAAGGGTAGAAAACAAATACACTTTACTCGTGTCAAGAACTCTTTCTTGTGTGTTATTTAAATGCGTGGTGTCCAATTCGCGTATCGTTACTGCAAATGTCGCTAGCCAATGCGACGCATTTAACGGATGCCGGATATAGCCGGGGCTAGCCAAGGTGAAGCATTAAGTGGATGCCGGATAAAAACGGCGCTAGTCGTGAAAGGGTTAATTAGAGGTCTGAAGTCTAGTAATACAAGTATGAAAGTAAACGGAGTAATAATTAATTAATTATTAATATTCTTTTCTGATGCTTGTTTCTAATAATTATTATTTTTTGTTTCCTCATAAGCTGCATTTACCACCGTTGCTCAACATTTCCCGGAACATTGGCCCGTCACCCCGATATTAATTTAGATCGTTAACCATTTTTATGTACCCTTTCCACCAGGTGGGGGTGAGAAAAAAAATATGGGAACAGGAATGTATATCTCGGTCAGAGCTCACACGCGATATTGATGTAAAAAATCACGAATTAATGAAGGAGCAGCGAAACGCATCCACGGAGGTGTTGAAATCCGTGAGAGCGTCCTTTATTCATTATCTTTTATGATTCTGGAGCACGCATTGGAAATTTAGCTCCTTCTTTTAACCCCATCTCTTTAACGAAATCTTGATGTACGATCAATTTGTTTCAGGTGAGAAAATTCATTTCACGTTTCGTGGCATTACATGGGAATAGAGTTGCAAGGACGGGAAAAAGACCTGGTTTATTTCCGGGAATAAACCGGGTTTCAGGGGAAGGAAATTTTGGAAAATAAATAAATAAATAAATAAACAAATAAATAATAATAAAAAAATATAATTTTGTAAGTTTTAAAAAGTGGAGAATTTTCAGTCATTGCAATTTGCATCGTAAAAGAAATGTATATTTATTCCAATCTTTATCCAAAATTCGTTCGTTCCTAATTCCCCCGTGGTGAAGGAGCGCCTACGCACCACGTCCACAAGACCCCCCCCAGGGTATTCCATGGCGAAAGGGATGAGATTTGCAGCTTCACTTTTATAGAGGCTCCCCGAAGGGCGTAAGTCTGACTTGGCCTCGACATGACAACATCCATGCCCGCTGGCGGGATTCGAACCCGCAACCCGGCAATCCAGCGATCAGACGGAAACGCATGTCCCTGACTGCTCGACCACCGGATTGATTTATCCAAAGTTAATATTTATTGTCCAAAGTTAATATTTGTGCTTTGAATTCGTGGGTAAGCACACAGGATACAACAATGAGTCCACATTTCTGGATAATTAACGTTTATTCACAAGCACAAAGTAAACAGGAACAATATACACCATCAAACAGCACTTAAATGCTCCACCAATTTATCAAAATAACTGATATTGATATCAAAATATTGACAAAAGTCATTTCACAAAACAACGGCTACTATCCTCGAAACATTGACAAGATTTATAGTCCAATGTAGTTCGTATATTGTCAACTCTGACTCAGTGATGACTCCTATTTATAGACTCTCCATAGAAACTTCTGGAAAGCTCTATCACGTAGAATGATCGTTATTTCGTGGTCCTTCTCGAAGATTCGGAAAGTCGCTAAATGTCGCCAAATTGACGACAAATCGCTAAATCTGGAAACCCTCCTCCTAGCTTTAACTTCCTGAAACCCTAGATTGACCTCATGGGAAAGGATGCCTTACGGTTGTTTTCTCCCCCTGGTTTTCCAACGCGACGAATGTAAGGAGAGGGAAACTAAATTCAAGAAGAAAGGGAATATTAAGCGTTCTCAAAAATATTTTTGCTTAGTCACTGCATTTTGCATCGTAAAAGAAATGTATACGATTCAAAACTAATGTTTGATTTTTGCATTCGGAATTGTAAATGGCTGAAGCATGGACAATTGTGAGATAATTCGTTAGATCCAAGAAAAATGTTTGAATTATGTGGCTTTCTTATTACACTGCTCACAAATGAAATCGCAACAACAAGTTGTAGGTGTAGCTTTATGTAAATCAGGCAATGGAAACAGCAAGGCGAGATATGCAAAAGATCACAGTTTCGTTACGCATAGTGACGTAACACCTTGCCAAGCAGCATAAAAGCGTCAGGCCAAGGAGGAGCGATATCACAGCTAAATTGTAGCGTCATTAGTTTCAGGTTGTTAAAATTATCCCAGTATGCCAAGAGTACGTCGACGTACTGCATAACTTCAGTTGTTGTCAACGGAATGGCAACAAATCATTGTTTTACGCGAGGGTGGAATGAGCCTTCGAAGGATCGCTGAACTATTGGGTCGTGATGTGAGCACAATTTAACAGTGTGTGTTACCGTTCGTGAGAGACAACGTAACGACACAAGGATTAGGTAGTGGAGATTCCAGGTGTACCACACCACGTGAAGATCGTATGCTTCTGAGAAGCGTTGCGCGAGAGCCAGTTTACCACAGCAACCGTGTTACAACGACATTTATCCTACACTACAGGTAACGTGGTTTCGACGCAAACAATTCGAAACCGTTTGCTTGACGCAGGACTCCGAGGTAGACGACCTTTTCGACACCCACCGTTTCAACGTCTTCACCGGTTACGTCGTCACCAGTGGTGTTAAATGAGACGCAATTGGTCGACAGAATGGCGAAACATTCATGGATGAATCACGATTCTGTTTTGGCATGCCAGATGGCCGTACTCGCGTCTGGCGGCGCTTTCAACAACGCCACCGGGAAGTTTTTTCTATCAGTCGCCACACAGCCCCCTAATTGGTATAATAGTTTGCATGTGGTATAACATTTGGTGGACGAACACCTTTGGTCCACATTTCTAACAGTATCATGGCACAACGATACGTCTCTGATATTGTGAGACCTGCGGTATAGCCATATGTGTTAATCAGGTCTGAGCTGCCTTTTCAGCAAGATAATGCCAGGTCACACACTACACGGGTAACTATGAATAGCCTACAAGGTATGTATAGTCTACAAGGTTTTGGTATCCAGCCCTGGCCAGTATATTCTCCGGATTTGTCGCCAATTGAGCATATCAGATACATCATGGGTCGCCGATTAAGAGAACTCCCAATTCCAGCAAACCATGTTCAGTTACAAGCCCAATTGCATGCTGTGTGGAATGCCATCCCTCAGCAACCATTGACCATCTTATTGACGGTATGCCTCGTCGTTGTCAATCCTGCATAGCCGATTGCGGTGGACCTATTCCATATTGATCTAATGTCAATAAAGTTCCATGCTTTCCTTTTCCAGGTATGAGTTTTTGATCATTTGCACATCTCCATGTTACAATTATTTTCTGTAAATGTTATAAAGATACATCAATGTCTTCATGGTGTTGCGTTTTCAGTTGTGAGCAGAGTATATATAAAAATGAAAATAATTTCCATAGATAAATTGTAATTTAATTTTTAAGTATTTTAAAAATGAATACACTTCGAACGACTTATTACGAAAACATTAATTTATTCTTATTCATTTAATATTAAACGAAACGGTACCTGGTTTTTCAACAACGTCACCAGGAATTTTTTCCTATAAGTCGCCATACTTCTAAATTAGTCCCAATAACATTTTAACAATTTTGTGATTAATATAATTGGCCCATTTCCAACAAAATTTTTATAATTTCAAATTCTCAAAAAAGTTTATTTCACTAGACTTTAAACTAATACGAAGATTTAGTAAATTTATCTAAATGGCTATCCATCATTAAGGTTTTTATCAGCCTGAGCACATAAGAAAATTAATTTAATCCCAAAGTTTCCAGTAACCAACATTTTCAGTGTTTCGAATAAACCCATCCTAAGGTTATAAATTAGGTTATTCTTAGGTTATAAATTAATATAAAATCTTTGTATAAACAAAGCAAAGAAAAATCAGGAGTTAACTGATTTCGGAGGCAGCAAAAATCCTTCCTTCTTCAGGATAAGCAAGAAGTGCAACTTCGCTTATTCAAGTAAAGTTCTGCATTTGAATAGCACACGAGGTTAAAAGTAGGAGAAAAGTTGTCATCGCCGTGAAGAGAAATGAAAAGAGGTAAGACGACGGAAAACTAGTGGCAGTATACTGAGAATGAAAGGTAAAAACCACGGAGGAAAAGAATAATAGCAAAACAAAAAATCTGATGTGGGTAGCACATGACTTTCCCTGCAGACTTATATCCACGTTCTCTTAATTTTAATTAAATTTAGTTAACTTTTAATTCAATTTTCGTTCTCATTTGGTAACTGGACTGATTTTCAAAGGTGGCGTAGAGAAAAACCGAAAATACTAAAATATCTCGAAAACGGCTAGTCCTAGTGTAATGGGGTTGGTCTTATTCTTTTCTTCGTTAAAAATTACGTATAAAACAAGTATTTAATTGATATATTTGAACATACGTAGTTTTTTAATTTAGATTTTGACGTTTTTTGAAGACCATTTTGCAAAAAAAGGCAGGTTGTTCTTCTTCGAATCGTACCAAAATCTAATCAGCACCAGAATATCCTACAAGTAACTTAACTACCAAATTTTGGGAAATTTGGTCAATTAGTATTTCAGCTAGAGTGGATAAATTAAATTTTTACTGACCATTTCGCAAAAAAAGGCGGGTTCTGTTTTTACGAATCATACTAAAAAGTAATCAGCACCAGGATCATACCCAAGTGACTTACCTACCAAATTTTATGAAAATCGGTCCATAAGTTTTTGAATTAGAGTGGATACATACATTGCACAGACACACAGACACACACACAGACGTCACGCTAAAATAGTATTTTCGTATTCTAGCGGTCTCGAAACGTATAGATCCGTCGAAAACTCGAGTTGCAACTTTCGATATGATTCCAATACTTTCCCCATACATTACCATGTATTGCAGGGAAAGTAAAAATCTGGTGTGGGCAGCACATGACTTTCCCTGCAGACTCAAATTCATTTTCTCTTTATTTCTGTAATAATTCATTAAATTGAGTTTAATTGCATAAAATAACGCTAAATTTGCATTTTTAATTCAATTTTTGTTTTTATTTCTTAATTGGACATTTTTGCAAAATCGGCATAACTAAATGCAAAAAATCTCAATTATCACGAGAACGGTTTGTCCTAGAGTACTGGAGTTATTCTTATTCTTTTCCTTATCAAAAATTACGTATAAAACAAGCATTTAATTGATATATTTGAACATACGTAGATTTTTTTAGCTTTTGGCGATTTTTCAGGGCCATTTCGTAAAAAGAGGCAGGCTGTTCCTTTCCGAATAATACCAAAATCTAATCAGCATCAGAGTATCCCACAAGTAACTAACTTATCTACTGCATTTTGTGAAATTTGGTCAGTTAGTATTTTAGCTAGAGTAACTGAAATTTTTAACTGAAATTTTTAAGGGCCATTTAGCCAAAAAAGGCGGGTTCTGTTTTTACGAATCGTACCAAAAACTAATCAGCACCAGGGTCATACTCAAGTGATTTATCTACCAAATTTTATAAAATTCGGTCCATTAGTTTTTGAGTTAGAGTGGATACATACATTGCAGAGACAGACACACAGACGTCACGCTAAAAATAGTTTTTTCGTATTCTAGAGGTCTCGAAACGTGTAGTTCCGTCGAAAACTCGAGTTACGATTTTCGACATGATTCCAATACTTTCCCTATACATTACCATGTATTACATGGAAAGTAAAAATCTGATGTGGGCAGCACATGACTTTCCCTGCAGACTTATACACACGTTCTCTTTATTTTAATTAAATTTATTTCACTTTTAATTCAATTTTCGTTCTCATTCGGTAACCGGACTTATTTTCAAAGGTGGCGTAGAGAAAATACGAAAAACTAAAATATCTCGAGAACGACTAGTCCTAGTGCAATGGGGTTGACCTTATTCTTTTCTTCGTTAAAAATTACGTATTAAACAAGCATTTAATGGATATATTTGAGCATACGTATAGTTCTTTAGTTTAGATTTTGACGATTTTTCCGGGCCATTTTGTAAAAAAATGCAGGTTATTTTATTTCGAATCGTACCAAAATCTAATCAGCACCAGGGTGACCCACAAATGACTCATCTATCGAATTTTGTGAAAATCGGTCCATTAGTTATTTAGTTAGAGTGGATACAAACTTTTGCGGGCCATTTCGCAAAAAAGGCGGGTTCTTATATCCCAAATCGTACCCAAAACTGATCAGCACCAGACTCGCCCACAATTGACTTACCTACCAAATTTTGGGAAATTCGGTCCATTAGTTTCTTAGTTGGAGTGGATAAAATATCTGCACAGACAGACAGACAGACAGACAGACAGACAGACAGACAGACAGACAGACAGACACACAGACACACAGACATACACACAGACAGATACACAGACACACAGACATACACACAGACAGACACACAGACACACACACAGACACACACACAAATGTCACGTTAAAAATAGTTTTTTCGTATTCTAGAAGTCTCGAAACGTGCAGATCCGTCGAAAACTCGAGTTGCGATTTTCAACATGATTCCAATAATTTCCCTATACATTACCATGTATTGCAGGAAAAGTAAAAATACGTCAAGAACTGTGGATTTGCATGTGGAAAAGACAAGACTGTACATTTTATACAGATATTTACAAGAAAATCTTCTTCTCTCGCTTCATATATGTGAATAATTTATAATACTTGTTGTGGTAGTAATAATTTGAGACACATTTTAAAATAGTATTCGTGGAGTACATATGAATATCCAACGATGTAAAACATTTACTTCAGGTTTCTCTACTAAAAAAAAAAAGTTAAAAATGAGAGTCGTTTAGTTTTCTCACAAACACTGTGATTTCGAAGCTAAGAAAACTATTAAAAAGAGTTTTCTTATGTCACGAACTTTTCTCGGTTCCAAGGGAGACTTATCACTAACGGCAAAACACACCCGTAGTCAAACGGTTCACTCTCTGACCTTCAGAGGCATGGAAACCGAGATTTGATTTCGGGTACTGGTGGAAAGGTTGGTGTTTGTCCATACTGGTTCAGAAAATAATTTATTTTACGTCTATAGTGCAAAGAAGCTCTGATGTGCATAAAAATAACAGTGGACCAAAATCATTCAATCAAATCAAATCCTAAAGTTGCAAGCATTGACTAAAGACAGTTAAAATAAAATTCTATCCGCTGAATTTCTGTTCCGAAGAAGATAGTTGGGTATATATTTTTGCAGAGTAGTCTACATTCAAACCATACTATTGTTTAAGATTAATGTATATTTTTATATTTATATTTTAGGTTTACAGCATTTCAATGTTTGATATATATTAAAATACAGTATTTGATATATATTAAAAATTGAACAAAATATATTTCGATTATACAGGGTGATTCAAAGATTCAAAACGCTTTCCTCGCTTTCCTGTCCGTAGCTACGTATACGAAATGCATGTCGGCATTTTGATTCGTGAAACAATCCACCACTTCTGAAATCCACGGTAGAACTGAAGACGCGTGCTGCAACAGACTCTTAATATTCCCTGGATAGCGCCTCTAGCGCTCAACCGCATGCGTTACGACCATGCATTATATGACGAAAAGTGCTTGATTAGGTGTGTTCTATCAACCTTTAATGTTTTGCCCCATCGTTTTGAATCACCCGCTATACAAATTGGAAGATATCTCTTACATACTCTCAAATGAGACAATATTTTTACATTACATGAGTGAAGATTTAGTTTATGTTGCAAGACGGAGCTGTCGGGATGAACTTGCAATACTCTGTTTTTTATGCAAAAGGTAAAGATGTTTAATTTTGTAGTTTACTGATGTGATCTATATTTCAAAATTTTTCATTCTCTACTAGTTAAACTAATGAAAAATCTGATAATCTGTAACAGCATACATAAAGGACTAAAAGCGCAACCAGACATTATATCCGTACAAACAAATGTATTTACATATGCAGAGGCATTTTACACATTTTTAGAACAAATTTAAAGCAATATAGTAATTAAGGTTTGAAGCAACAATACTGTGCGTCGCCAGGCAATTTTATAGATTTACTTGAAAGTAAAATCACGTTAGATATACTGTATAAGTTTAATTTAGTTACCGCTAAGAAAGTTAGTAAAATAATGTGTTATTTTGACATGAAGTCTATGCTCAGAATCCAGATGAATTCAGAGTTAAAACTCAAAGTGTTAGCTAGATATAAACCGTTAGCGAGTAATTTGTAGCGTTCTGTAAACAAGGTTGTAAATAAATCAAATGAGTCTGTAAAAAATTAAGTAAACTTCTTTAAATTTACTGTTAAATTTAAAATTACCAGCTAAATTTAAAATTACCTGCTAAATTTAAATAATATATAAAATATATTAACTACCAGATTTATATAAAACTACCTTTACAAAGATATATAAAGTTGAACTGATTATTACATTTTAGATTCTAGAATAACATGAGTCTGAGCAAAAGAATCTCCGAAGATTCGATTCATAATATTATGTGATTAATATTAAAGAGGTACTACTAATATATATTGGCAGCTGAATATTGGTTCGAAAATCCTAACAATGGGATTGTTGGGATGGGAGTAGGGCCATGAAAACAGTCACGGCTATGATATGCCTCACATGAAATCGGAATATGGTGTTGAATGGGCGTAAATCGGGAGAGGTATGGTTTGAGAAGTCCCTCCTGAAGTACGTCTCACATCACAATGGTGTTGATGTTGAATGGGTATATTTCGGTTGTAGCTGAATTCAAAAATCCTAAATACGGGATTGTTGGGATGGGAGAAGGGCCATGAAAACAGTCACGGCTATGATATGCCTCACATGACATCGGAATATGGTGTTGAATGGGCGTAAATCGGGAGAGGTATGGTTTGAGAAGTCCCTCCTGAAGTACGTCTCACATCACAATGGTGTTGATGTTGAATGGGTATATTTCGGTTGTAGCTGAATTCAAAAATCCTAAATACGGGATTGTTGGGATGGGAGCAGGGCCATGAAAACAGTCACGGCTATGATATGCCTCACATGACATCGGAATATGGTGTTGAATGGGCGTAAATCGGGAGAGGTATGGTTTGAGAAGTCCCTCCTGAAGTACGTCTCACATCACAATGGTGTTGATGTTGAATGGGTATATTTCGGTTGTAGCTGAATTCAAAAATCCTAAATACGGGATTGTTGGGATGGGAGTAGGGCCATGAAAACAGTCACGGCTATGATATGCCTCACATGACATCGGAATATGGTGTTGAATGGGCGTAAATCGGGAGAGGTATGGTTTGAGAAGTCCCTCCTGAAGTACGTCTCACATCACAATGGTGTTGATGTTGAATGGGTATATTTCGGTTGTAGCTGAATTCAAAAATCCTAAATACGGGATTGTTGGGATGGGAGCAGGGCCATGAAAACAGTCACGGCTATGATATGCCTCACATGACATCGGAATATGGTGTTGAATGGGCGTAAATCGGGAGAGGTATGGTTTGAGAAGTCCCTCCTGAAGTACGTCTCACATCACAATGGTGTTGATGTTGAATGGGTATATTTCGGTTGTAGCTGAATTCAAAAATCCTAAATACGGGATTGTTGGGATGGGAGCAGGGCCATGAAAACAGTCACGGCTATGATATGCCTCACATGACATCGGAATATGGTGTTGAATGGGCGTAAATCGGGAGAGGTATGGTTTGAGAAGTCCCTCCTGAAGTACGTCTCACATCACAATGGTGTTGATGTTGAATGGGTATATTTCGGTTGTAGCTGAATTCAAAAATCCTAAATACGGGATTGTTGGGATGGGAGCAGGGCCATGAAAACAGTCACGGCTATGATATGCCTCACATGACATCGGAATATGGTGTTGAATGGGCGTAAATCGGGAGAGGTATGGTTTGAGAAGTCCCTCCTGAAGTACGTCTCACATCACAATGGTGTTGATGTTGAATGGGTATATTTCGGTTGTAGCTGAATTCAAAAATCCTAAATACGGGATTGTTGGGATGGGAGCAGGGCCATGAAAACAGTCACGGCTATGATATGCCTCACATGACATCGGAATATGGTGTTGAATGGGCGTAAATCGGGAGAGGTATGGTTTGAGAAGTCCCTCCTGAAGTACGTCTCACATCACACCGGTGTTGATGTTGAATGGGTATATTTCGGTTGTAGCTGAATTCAAAAATCCTAAATACGGGATTGTTGGGATGGGAGTAGGGCCATGAAAACAGTCACGGCTATGATATGCCTCACATGACATCGGAATATGGTGTTGAATGGGCGTAAATCGGGAGAGGTATGGTTTGAGAAGTCCCTCCTGAAGTACGTCTCACATCACAAAGGTGTTGATGTTGAATGGGTATATTTCGGTTGTAGCTGAATTCAAAAATCCTAAATACGGGATTGTTGGGATGGGAGTAGGGCCATGAAAACAGTCACGGCTATGATATGCCTCACATGACATCGGAATATGGTGTTGAATGGGCGTAAATCGGGAGAGGTATGGTTTGAGAAGTCCCTCCTGAAGTACGTCTCACATCACAATGGTGTTGATGTTGAATGGGTATATTTCGGTTGTAGCTGAATTCAAAAATCCTAAATACGGGATTGTTGGGATGGGAGCAGGGCCATGAAAACAGTCACGGCTATGATATGCCTCACATGACATCGGAATATGGTGTTGAATGGGCGTAAATCGGGAGAGGTATGGTTTGAGAAGTCCCTCCTGAAGTACATCTCACATCACACCGGTGTTGATGTTGAATGGGTATATTTCGGTTGTAGCTGAATTCAAAAATCCTAAATACGGGATTTTTGGGATGGGAGTAGGGCCATGAAAACAGTCACGGCTATGATATGCCTCACATGACATCGGAATATGGTGTTGAATGGGCGTAAATCGGGAGAGGTATGGTTTGAGAAGTCCCGCCTGAAGTACGTCTCACATCACAATGGTGTTGATGTTGAATGGGTATATTTCGGTTGTAGCTGAATTCAAAAATCCTAAATACGGGATTGTTGGGATGGGAGTAGGGCTATGAAAACAGTCACGGCTATGATATGCCTCACATGACATCGGAATATGGTGTTGAATGGGCGTAAATCGGGAGAGGTATGGTTCGAGAAGTCCCTCCTGAAGTACGTCTCACATCACAATGGTGTTGATGTTGAATGGGTATATTTCGGTTGTAGCTGAATTCAAAAATCCTAAATACGGGATTGTTGGGATGGGAGTAGGGCCATGAAAACAGTCACGGCTATGATATGCCTCACATGACATCGGTATATGGTGTTGAATGGGCGTAAATCGGGAGAGGTATGGTTTGAGAAGTCCCTCCTGAAGTACGTCTCACATCACACCGGTGTTGATGTTGAATGGGTATATTTCGGTTGTAGCTGAATTCAAAAATCCTAAATACGGGATTGTTGGGATGGGAGTAGGGCCATGAAAACAGTCACGGCTATGATATTCCTCACATGACATCGGAATATGGTGTTGAATGGGCGTAAATCGGGAGAGGTATGGTTTGAGAAGTCCCTCCTGAAGTACGTCTCACATCACAATGGTGTTGATGTTGAATGGGTATATTTCGGTTGTAGCTGAATTCAAAAATCCTAAATACGGGATTGTTGGGATGGGAGTAGGGCCATGAAAACAGTCACGGCTATGATATGCCTCACATGACATCGGAATATGGTGTTGAATGGGCGTAAATCGGGAGAGGTATGGTTTGAGAAGTCCCTCCTGAAGTACGTCTCACATCACAATGGTGTTGATGTTGAATGGGTATATTTCGGTTGTAGCTGAATTCAAAAATCCTAAATACGGGATTGTTGGGATGGGAGCAGGGCCATGAAAACAGTCACGGCTATGATATGCCTCACATGACATCGGAATATGGTGTTGAATGGGCGTAAATCGGGAGAGGTATGGTTCGAGAAGTCCCTCCTGAAGTACGTCTCACATCACAATGGTGTTGATGTTGAATGGGTATATTTCGGTTGTAGCTGAATTCAAAAATCCTAAATACGGGATTGTTGGGATGGGAGTAGGGCCATGAAAACAGTCACGGCTATGATATGCCTCACATGACATCGGTATATGGTGTTGAATGGGCGTAAATCGGGAGAGGTATGGTTTGAGAAGTCCCTCCTGAAGTACGTCTCACATCACACCGGTGTTGATGTTGAATGGGTATATTTCGGTTGTAGCTGAATTCAAAAATCCTAAATACGGGATTGTTGCGATGGGAGTAGGGCCATGAAAACAGTCACGGCTATGATATGCCTCACATGACATCGGTATATGGTGTTGAATGGGCGTAAATCGGGAGATTACGTCCTGATTCGTAATGGTGTTGAATGGGTTGAATATGTTGAATATGGGTTGAAATATGGTGTTGAATGGGCGTAAAACGGGAGATTACGTCCTGAAGTATGTAAAAACGTAAATTAGGACGAAAATGGGTATATTTCGGTTGTAGATGAATTCAAAAATCCTAAATACGGGATTGTTGGGATGGGAGTAGGGCCATGAAAACAGTCACGGCTATGATATGCCTCACAAGACATCGGAATATGGTGTTGAATGGGCGTAAATCGGGAGAGGTATGGTTTGAGAAGTCCCTCCTGAAGTACGTCTCACATCACACCGGTGTTGATGTTGAATGGGTATATTTCGGTTGTAGCTGAATTCAAAAATCCTAAATACGGGATTGTTGGGATGGGAGTAGGGCCATGAAAACAGTCACGGCTATGATATGCCTCACATGACATCGGTATATGGTGTTGAATGGGCGTAAATCGGGAGAGGTATGGTTTGAGTAGTCCCTCCTGAAGTACGTCTCACATCACACAGGTGTTGATGTTGAATGGGTATATTTCGGTTGTAGCTGAATTCAAAAATCCCAAATACGGGATTGTTGGGATGGGAGTAGGGCCATGAAAACAGTCACGGCTATGATATGCCTCACATGACATCGGAATATGGTGTTGAATGGGCGTAAATCGGGAGAGGTATGGTTTGAGAAGTCCCTCCTGAAGTACGTCTCACATCACACCGGTGTTGATGTTGAATGGGTATATTTCGTTGTAGCTGAATTCAAAAATCCCAAATACGGGATTGTTGGGATGGGAGTAGGGCCATGAAAACAGTCACGGCTATGACATGCCTCACATGACATCGGTATATGGTGTTGAATGGGCGTAAATCGGGAGAGGTATGGTTTGAGAAGTCCCTCCTGAAATACGTCTCACATCACACCGGTGTTGATGTTGAATGGGTATATTTCGGTTGTAGCTGAATTCAAAAATCCTAAATACGGGATTGTTGGGATGGGAGTAGGGCCATGAAAACAGTCACGGCTATGATATGCCTCACATGACATCGGTATATGGTGTTGAATGGGCGTAAATTGGGAGAGGTATGGTTTGAGAAGTCCCTCCTGAAGTACGTCTCACATCACACCGGTGTTGATGTTGAATGGGTATATTTCGGTTGTAGCTGAATTCAAAAATCCTAAATACGGGATTGTTGCGATGGGAGTAGGGCCATGAAAACAGTCACGGCTATGATATGCCTCACATGACATCGGTATATGGTGTTGAATGGGCGTAAATCGGGAGATTACGTCCTGATTCGTAATGGTGTTGAATGGGTTGAATATGTTGAATATGGGTTGAAATATGGTGTTGAATGGGCGTAAAACGGGAGATTACGTCCTGAAGTATGTAAAAACGTAAATTAGGACGAAAATGGGTATATTTCGGTTGTAGATGAATTCAAAAATCCTAAATACGGGATTGTTGGGATGGGAGTAGGGCCATGAAAACAGTCACGGCTATGATATGCCTCACATGACATCGGAATATGGTGTTGAATGTGCGTAAATCGGGAGAGGTATGGTTTGAGAAGTCCCTCCTGAAGTACGTCTCACATCACACCGGTGTTGATGTTGAATGGGTATATTTCGGTTGTAGCTGAATTCAAAACTCCCAAATACGGGATTGTTGGGATGGGAGTAGGGCCATGAAAACAGTCACGGCTATGATATGCCTCACATGACATCGGAATATGGTGTTGAATGGGCGTAAATCGGGAGAGGTATGGTTTGAGAAGTCCCTCCTGAAGTACGTCTCACATCACACCGGTGTTGATGTTGAATGGGTATATTTCGTTGTAGCTGAATTCAAAAATCCCAAATACGGGATTGTTGGGATGGGAGTAGGGCCATGAAAACAGTCACGGCTATGACATGCCTCACATGACATCGGTATATGGTGTTGAATGGGCGTAAATCGGGAGAGGTATGGTTTGAGAAGTCCCTCCTGAAATACGTCTCACATCACACCGGTGTTGATGTTGAATGGGTATATTTCGGTTGTAGCTGAATTCAAAAATCCTAAATACGGGATTGTTGGGATGGGAGTAGGGCCATGAAAACAGTCACGGCTATGATATGCCTCACATGACATCGGTATATGGTGTTGAATGGGCGTAAATCGGGAGAAGTATGATTTGAGAAGTCCCTCCTGAAGTACGTCTCACATCACACCGGTGTTGATGTTGAATGGGTATATTTCGGTTGTAGCTGAATTCAAAAATCCTAAATACGGGATTGTTGGGATGGGAGTAGGGCCATGAAAACAGTCACGGCTATGATATGCCTCACATGACATCGGTATATGGTGTTGAATGGGCGTAAATCGGGAGAGGTATGGTTTGAGAAGTCCCTCCTGAAGTACGTCTCACATCACACCGGTGTTGATGTTGAATGGGTATATTTCGGTTGTAGCTGAATTCAAAAATCCTAAATACGGGATTGTTGGGATGGGAGTAGGGCCATGAAAACAGTCACGGCTATGATATGCCTCACATGACATCGGTATATGGTGTTGAATGGGCGTAAATCGGGAGAGGTATGGTTTGAGAAGTCCCTCCTGAAGTACGTCTCACATCACACCGGTGTTGATGTTGAATGGGTATATTTCGGTTGTAGCTGAATTCAAAAATCCTAAATACGGGATTGTTGGGATGGGAGTAGGGCCATGAAAACAGTCACGGCTATGATATGCCTCACATGACATCGGTATATGGTGTTGAATGGGCGTAAATCGGGAGAGGTATGGTTTGAGAAGTCCCGCCTGAAGTACGTCTCACATCACAATGGTGTTGATGTTGAATGGGTATATTTCGGTTGTAGCTGAATTCAAAAATCCTAAATACGGGATTGTTGGGATGGGAGTAGGGCTATGAAAACAGTCACGGCTATGATATGCCTCACATGACATCGGAATATGGTGTTGAATGGGCGTAAATCGGGAGAGGTATGGTTCGAGAAGTCCCTCCTGAAGTACGTCTCACATCACAATGGTGTTGATGTTGAATGGGTATATTTCGGTTGTAGCTGAATTCAAAAATCCTAAATACGGGATTGTTGGGATGGGAGTAGGGCCATGAAAACAGTCACGGCTATGATATGCCTCACATGACATCGGTATATGGTGTTGAATGGGCGTAAATCGGGAGAGGTATGGTTTGAGAAGTCCCTCCTGAAGTACGTCTCACATCACACCGGTGTTGATGTTGAATGGGTATATTTCGGTTGTAGCTGAATTCAAAAATCCTAAATACGGGATTGTTGGGATGGGAGTAGGGCCATGAAAACAGTCACGGCTATGATATTCCTCACATGACATCGGAATATGGTGTTGAATGGGCGTAAATCGGGAGAGGTATGGTTTGAGAAGTCCCTCCTGAAGTACGTCTCACATCACAATGGTGTTGATGTTGAATGGGTATATTTCGGTTGTAGCTGAATTCAAAAATCCTAAATACGGGATTGTTGGGATGGGAGTAGGGCCATGAAAACAGTCACGGCTATGATATGCCTCACATGACATCGGAATATGGTGTTGAATGGGCGTAAATCGGGAGAGGTATGGTTTGAGAAGTCCCTCCTGAAGTACGTCTCACATCACAATGGTGTTGATGTTGAATGGGTATATTTCGGTTGTAGCTGAATTCAAAAATCCTAAATACGGGATTGTTGGGATGGGAGCAGGGCCATGAAAACAGTCACGGCTATGATATGCCTCACATGACATCGGAATATGGTGTTGAATGGGCGTAAATCGGGAGAGGTATGGTTTGAGAAGTCCCTCCTGAAGTACGTCTCACATCACACCGGTGTTGATGTTGAATGGGTATATTTCGGTTGTAGCTGAATTCAAAAATCCTAAATACGGGATTTTTGGGATGGGAGTAGGGCCATGAAAACAGTCACGGCTATGATATGCCTCACATGACATCGGAATATGGTGTTGAATGGGCGTAAATCGGGAGAGGTATGGTTTGAGAAGTCCCTCCTGAAGTACGTCTCACATCACAATGGTGTTGATGTTGAATGGGTATATTTCGGTTGTAGCTGAATTCAAAAATCCTAAATACGGGATTGTTGGGATGGGAGTAGGGCTATGAAAACAGTCACGGCTATGATATGCCTCACATGACATCGGAATATGGTGTTGAATGGGCGTAAATCGGGAGAGGTATGGTTCGAGAAGTCCCTCCTGAAGTACGTCTCACATCACAATGGTGTTGATGTTGAATGGGTATATTTCGGTTGTAGCTGAATTCAAAAATCCTAAATACGGGATTGTTGGGATGGGAGTAGGGCCATGAAAACAGTCACGGCTATGATATGCCTCACATGACATCGGTATATGGTGTTGAATGGGCGTAAATCGGGAGAGGTATGGTTTGAGAAGTCCCTCCTGAAGTACGTCTCACATCACACCGGTGTTGATGTTGAATGGGTATATTTCGGTTGTAGCTGAATTCAAAAATCCTAAATACGGGATTGTTGCGATGGGAGTAGGGCCATGAAAACAGTCACGGCTATGATATGCCTCACATGACATCGGTATATGGTGTTGAATGGGCGTAAATCGGGAGATTACGTCCTGATTCGTAATGGTGTTGAATGGGTTGAATATGTTGAATATGGGTTGAAATATGGTGTTGAATGGGCGTAAAACGGGAGATTACGTCCTGAAGTATGTAAAAACGTAAATTAGGACGAAAATGGGTATATTTCGGTTGTAGATGAATTCAAAAATCCTAAATACGGGATTGTTGGGATGGGAGTAGGGCCATGAAAACAGTCACGGCTATGATATGCCTCACATGACATCGGAATATGGTGTTGAATGGGCGTAAATCGGGAGAGGTATGGTTTGAGAAGTCCCTCCTGAAGTACGTCTCACATCACACCGGTGTTGATGTTGAATGGGTATATTTCGGTTGTAGCTGAATTCAAAAATCCTAAATACGGGATTGTTGGGATGGGAGTAGGGCCATGAAAACAGTCACGGCTATGATATGCCTCACATGACATCGGTATATGGTGTTGAATGGGCGTAAATCGGGAGAGGTATGGTTTGAGTAGTCCCTCCTGAAGTACGTCTCACATCACACAGGTGTTGATGTTGAATGGGTATATTTCGGTTGTAGCTGAATTCAAAAATCCCAAATACGGGATTGTTGGGATGGGAGTAGGGCCATGAAAACAGTCACGGCTATGATATGCCTCACATGACATCGGAATATGGTGTTGAATGGGCGTAAATCGGGAGAGGTATGGTTTGAGAAGTCCCTCCTGAAGTACGTCTCACATCACACCGGTGTTGATGTTGAATGGGTATATTTCGTTGTAGCTGAATTCAAAAATCCCAAATACGGGATTGTTGGGATGGGAGTAGGGCCATGAAAACAGTCACGGCTATGACATGCCTCACATGACATCGGTATATGGTGTTGAATGGGCGTAAATCGGGAGAGGTATGGTTTGAGAAGTCCCTCCTGAAATACGTCTCACATCACACCGGTGTTGATGTTGAATGGGTATATTTCGGTTGTAGCTGAATTCAAAAATCCTAAATACGGGATTGTTGGGATGGGAGTAGGGCCATGAAAACAGTCACGGCTATGATATGCCTCACATGACATCGGTATATGGTGTTGAATGGGCGTAAATCGGGAGAGGTATGGTTTGAGAAGTCCCTCCTGAAGTACGTCTCACATCACACCGGTGTTGATGTTGAATGGGTATATTTCGGTTGTAGCTGAATTCAAAAATCCTAAATACGGGATTGTTGCGATGGGAGTAGGGCCATGAAAACAGTCACGGCTATGATATGCCTCACATGACATCGGTATATGGTGTTGAATGGGCGTAAATCGGGAGATTACGTCCTGATTCGTAATGGTGTTCAATGGGTTGAATATGTTGAATATGGGTTGAAATATGGTGTTGAATGGGCGTAAAACGGGAGATTACGTACTGAAGTATGTAAAAACGTAAATTAGGACGAAAATGGGTATATTTCGGTTGTAGATGAATTCAAAAATCCTAAATACGGGATTGTTGGGATGGGAGTAGGGGCATGAAAACAGTCACGGCTATGATATGCCTCACATGACATCGGAATATGGTGTTGAATGTGCGTAAATCGGGAGAGGTATGGTTTGAGAAGTCCCTCCTGAAGTACGTCTCACATCACACCGGTGTTGATGTTGAATGGGTATATTTCGGTTGTAGCTGAATTCAAAAATCCTAAATACGGGATTGTTGGGATGGGAGTAGGGCCATGAAAACAGTCACGGCTATGATATGCCTCACATGACATCGGTATATGGTGTTGAATGGGCGTAAATCGGGAGAGGTATGGTTTGAGTAGTCCCTCCTGAAGTACGTCTCACATCACACAGGTGTTGATGTTGAATGGGTATATTTCGGTTGTAGCTGAATTCAAAACTCCCAAATACGGGATTGTTGGGATGGGAGTAGGGCCATGAAAACAGTCACGGCAATGATATGCCTCACATGACATCGGAATATGGTGTTGAATGGGCGTAAATCGGGAGAGGTATGGTTTGAGAAGTCCCTCCTGAAGTACGTCTCACATCACACCGGTGTTGATGTTGAATGGGTATATTTCGTTGTAGCTGAATTCAAAAATCCCAAATACGGGATTGTTGGGATGGGAGTAGGGCCATGAAAACAGTCACGGCTATGACATGCCTCACATGACATCGGTATATGGTGTTGAATGGGCGTAAATCGGGAGAGGTATGGTTTGAGAAGTCCCTCCTGAAATACGTCTCACATCACACCGGTGTTGATGTTGAATGGGTATATTTCGGTTGTAGCTGAATTCAAAAATCCTAAATACGGGATTGTTGGGATGGGAGTAGGGCCATGAAAACAGTCACGGCTATGATATGCCTCACATGACATCGGTATATGGTGTTGAATGGGCGTAAATCGGGAGAAGTATGATTTGAGAAGTCCCTCCTGAAGTACGTCTCACATCACACCGGTGTTGATGTTGAATGGGTATATTTCGGTTGTAGCTGAATTCAAAAATCCTAAATACGGGATTGTTGGGATGGGAGTAGGGCCATGAAAACAGTCACGGCTATGATATGCCTCACATGACATCGGTATATGGTGTTGAATGGGCGTAAATCGGGAGAGGTATGGTTTGAGAAGTCCCTCCTGAAGTACGTCTCACATCACACCGGTGTTGATGTTGAATGGGTATATTTCGGTTGTAGCTGAATTCAAAAATCCTAAATACGGGATTGTTGGGATGGGAGTAGGGCCATGAAAACAGTCACGGCTATGATATGCCTCACATGACATCGGTATATGGTGTTGAATGGGCGTAAATCGGGAGAGGTATGGTTTGAGAAGTCCCTCCTGAAGTACGTCTCACATCACACCGGTGTTGATGTTGAATGGGTATATTTCGGTTGTAGCTGAATTCAAAAATCCTAAATACGGGATTGTTGGGATGGGAGTAGGGCCATGAAAACAGTCACGGCTATGATATGCCTCACATGACATCGGTATATGGTGTTGAATGGGCGTAAATCGGGAGAGGTATGGTTTGAGAAGTCCCTCCTGAAGTACGTCTCACATCTCACCGGTGTTGATGTTGAATGGGTATATTTCGGTTGTAGCTGAATTCAAAAATCCTAAATACGGGATTGTTGGGATGGGAGTAGGGCCATGAAAACAGTCACGGCTATGATATGCCTCACATGACATCGGAATATGGTGTTGAATGGGCGTAAATCGGGAGAGGTATGGTTTGAGTAGTCCCTCCTGAAGTACGTCTCACATCACACCGGTGTTGATGTTGAATGGGTATATTTCGGTTGTAGCTGAATTCAAAAATCGCAAATACGGGATTGTTGGGATGGGAGTAGGGCCATGAAAACAGTCACGGCTATGATATGCCTCACATGACATCGGAATATGGTGTTGAATGGGCGTAAATCGGGAGAGGTATGGTTTGAGAAGTCCCTCCTGACGTACGTCTCACATCACACCGGTGTTGATGTTGAATGGGTATATTTCCGTTGTAGCTGAATTCAAAAATCCCAAATACGGGATTGTTGGGATGGGAGTAGGGCCATGAAAACAGTCACGGCTATGACATGCCTCACATGACATCGGTATATGGTGTTGAATGGGCGTAAATCGGGAGAGGTATGGTTTGAGAAGTCCCTCCTGAAGTACGTCTCACATCACACCGGTGTTGATGTTGAATGGGTATATTTCGGTTGTAGCTGAATTCAAAAATCCTAAATACGGGATTGTTGGGATGGGAGTAGGGCCATGAAAACAGTCACGGCTATGATATGCCTCACATGACATCGGTATATGGTGTTGAATGGGCGTAAATCGGGAGAGGTATGGTTTGAGAAGTCCCTCCTGAAGTACGTCTCACATCTCACCGGTGTTGATGTTGAATGGGTATATTTCGGTTGTAGCTGAATTCAAAAATCCTAAATACGGGATTGTTGGGATGGGAGTAGGGCCATGAAAACAGTCACGGCTATGATATGCCTCACATGACATCGGAATATGGTGTTGAATGGGCGTAAATCGGGAGAGGTATGGTTTGAGTAGTCCCTCCTGAAGTACGTCTCACATCACACCGGTGTTGATGTTGAATGGGTATATTTCGGTTGTAGCTGAATTCAAAAATCCCAAATACGGGATTGTTGGGATGGGAGTAGGGCCATGAAAACAGTCACTGCTATGATATGCCTCACATGACATCGGAATATGGTGTTGAATGGGCGTAAATCGGGAGAGGTATGGTTTGAGAAGTCCCTCCTGAAGTACGTCTCACATCACAATGGTGTTGATGTTGAATGGGTATATTTCGGTTGTAGCTGAATTCAAAAATCCTAAATACGGGATTGTTGGGATGGGAGTAGGGCTATGAAAACAGTCACGGCTATGATATGCCTCACATGACATCGGAATATGGTGTTGAATGGGCGTAAATCGGGAGAGGTATGGTTCGAGAAGTCCCTCCTGAAGTACGTCTCACATCACAATGGTGTTGATGTTGAATGGGTATATTTCGGTTGTAGCTGAATTCAAAAATCCTAAATACGGGATTGTTGGGATGGGAGTAGGGCCATGAAAACAGTCACGGCTATGATATGCCTCACATGACATCGGTATATGGTGTTGAATGGGCGTAAATCGGGAGAGGTATGGTTTGAGAAGTCCCTCCTGAAGTACGTCTCACATCACACCGGTGTTGATGTTGAATGGGTATATTTCGGTTGTAGCTGAATTCAAAAATCCTAAATACGGGATTGTTGCGATGGGAGTAGGGCCATGAAAACAGTCACGGCTATGATATGCCTCACATGACATCGGTATATGGTGTTGAATGGGCGTAAATCGGGAGATTACGTCCTGATTCGTAATGGTGTTGAATGGGTTGAATATGTTGAATATGGGTTGAAATATGGTGTTGAATGGGCGTAAAACGGGAGATTACGTCCTGAAGTATGTAAAAACGTAAATTAGGACGAAAATGGGTATATTTCGGTTGTAGATGAATTCAAAAATCCTAAATACGGGATTGTTGGGATGGGAGTAGGGCCATGAAAACAGTCACGGCTATGATATGCCTCACATGACATCGGAATATGGTGTTGAATGGGCGTAAATCGGGAGAGGTATGGTTTGAGAAGTCCCTCCTGAAGTACGTCTCACATCACACCGGTGTTGATGTTGAATGGGTATATTTCGGTTGTAGCTGAATTCAAAAATCCTAAATACGGGATTGTTGGGATGGGAGTAGGGCCATGAAAACAGTCACGGCTATGATATGCCTCACATGACATCGGTATATGGTGTTGAATGGGCGTAAATCGGGAGAGGTATGGTTTGAGTAGTCCCTCCTGAAGTACGTCTCACATCACACAGGTGTTGATGTTGAATGGGTATATTTCGGTTGTAGCTGAATTCAAAAATCCCAAATACGGGATTGTTGGGATGGGAGTAGGGCCATGAAAACAGTCACGGCTATGATATGCCTCACATGACATCGGAATATGGTGTTGAATGGGCGTAAATCGGGAGAGGTATGGTTTGAGAAGTCCCTCCTGAAGTACGTCTCACATCACACCGGTGTTGATGTTGAATGGGTATATTTCGTTGTAGCTGAATTCAAAAATCCCAAATACGGGATTGTTGGGATGGGAGTAGGGCCATGAAAACAGTCACGGCTATGACATGCCTCACATGACATCGGTATATGGTGTTGAATGGGCGTAAATCGGGAGAGGTATGGTTTGAGAAGTCCCTCCTGAAGTACGTCTCACATCACACCGGTGTTGATGTTGAATGGGTATATTTCGGTTGTAGCTGAATTCAAAAATCCTAAATACGGGATTGTTGGGATGGGAGTAGGGCCATGAAAACAGTCACGGCTATGATATGCCTCACATGACATCGGTATATGGTGTTGAATGGGCGTAAATCGGGAGAAGTATGATTTGAGAAGTCCCTCCTGAAGTACGTCTCACATCACACCGGTGTTGATGTTGAATGGGTATATTTCGGTTGTAGCTGAATTCAAAAATCCTAAATACGGGATTGTTGGGATGGGAGTAGGGCCATGAAAACAGTCACGGCTATGATATGCCTCACATGACATCGGTATATGGTGTTGAATGGGCGTAAATCGGGAGAGGTATGGTTTGAGAAGTCCCTCCTGAAGTACGTCTCACATCACACCGGTGTTGATGTTGAATGGGTATATTTCGGTTGTAGCTGAATTCAAAAATCCTAAATACGGGATTGTTGGGATAGGAGTAGGGCCATGAAAACAGTCACGGCTATGATATGCCTCACATGACATCGGTATATGGTGTTGAATGGGCGTAAATCGGGAGAGGTATGGTTTGAGAAGTCCCTCCTGAAGTACGTCTCACATCACACCGGTGTTGATGTTGAATGGGTATATTTCGGTTGTAGCTGAATTCAAAAATCCTAAATACGGGATTGTTGGGATGGGAGTAGGGCCATGAAAACAGTCACGGCTATGATATGCCTCACATGACATCGGTATATGGTGTTGAATGGGCGTAAATCGGGAGAGGTATGGTTTGAGAAGTCCCTCCTGAAGTACGTCTCACATCTCACCGGTGTTGATGTTGAATGGGTATATTTCGGTTGTAGCTGAATTCAAAAATCCTAAATACGGAATTGTTGGGATGGGAGTAGGGCCATGAAAACAGTCACGGCTATGATATGCCTCACATGACATCGGAATATGGTGTTGAATGGGCGTAAATCGGGAGAGGTATGGTTTGAGTAGTCCCTCCTGAAGTACGTCTCACATCACACCGGTGTTGATGTTGAATGGGTATATTTCGGTTGTAGCTGAATTCAAAAATCGCAAATACGGGATTGTTGGGATGGGAGTAGGGCCATGAAAACAGTCACGGCTATGATATGCCTCACATGACATCGGAATATGTTGTTGAATGGGCGTAAATCGGGAGAGGTATGGTTTGAGAAGTCCCTCCTGAAGTACGTCTCACATCACACCGGTGTTGATGTTGAATGGGTATATTTCCGTTGTAGCTGAATTCAAAAATCCCAAATACGGGATTGTTGGGATGGGAGTAGGGCCATGAAAACAGTCACGGCTATGACATGCCTCACATGACATCGGTATATGGTGTTGAATGGGCGTAAATCGGGAGAGGTATGGTTTGAGAAGTCCCTCCTGAAGTACGTCTCACATCACACCGGTGTTGATGTTGAATGGGTATATTTCGGTTGTAGCTGAATTCAAAAATCCTAAATACGGGATTGTTGGGATGGGAGTAGGGCCATGAAAACAGTCACGGCTATGATATGCCTCACATGACATCGGTATATGGTGTTGAATGGGCGTAAATCGGGAGAGGTATGGTTTGAGAAGTCCCTCCTGA
Source organism: Amaurobius ferox (assembly GCA_951213105.1). Taxonomy (NCBI): domain Eukaryota; kingdom Metazoa; phylum Arthropoda; class Arachnida; order Araneae; family Amaurobiidae; genus Amaurobius; species Amaurobius ferox. The sequence continues at coordinate 66,922,369 of OX578143.1, read as the reverse complement.
AGTACGTCTCACATCACACCGGTGTTGATGTTGAATGGGTATATTTCGGTTGTAGCTGAATTCAAAAATCCTAAATACGGGATTGTTGGGATGGGAGTAGGGCCATGAAAACAGTCACGGCTATGATATGCCTCACATGACATCGGTATATGGTGTTGAATGGGCGTAAATCGGGAGAGGTATGGTTTGAGAAGTCCCTCCTGAAGTACGTCTCACATCTCACCGGTGTTGATGTTGAATGGGTATATTTCGGTTGTAGCTGAATTCAAAAATCCTAAATACGGGATTGTTGGGATGGGAGTAGGGCCATGAAAACAGTCACGGCTATGATATGCCTCACATGACATCGGAATATGGTGTTGAATGGGCGTAAATCGGGAGAGGTATGGTTTGAGTAGTCCCTCCTGAAGTACGTCTCACATCACACCGGTGTTGATGTTGAATGGGTATATTTCGGTTGTAGCTGAATTCAAAAATCCCAAATACGGGATTGTTGGGATGGGAGTAGGGCCATGAAAACAGTCACGGCTATGATATGCCTCACATGACATCGGAATATGGTGTTGAATGGGCGTAAATCGGGAGAGGTATGGTTTGAGAAGTCCCTCCTGAAGTACGTCTCACATCACACCGGTGTTGATGTTGAATGGGTATATTTCGGTTGTAGCTGAATTCAAAAATCCCAAATACGGGATTGTTGGGATGGGAGTAGGGCCATGAAAACAGTCACGGCTATGACATGCCTCACATGACATCGGTATATGGTGTTGAATGGGCGTAAATTGGGAGAGGTATGGTTTGAGAAGTCCCTCCTGAAGTACGTCTCACATCACACCGGTGTTGATGTTGAATGGGTATATTTCGGTTGTAGCTGAATTCAAAAATCCTAAATACGGGATTGTTGGGATGGGAGTAGGGCCATGAAAACAGTCACGGCTATGATATGCCTCACATGACATCGGTATATGGTGTTGAATGGGCGTAAATCGGGAGAAGTATGGTTTGAGAAGTCCCTCCTGAAGTACGTCTCACATCACACCGGTGTTGATGTTGAATGGGTATATTTCGGTTGTAGCTGAATTCAAAAATCCTAAATACGGGATTGTTGGGATGGGAGTAGGGCCATGAAAACAGTCACGGCTATGATATGCCTCACATGACATCGGTATATGGTGTTGAATGGGCGTAAATCGGGAGAGGTATGGTTTGAGAAGTCCCTCCTGAAGTACGTCTCACATCACACCGGTGTTGATGTTGAATGGGTATATTTCGGTTGTAGCTGAATTCAAAAATCCTAAATACGGGATTGTTGGGATGGGAGTAGGGCCATGAAAACAGTCACGGCTATGATATGCCTCACATGACATCGGAATATGGTGTTGAATGGGCGTAAATCGGGAGAGGTATGGTTTGAGAAGTCCCTCCTGAAGTACGTCTCACATCACACGGGTGTTGATGTTGAATGGGTGTATTTCGGTTGTAGCTGAATTCAAAAATTCTAAATACGGGATTGTTGGGATGGGAGTAAAGCCATGACTTTCACTGCAGACTTATATTTATGTTACCTTTATTTTAATTAAATTTTATTCACTTTTAATTCCATTTTCCTTCTCATTTGGAAACTGGGCTTATTTACAGAGGTGCCGTAGTGAAAATAGTAATAAACTAAAATATCTCGATAACGGCTAGTCCTAGTGTAATGGGGTTGGTCTTATTCTTTTCTTCATTGAAAATTATGTATAAAGCAAGCATTTATTGGATATATTTCATCATACGTAGTCTTTTATTTTAGATTTTGACGAGTTTTGTGGGCCATTTGGCAAAAAAGGAGAGGCTATTTTTTTCCAAATCACACCAAAATCTAATCAGCACCAGAGTGACCCACAAGTGACTTACCTACCGAATTTTGTGAAATACTGTCCAGTGATTTTCTCAGCTAGAGTAGATAAAAGCATTTCCGGGTCATTTCGCAAAAAAAAGGGCGGGTTCTTTTATCCCGAATCGTATCCAAAACTAATCAGCACCAGATTTGCCTACAAGTTACTTACCTACCAAATTTTATGAATTTTGGTCCATTACTGTTTTAGTTAGAGTGGATACAAATCTGCACAGACAGACAGCCACACAGACACACAGACACACACACATACGTCCCGCTAAAAATGTTATTTTCGTATTCTAGAGGTCACAAAACGTATAGTTCCATCGAAAACTCGAGTTGCCATTTTCGCCATGATTCCAATACTTTCCCTATACATTACAATGTATGGCATGGAAAGTAAAAGTATCTCTGTTACTTGTGATAGATTGGTGTAAAACACCACACCTTTAGTATATTACTTTCCCTGCAACACATGGTAATGTATAGGGAAAGTATAGGAATCGTGCCGAAAATCGGAACTCGAGTTTTCGACGAATCTACACCTTTCGAGACCTCTAGAATACGAAAAACTATTTTTAGCGTGACGTCTGTTTGTGTGTCTGTCTGTGAAATGTATGTATCCACTCTAACTCAAAAACTAATGGACCGAATTTTATAAAATTTGGAAGATAAGTCAATTGGGTGTGTCCTTGCTGCTGATTAGTTTTCAGTACTATTCGGGAAAAAAGAACCCGCCTCTTTTTTGGAAGTGACCCGCAAAAATTGCCTCTATCCACGCTAGCTGAAAAGCTAATGAACCGAATTTCACAACATTTGGTTATTAACTCGTCTGTGGGTTACCTTGATGCTGATTAGATTTTGGCATGATTCGGAAAAAAATAATCTCTCCTTTTTTGCAAAATGGCCCGAAAAAATCATCAAAATCTAAAATAAAACAATACGTATGCTCAAATATATCCATTAAATGCTTGTTTCATACGTAATTTTTAACGAAGAAAAGAATAAGACCCACCCCATTTCACCAGGACTAGCCGTTCTCGAGATATTTTAGTTTTTTCTTATTTTCTCAACGCCACCTATGAAAATAAGCCCAGTTACCAAATGAGAACAAAAATTAAATCAAAAGTGCAAATTCAGTGCAATTTTAAATAGCTATGGGTGTTTTTTCGTGCAATTAAATTCAATTTAAGGAATTATTGAAGAAATAAATAGTGAACGTGGATGTAAGTCTGCAAGGAAAGTCATGTGCTGCCCACATCAGATTTTTACTGTCCCTGCAATGCATGGTAATGCACTCGAAAAGTATTAGAATCATGCCGAAAATCGCAACTCGAGTTTTTTAGATAGAGTGGATACATGAAATTTTTATTATCCATTTCGCAAAAAAAGGCGGGTACTGTTTTTACGAATCGTACCAAAAACAAATCAGTACCAGGGCCATACCCAAGAGACTTACCTACCAAATTTAATGAAATTCGGTCGATAAGTTTTTGAATTAGAGTGGATACATACATTTCAGAGACACACAGACAGACAGACAGACAGACACACACACAGGCAGACAGACAGACACACAGACAGACACACACACAGACGTCACGTTAAAAATAGTTTTTTCGTATTCTAGAGGTCTCGAAACGTGTAGATCTGTCGAAAACTCGAGTTGCGATTTTCGGCATGATTCCAATATTTTCCCCTATACATTACCATGTATTGCAGGGAAAGTAAAAATCTGATGTGGGCCGCACATGACTTGCCCTGCAGACTCAAATTCATTTTTTCTTAATTTCTTTAAGAACTCAATAAATTGAGTTTAATTGCACAAAATGACACTGAATTGGCATTTTTAATTCAATTTCTGCTTTTATTTGGTAATTGAACATTTTTCCGAAAGCGGCAAAACATTTCAAATATCTCGAAAACGGTTAGTCCTAGAGTAATAGAGTTGTTCTTATTCTTTTTCTCGTCAAAAATTACGCGTATAAAACAAGCATTTAATTGATTCATTTGAACATACATAGTCTTTTTTCTTAGATATTGGTGATTTTTGCGTGTCATTTGTAAAAAAAGACAGGCTGTTCTTTTCCGAATCATACCAAAATCTAATCAGCACCAGAGTATCTCACAAGTGATTTATTTACCAAATTTTGTGAAAATTGGTCAATAAGTATTTCAGCTAGAGTGGATACATGAGATTTTTGAGAATCATTTCGCAAAAAAGGAGGGTTATTTTTTTCCGAATTGTACCAAAAACTGATCAGCACCAGCGTCACACCCATGAGTCCTACCTACCACATTTTATGAAATTCGATCCATTAGTTTTTGAGTTAGCGTGGATAAATGCATTGCACAGACCCACAGACACACAGACAGACACACACACACAGGCGTCACGCTAAAACTAGTTTTTTCGTATTCTAGAGGTCTCGAAACGTGTAGATCCGTCGAAAACTCGAGTTGCGATTTTCGACATGATTCCAATACTTCCCCTATACATTACCATGCATTGCAGGGAAATTAAAGATCTGATGCGGGCAGCACATGACTTTCCCTGCAGGCTTAAATTCATATTTTCTTTATTTCTTTAATAATTCATTAGACTCAGATTATTGCACCAAATAACACCAAATAACAAATAATTTGCATTTTTACTTCAATTTTTGTTTTTATTCTGTAATTGGACATTTCCCCGATAGCGGCGTAACAAAAATGCAAGAAATCTCAAATATCTTGAGAACGGTTAGTCCTAAAGTATAACGCAGTGTGTTATATTCTTTTTCTAGTCAAAAATTGCGTATAAAACAAGAATTTAATTGATACGTTTCAGCATATGGTGTCTTTTTTTTTCTTTTAGATTTTTGAGATTTTTGCCGGTCATTTCGTAAAAAAAGGCAGGTTGTTATACACCGAATCGTTCCAAAATCGAATCAGCACCAGAGTGTCCCAAAGTAACTTATCTACCAAATACTGTGAAATTTGGTCATTTAGCATTTTAGCTAGAGTGGATACACGAAATTTTTGGTGGCCATTTCGTAAAAAGAGGCAGATTCTTCTTTTCCGAATCGTACAAAATCTAATCATCACCAGAGTGACCCACAAGTGACTTATCTACCGAATTTTGTGTAATTCGGTCCATTAGTTTTTCATCTAGAGTGGATACAAGCTTTTGCGGGCCATTTCGCAAAAAAAGGCGGGTTCTTTTATCCCGAATCGTACCCCAAAACTAATCAGCACTAGATTCGCCCACAAGTGACTTACTTACCAAATTTTATGAAATTCGGTCTATTAGTTTATTAGTTAGAGTGGATACAAAATCTACACAGACAGACAGACACACAGACAGACACACAGACAGACAGACGCACAGACACACAGACAGACACACAGACACACGGACAGACACACAGACATACATTACACAGACACACACACAGACACACAGACACACATACAGACGTCACGCTAAAAACAGTTTTTCGAATTCTAGAGGTCTCGAAACGTCTAGATCCATCGGAAACTCGAGTTGTGATTTTCGGCATGATTCCAATACTTTCCCTATACATTACCATGCATTGCAGGGAAAGTAAAAATCTGATGTGGGCAGCACAAGACTTTCTCTGCAGACTTATATCCACGTTTTCTTTATTTTATTAAATTTAATTCACTTTTAATTCAATTTTAGTTCTCATTTGGTAACTGGACTTATTTTCAAAGGTGGCTTAGACAAAATACGAAGAACTAAAATATCTCGAGAACGGCTAGTCCTAGTGTAACGGGGTTAGTCTTATTCTTTTCCTTCGTTAAAAATTACGTATAAAACAAGCATTTAATGGATATATTTGAACATACGTAGTTGTTTATTTTAGATGTTGACAATTTTTGCGGACCATTTTGCAAAGAAAAGCAGGTTATTGGTTTTCGAATCTTACCAAAATCTAATCAGCACCAGGGTGTCCCACAAGTGACTTCTCTAACGAATTTTGTGAAATTCGATCTGTTAGTTTTTCAGCTAGATTGGATACAAGCTTTTGCGGGCCATTTCGCAAAAAAAAGGCGGGTTCTTTTATCTCGAATCGTACCCAAAACTAATCAGCACCAGATTCGCCCACAAGTGACTTACCTATTAAATATTATGAAATTCGGTCAATTACTTTTTTAGTTAAAGTGGATACAAAATCTGCACAGACAGACAAACAGACAGACACACAGACAGACAACAGACACACACACAGACGTCACGCTAAAAATTGTTTTTTCGTATTCTAGAGGTCTCGAATCGTGTAGATCCGTTGAAAACTCGAGTTGCGATTTTCGGCATGATTCCAATACTTTCCCTATACATTACCCTGTATTGCAGGGAAAGTAAAATGGATCAGAAAAGAAATCAAGGTATCCCGATTTTGAAAATCAAAAATACCGAGACATGGGGGTTTCATATTTTCCCCCGGGGATATTGAATGCTTTAGCGGGAGGTAAAAAAATTTCAACATATTGTTCAACGCCAGGTTCACGCGAAATATAGACATTAATTGTTAGAAATACAGACATTAATTGGGACATAGACCTAGACATAGAACATAGGTACTAAGACATAGACATTAATTGGGTTATAGATTATAGACATTTATTGGGGAATTAATTAGGTTCTTAATTCCCCAACACGATCGTTCAGAAGAAATGTGGTTATCTTAATATTCTATATGTATTCGTGATAATGTAAGTTTTCTTTTAACGTCGCACTTAAAAAATAGACGACGCTACCCAAGTGCGTATTTCTCATTGACACCGTTATTTAAATATAGACATTAAAAAAAAATGACAGTTTTACCTCCTTTCAAACGTTTCATTCATATCATTCCCGTGCACGGGGTAGGATTCAAACAAAAGTCTTTTGCCTAATTCGCTGTGAACACGACACCAAACCGTCAATATTGCTGAGGGGTGAGAATTACAAATGTGAACCTTAATAGCAGGCTTGTTGATAGGAAATCCATTAAAGTATAGTGTGTCTTGGATCTGGGACCACTGATTATCAAAAGATGTCACGTAAGGTAGGTCCCGAATGTGGGTGTTACTTTTAATTTCCACTTCTGGGTCCAAGCTAAAAAATCTGATGTGGGCAGCACATGACTTTCCCTGCAGACTTATATACACATTCTCTTTATTTTACTTAAATTTAATTCACTATTAATTCAAGTTTCGTTTTCATTTGATAACTGGATTCATTTTCAAAGGTGGTGTAGTTAAAAAACGAAAAAACGAAAAAATCTCGAGAACGGCTAGTCGTAGCGCAATGGGGTTGGTCTTATTATTTTTTCGTTAAAAATTACGTATAAAACAAGCATTTAATGGATACATTTCAGCGTACATATTTTTCTATTTTAGATTTTGTCGATTTTTGCGGGCCATTTTGCAAAAAAAGGCAGATTAATTTTTTCCGAATCATACCAAAATCTAATCAGCACCAGGGTGACCCACAAGCGACTTATCTACCAAATTTTGTGAAATTCGGTCCAATAGATTTTCAGCTAGAGTGGATACAAACTTTTGCGGGCCATTTCGCAAAAAAAGGCGGATTCTTTTATCCCGAATCGTACCGAAAACTAATCAGCACCAGATTCGCTCACAAGTGACTTACCTACCAAATTTTATGAAATTCGGACAATTAGTTTTTTAGTTAGAGGGGATACAAAATCTGCACAGACAGACAGACACACAGACAGACGCACAGACAGACACACAGACACACACACAGACGTCACGATAAAAATAGATTTTTCGTATTCCAAAGGTCTCGAAACGTATAGATTAGTGTTGCACCGAATATTCGGTTGGTATTCGGTATACTGCCTATTCGGCAGTCAAACCGAATATTCGGTTCGGCCGAATACTTTAATATTCGGCCTAACCGAATAGTAAAACAAAATTAAAATATTCGACAATTGGTAAAGCACATTTTTTATACTATGAATGAAAGTTATAGTATCATAGTACAAAATTAATTCAAATTTTTACTTACCAATATTATCACATTTAAAATAATTTTAATGTAAAAGAAAACACTCTGATATTAAATTTTTTTTTTTCAATTTTTCTTAAATCTTATCACACCTTAACCTTACTAACTCATTTAAATATGAAACAGTAACCAGAAAATAAAACTCATAATAAAATCAAAATAAAATCAATTAAAAATAAAATCAATTATCATTTCACCAATATTAAAAAAAGGTGAAGGTGATTAATATATAAAACAAACACTTGGATGAATATTCAATTTTGCAGTATTTTAATTTCGATAGAGATAGATAAGATACTGAGGGTGCCATAGGTGTTCCTTTGTATCCATTAAAATGTATCAAATAAGATAACCAAAGAATTTCTCTGTGTGTGGCCCCATTGTAGTCAAACCTTCTAATTTCTTTCATGATTTCTGAAGAGAAGATTACTTTGTTGAGTCTTTTGTCACAGGGTGGGTACACCTGTCTGTAACTGTTTAGTTATCTATCAGTATCTACTCTGTTGTAGTTCGCAATGGCTGGACATTCTGGCAAAGTATCCTTTGCACTTTAAGAAGAAAAATAATTTGGCAATGTTTGAATTTGACCGCTCAGTTTCAATTTTGATAAAATTATTTATCAGTTACAGTACAGAAGAGACTAAGATAGCAAAAATTCACTTGAATAAATTGTAATTCTAATTTGTAATGATATTTTAAGCAACTTGGGTTTGTATGTAAGGTAAATGCAAGATTCTCTATAACATAATATGAAGCCATATGATTATCACATATTAGAAATTAACTATCAATTATCAATTTATGCAGATAAACATAAACCAAATTAGGTAGCCATTTACTATTTTACTATATTAATTTGCTTTTGGAATGATTTATTTTATTTTTTATTTATTTTAAATTAATAATTATACTTAATGTAAATGCAAATAAATTTAAGATGTTAAATGTAAATGCATTTATAAAAGGCACAAAATAGAAACATTTTCTATTTTAAATTGGCATAAAATAGAAATATTACCTTTAAAAAATTTAACCGAATATTCGGTATTCGGCCGAATATTCGGTTAGAATTTTAACCGAATATTCGGTATTCGATATTCGGCAAAAAATGGTATTCGGTGCAACCCTAGTATAGATCCGTCGAAAACTCCAGTTGCGATTTTCGACATGATTCCAATACTTTCCCTATACATTACCATGTATTGCAGGGAAAGGAAAAGGGAAGATAGATAGTCACAACACCATCTGATAGCAAGTTTTTAGAAGCTAGAAATCAGGCTTTCAGTGACTGAAACCAGTATTGTAGGTCCAGTTTCTGCCGGATACCCGGGCGTCCACTGCAGAGCCGTTACGAAAAATGTAAATATTACAAATGTTTTTATCTCCGAACCTAATAGATATAAATGTAAACAGATTATACTTTTTCGTCGGAAATAGTATATACCATTTATGAATATATAAAAATAAATTCAATAATTTAATATTATTAACTATTTTTTTATTGAAACAGAAAAGTTTTTAAGAGTTTTCGCTTTCCTTTGTTCAGAATCCCCTGAAAAACGAAACTATAAAAGACAGATACGAATAGTAAGCGGCAAAAATATTCCGTAGGAAATTCTATCTTTAGATCAATAATTTGGATTTATAAAGCTCGCATAGATTAATTATACAATGCTCTACAACTTTGCAGTTGGCTTTTTTGTTTATTTCGCTTTTTTGCGGAGTTCGTTGTCCTGATCTTTTAAATTCTCCACTACTCCACTAGGGGCATTGCAATCACTTTTGTCCGATCTAGTATGGTCACTTTATTAGTTAGGTCTAACGTGCACATTCATGAACCTTTCTTTATAAAGTTATTAGGGTACTTAAAGTCTTGCCTATTAACTCTGAAGGATGTTATATATATATATATATATATATATATATATGCATAAATTAAAATAATACAAACAAAAGTGCAGGAGGGCATTTCTGTATATATATATATATATATATATATATATATATATATAATAAATTACAATCCCCTAAAGTTAAAAATTCTGGGAGCGTTTTCATGAAGTCAAAGCTAGCTTCTAACCAGGAAAAAGGGGTCGCAATCCCCTTGATCTTACTGCAATCTTATTAACACAATAATTTCACTTTTATAATATATATATATATATATATATATATGTATATATATATATATATATATATATGTATATATATATATATATATATATATATATATATATATATATATATATATATATATAATATGTGGATATTTAAAGACGATAACGATGCATTAACAACTATAATAACTAACAGCCCTAACACTGTTAAGATAAAGTTTTAATCTAGGTAACTGTCTATAAATACAATAGAGAACTATTATCAGGTAACTTATCTATATAAAGAGGAAATCGTGTGGCGAATTATTTAATAATAGAATAAGAATATATTTTCAATAAAGACATTAGTATTCAAAATATGCAAAAAATTATCAAAAATGTAAATATAAAAAAATATGATATATGAAGAGCAAAAGAGGCAAAAGAAGTAAGCTAGCAAATTGACCAACAAAGGGGGTTAAAGGAAAGTTTAAAAACATGTAAGAAAAATACGATCCAGGCCCAACATCACACAAGCTAATCAGTAATAAAAATAGAAGCGGCAAAATTGAATAAGCAATAACGGCATGTACTTGATAAAATACATCAAAACACAGAGTAACAAACAGTTGAAACTTATACATGGTGAAAAGACTATGCCAAAAGAAAATGAAAGCATACAGTCTAAAATGTTGGAGATCAATTTAGAACTGTACTTTTCTCAGGACTGTACTTACATTCTAAATTAAAACCAAAATTAAAATTCTAAATTAAAACCGAATTATATATATACAGAGTGGTCATAAAAAACCTTCCCCGATATATGAACCCCTAGCGGCCTATCCGCTCAACCAATTGAAAGGAAATTTAAGATATTGTTGTTTGAAGGTATGCGCTCGAGATTATGATTTCAAAGAATAGAGCTTTCACGGTTACGGTTACAGAGGAAAATTTTTGAAATTTTCGAATGGCAACACCCACTTTTTTTCCTGCGCAAATTGTTCAGCGCATTGAAAAACCATAAATGGAGTTGCAATGATACACGTACGACGAAAATTGGCGGCGTAAAACATTTGCAAAGAAGAGCATTGTAAAGGACCAATGACAACACAGAGAGGAGCTGCATTGAGTCATCTCCCGCAACTTTGCATTTTCGTGGCCACTGCGATTTCCCGACTTCACTCCGATGGATTTCTGGTTCTGGGGTTATCTGAAATCTAAGGTGTACACATCAAATCCACGAGATTTGTCAGAATCGAAAGATGCCATAAAACGTGAAGTTATACAGATTCTTCCTGGGATGTTACGTTCATGTACGTCAACAATCTCTCGCATGCAATGCATTATCGTTTGCGAAGGTGAGCGCATTGAAAACTTGTAATTCCAATGCAAGTTTTTTCCCTTTCCTCTCTTGTGTTGTCATTGGTTCTTTACAATGCTCTTCTTTACAAATGTTTTACGCAGCCATTTTTCGTCATACGTGTATCGTTCCGACGCCATTTATGGTTTTTCAATGCGCTGATTAATTTGCGTAGGAAAAAAAGTGGATGTTGCCATTCGAAAATTTCGAAATTATTTCACTGTAACCGTAACCGTGAGAGCCCTATTGTTTGAAATCATCGCAATCTCGAGCATACCTTCAAATAACAATATCTGAAATTTCCTTTCGATTGGTTGAGCGGATAGGCAGCTAGGGGTTCATATATCGGGGAAGTTTTTTTTTATGACCACGCTGTATATATATATATGTATGTTTATTCTCAGTAACCCCTATTCTTATATTTTTGGCAAAGTTAATTTGATTAGAGGTGCAGGGAACATTGTGGAGCTCCGCTAGAAATATAGTCCATGTATTAATAGTAGTTATTGGTGTCTAAAGAAATTTCAGTCATCAAAGGCAAAACTGAAATTACCATTATAAAGAAAATACAGAACACATAACTACTTGGAATTTTTGACACTCCAGAATAATTTATAAACTTAATGACAAAGTGTCCGCAGTCGCTTCACGTCTTAAGTTACATAAAAACACCGGTAAAATGTCAAAACATATGCCTCTTATTCATATTACCTCGAATGCGACGCGTAATGACAGATCATAGATGCAAAAAACCATTAGGCAGATCTCAGCCTAAGAGGCAAAATGATCGTTTGTTTTCGACAGATGTTTCACTTTGCGCAGAGACATTTTCGCATTTTTGCAGAGACCATCTTTTCAACTGTTCTGGTAACTTGGGTTTATACTTCTGGTAATACTGGCGAATGGTAAGTGCCTTTATTTTTATACTAGTTCTGTCTGTACTCATTTTTTTAATACGAAATATGCAATGTAAAGAATCTTAATTCAAAATTTAGGGGTGAACTTTTAATATGTGGTATCTTTATTTTTGAAATTTTATAATAATTCTCGCAAAATGGAAAGAAGTGATGAATTCTTGTCGAGCTAGTAAAGAGACAAACAGAGGTGCAACAATTTTGCAATATTTGGCATCTTTCATTTTGAAATTTTTTATTAATTCTCGCAAAATGGAAAGAAGTGATGAATTCTTTCTTGCAGAGATAGTAAAGAGACAAACAGAGGTACAGATATTTTGCAATAGTTGGTATCTTTCTTTTTGAAATTTTTTAATAATTCACGCAAAATGGAAAGAAGTGATGAATTCTTACGTGCTGAGATAGTAAAAATACAAATAGAGGCTCAGAAATTTTGCAATAGTTGGTATTTTTCTTTTTAACACTTTACAACAAAGTTGAAAAGTGTTTATGACTTTGTTCATTCTGTCTGTCTGTCTGTTTGTCTGTCTGTCTGTTAGCACGATAACTGCCGTAAAAATGACTTAATCAAAATGAAATTTTAGTATGTTGTTCAGACGGTCTGTAGAACCTATGGGAATATAAATGAATAATATCACCCAATTAGTTTTGGATTGAACCCGGGTTGAAAAAATGAAATACATTGAACCCAATGGGACTAATTTTTCAAACATTTTTTAAGCGGATTTAAAATTCACAAATTGCTTTGAAAATGTTAGGTAATATTCAAATTGTTCCATAAAATATATAAAAAAAAATCTGCGAAATATATGAAGTAGTTTTTAAATAAAAATTAAAATAACAATTACACCTCTTATATGAAACGATCACGTGACCATGGTATGAAACGATCACATGACCCACTTCAAAATGATATATGGCATCCATCTTGTTTCAAAATCGTGATTTTTTTTTCTTTTTAATTCATATTGAGTGTTGTATCCGTCCTAAAACTACTTTATTTTTGCTTAAATTCTATGCATCTACATACTGAAACAACGCAATGACAATATATTTGAGTTTAAATGCTCATCTAAATTTGATTATTTCTACAACTAAGCCTATTTTTCACCTATGTAAAATGTAAACAGCAAAATATATAGAATGAGTTGTATTAGAATTCCTGTATTTTTTTAACACAAAATAATTTAGTCCATGGAGTCTGCATGGCTGATATCAATGAAATATTAATTGATTTCATAAAGAGAAGGACGATTTTTTTCGAGTGATTTTTTCAAGTGATTTTTTGTAGCTCCATGGTCTTAAACAAAATGTTTAAATAAAATAAATTATTATAGTATTGTGATGAATGAAATGAATGGGAGAAAGTTATGAATGAAATCCTGTTTTTATAGAGAGATCCAGGCTTGTTATTTTTTCTATGACGTCATTTGAATTAACTTCAGTTGTTTTCGATGAAGTTTTCAAATATAATAAATTATCGTAGTATTATGATAATTCTAAAACTATTACCGAGGAATGCATAACATTTTAGAGATGTTTAAACCAGGCAATTTATATTTCAATGCCGTCATTTGAATGAAGTTCATTTTTTTCGATGAAGGTTTAAGTTTTCAAATATAATAAATTAATGCAGTATTGTGATAAGTTTCAAAATATTACCGAGGTTATGTATTGCATTTTAGACTTGTTTAAATAAAATTGCATTGAAGTTGGAAAGTGTTCATAATCAATGTTTTAAGCATGATTGATTTTTCTTGTTATCACTTTACAACATAGTTGAGAAGTGTTTATGACTTTGCTCATTCTGTTTGTCTGTCTGTCTGTCTGTCCGTTAGCACGATAACTGCCGTAAGAATGACTTTATCAAAATTAAATTTTAGTATGCTGTTCAGACGGTCTGTGGGATCTATGGGAATATAAATGAATAATATGGGAATATAAATGAATTGCGAATTTAAAATTCACAAATTGCTTCAAAAGTTATAGGAAATATTCAAATTATCCCATAAAATATATGAAAAAAATTCAGCAAAATATATTCAGTAGTTTTTTAAAATAAAAATTAAAATAATAATTATATCGTTTATATGAAGAGATCACGTGACCATTATATGAAGAGATCACGTGACCCGCTTCAAAATAATGTATGGCATCCATCTTGCGTCAAAATCGTGATTTTCAAAGTTTTTTTTTATTCATATTTAGTGTTGTATCCGTCCTAAAATTGCTTGATTTTTGCTTAAATTCTGTGCATACTAAAACAACGTAATTACGATATATTAAGTTTAAATGATCATTAAACTTTGATTATTTCTACAACGAAGCCTAATTTTGACTTATAGATAATGTAAACACCAAAAGATGTAGAATGAGTTGTATAAGAATTGCTGCATCTTTTTAACGCAAAATTATTTAGCTCATGGAGTCTGTAATACAGCTGATATGAATGAAACATTCATTGATTTTACACAGAGAACCAGCCGATTTTATCGATGAAGTTTTAATCATAAAGTTAAATTACTTGTACTCCCATGGTTTTTAGTTTTGAAATAAAATAAATTACTATAGTATTGCGATGAATGGAAAAAGTTTATGAATGAAATGCTGCTTTTATATTATGTAGAGGCGATTTATATTTCGATGACGTCATTTGAATAAAGTTCATTTGTTTTCGATGACGATTTCAAATATAGTGAATTATTGTAGTATTATGATAATTTTAAAAATATTACCGAGGAATGTATCGCATTTTAGAGATGTTTAAACCAGGCCCTTTATATTTCAATGCCGTCATTTGAATGAAGTTCATTTTTTTCGATGAAGATTTGAAGTTTTAAGTTTTCAAATATAATACATTAATGTAGTATTGTGATAATTTTAAAAATATTACCGAGGAATGTATCCCATTTTAGAGATGTTTATATAAAATTGCATTGAATTTGGAAAGTGTTTCATAATCAATGCTTTATGCATGATTGATCTTTCTTGTTAAATTTTAAAATAATTTTCGCAAAAGTGAATTTTTTCGTGCTGGGATAGTAAAGCACAAACAGAAACGCAACAATTTTGCTTATTAAACAGCATTAGTCTTCGGGTTGTTCAAGAAAACAAAATATTTCCAACTACAATTAAATATGAAATCTAAAATGCTTATTAAACAAAATATTCGTATATCATCATTACAATAAAATCTAAAACTGTAAAAAGATAATTCCAAAACTATAAAAAAGAATCATGATTGTATGAATAAATTATTTTAAACGAGGTTACCGGCTAAAATCTCGTCATTTCATGCGCAGAATATCTAAATAAACTTGTTGGTAGTAAAGTTTAACCCAATATTGCCACTCAAAAACAAATAATTAAAATTTTGCTGTTGCTAAAACAATACATGCAAATATATAGTAATAAAATATATGACAGTTGATAAAGAAACTAAAATGAAAGAAATTATTAGTTCATTCTTTTATTATTGTCATTAATTTTCGTTATTGTCATTAATTTTCATTCTTCTGAAGTCTTATTTTTTTACTTTCCCTGCAATACATGGTAATGTAAAGGGAAAGTATTGGAATCATATCGAAAATCACAACTCGAGTTTTGGACGGATCTACACGTTTCGAGACCTCTAGAATACGAAAAAACTATTTTTAGCGTGACGTCTGTGTGTGTGTCTGTGTGTCTGTCTGTCTGTGTGTCTCTATGCAATGTATGTATCCACTCTAACTCAAAAACTTATGGACCGAATTTCATAAAATTTGGTAGGTAAGTCACTTGGGTATGACCCTAGTGCTGATTAGTTTTTGGTACGATTCGCAAAAACAGAACCCGCCTTATTTTGCGAAATGGCCCGTAAAAATTTCATGTATTCACCCTAACTATAATACTAATTGACCAAATTTCACAAAGTTTGGTAGATAAGTTACTTGTTTGACACTCTGGTGCTGATTAGATTTTGGTATTAATCGGAAAAGAACAACCTGCCTTTTATGCTAAAAGGCCCGCAAAACTGTCATGTATCCACTCTAGCTAAAATACTAGTTGAACAAATTTCACCAAATTTTGTAACTAAGTTATTTGTGGGATACTCTGGTGCCAATTAGATTTTGGTATTATTCGGAAAAGAACAACCTGTCTTTTTTTAAGAAATGGCCCTCAAAAATCGCCAAAATCTAAAGAAAAGCTACGTATGTTCAAATATATCAATTAAATGCTTGTTTTATACGTAATTTTTTATGAGGAAAAGAATAAGAACAACTCTATTACACTAGGACTAACTGTTCTCGAGTTATTTGAGATTTTTCGCATTTAATTATACCACTTTTAGAAAAATGTCCAATTACCAAATAAAAACAGAAATTGAATTAAAAATGCAAATTTAGTGTTATTTTGTGCAATTAAACTCAATTTAATGAATTATTAAAGAAATAAAGAACAGAAAAAAATCAATCAAGCTTAAAGCATTGATTATGAAACACTTTCCAACTTCAATGCAATTTTATTTAAACATCGCTGAAATGCAATACCTTTCTCGGTAATATTTTAAAACTTATCACAATACTACATTAATTTATTATATTTGAAAACTTAAACCGTCATTGAAAAAAGCGAACTTCATTCAAATGACGGCATTGAAATATAAATTACCTGGTTTAAACATCTCTAAAATGCGATACATTCCTCGGTAATATTTTTAAAATTATCATAATATTACAATAATTTATTATATTTGAAATCTTCATCGAGAACAACTGACATTCATTCAAATGACGTCATAGAAAAAATAACACGCCTGGCTCTCTATAAAAGCAGCATTTCATTCATAATATTTTCCCATTCATTTCATTCATCACAGTACTAAAATAATTTATTTTATTTAAAAACTTAAGACCATGGAGCTACAAGTAATTAAACTCTATGCTTACAACTTCATCGAAAAAAAATCGTCCTTCTCTCTGTAAAATCAATGAATATTTCATTCATATCAGCTATGCAGACTCCATAAGCTAAATAATTTTGCGTTAAAGAAATACAGCAATTCTTATACAACTCATTCTACATATTTTGCTGTTTACATTTTACATAAGTAAAAAATAGGCTTTGTTGTAGAAATAATCAAATTTGGATGATCATTTAAACTCAAATATATTGTAATTGCGTTGTTTCAGTATGTAGATGCACAGAATTTAAGCAAAAATAAAGCGGTTTTAGGACGGATACAACACTCAATATGAATTAAAAAGAACTTTAAAAATCACGATTTTGAGACAAGATGGATGCCATATTTCATTTTGAAGTGGGTCACGTGATCTTTTCATATCATGGTCATGTGATCGCTTTATATAAAAGGTGTAACTATTATTTTAATTTTTATTTAAAAAACTACTGAATATGTATTGCTGAAATTTCTTTTGTTTCTTCTATTCCAGTTGCGTTGTTTCAGTATGTAGATGCACAGAATTGCAAAAATAAAGCGGTTTTAGGACGGATACAACACTCAATATGAATTAAAAAGAACGTTAAAAATCATGATTTTGAGACAAGATGGATGCCATATTTCATTTTGAAGTGGGTCACGTGATCTTTTCATATCATGGTCATGTGATTGCTTCATATAAGAGGTGTAACTATTATTTTAATTTTTATTTAAAAAACTACTGAATATATTTTGCTGAAATTTCTTTTATATATTTTACGGAATGATTTGAATATTACCTAAAATTTTCGAAGCAATTTGTGAATTTTAAATCCGTTTAAAAAATGTTTGAAAAATTAGGTCCCATAGGGTTCAATGTATTTCATTTTTTCAACCCGGGTTCAATCCAAAACTAATTGGGTGATATTATTCATTTATATTCCCATAGGTCCTACAGACCGTCTGAACAACATACTAAAATTTCATTTTGATTAAGGCATTTTTACGGCAGTTATCGTGCTAACGGACAGACAGACAGACAGACAGAATGAACAAAGTCATAAACACTTTTAAACTTTGTTGTAAAGTGTTAAAAACGAAACTTTCGTGTATCTCATCATCACAGGAGAACAGTTGCACAGAATTTAATGAAATTTTGTGGATAGCTATGAAATAGACCCCTATAAATTTAGTCCAAGTTTCGAGTTTCTAAAACTAAGGGTTGTCGATATAATAATGGAAAAAGGAACTTTTTCCTAAGAGTTCTACTCTCTAGCTCTATGATTCCCAACGAAACAGATTGGAAACTGTTGGTTTAAAACTTGAAAGTCAATTAAATCTCTGAGATTTGTGGGAGTTTATTGAACGTACTAGTCACTTTCACACGTATTTTTCACAGGCTTACTCCACAACGAAAAGTATTGAGAAATCAAAATGGTTATTTAATTATCAGGATTTTATGAGGAAGATTCTTTCTTATATCATGAAAAGTAATTTGACTCTGCAGTGGACACCGCTGATGCCGTTAATTATCCGCTGGAATGTCTGAACTACCCTCAGCCACCTGAAATGCCTTCTCATATCTTGAAGTTAGAGAAAGGATCACCAATAATGCTTCTGCGGAATCTGGACCCGCCAAAATTATGCAATGGAACACGGCTCTGTGTTAAAAATATTTTACCAAATGTCATCGAAGCCACGGTATTAACGGAAAATGCAAAAGGAGAGGACCTATTTATACCTCGCATACCGTTGATACCAACCGACCCACCATTCAGCTTCAAACGAGTCCAGTTCCCAGTTAGATTGGCATTTGCCATGACCATCAACAAAGCTCAAGGACAAACCCTTAAGTTTGCAGGCGTGAATTTAGAAAGTCCTTGCTTCTCTCATGGCCAATTGTATGCGGCATGCTCAAGTGTAGGAACTTCACAAAATTTGTATGTTTTAGCTCCGGGAGGAAAATAAAAAAAATCTGATGTGGGCAGTACATGACTTTCCCTGCAGACTTATATTCACGTTCTCTTTATTTTAATTACATTTAATTCACTTTTAATTCAATTTTTGTTCTCATTTGATAACTGGACTTATTTTCAAAGGTGGCGTAGAGAAAATACGAAAACACTACAATATCTCGAGAACGGCTAATCCTAGTGTAATGGGGTTGGTCTTTTCGTTTCTTCGTTAAAAATTACGTATTAAACAAGCATTTAATGGATATATTTGAGCATAGGTAGTTCTTTAGTTTAGATTTGGACGATTTTTGCGGGCCATTTTGCAAAAAAATGCAGGTTATTTTTTTCCGAATCATACCAAAATCTAATCAGCATCAGGGCAGATCTAATCAGCATCAGCATGACACATCTGCCGAATTTTGTAAAATTCGGTCCATTAGTTTTTTAGTTAGAGTGGATGCAAGCTTTTGCGGGCCATTTCGCAAAAATATGCGGGTTCTTTTATCCCGAATCGTACCCAAAACTAATCAGCACCAGACTCGCCCACAAGTGACTTACGTACTAAATTTTGTGAAATTCGGTCCATTAGTTTTTTAGTTATAGTGGATAGAAAATCTGCACAGACAGGCACACAGACAGACAGACACACAGACACACACACAGACGGCAAGCTAAAAATGGTTTTTTCGTATTCTAGAGGTCTTGAAACGTGTAGATCCGTCGAAAACTCGAGTTGTGATTTTCGGCATGATTCCAATACTTTCCCTATACATTACCATGTATTGCAGGGAAAGTAAAAATGGGGTTTACAAGCAAGCATTGGGGTAAAACCTAACAAATTAGGATAATGTCATTTAATTTGTTAACATTTTAACTTTCCGTGCAATGCATGGTAATGTATAGGGAAAGTATTGGAATCATGCAGAAAATCGCAACTCGAGTTTTCGACGGATCTACATGTTTCGAGACCTCTAGAATACGAAAAAACTATTTTTAGCGTGACGTCTGTGTGTGTGTGTCTGTGTGTCAGTGTGTCTGTTTGTCTGTCTGTGCAGATTTTGTATCCACTCTAACTAAAAAACTAATTGACCGAATTTCATAAAATGTAGTAGGTATGTCACTTGTGTGCGGATCTGGTGCTGATTAGTTTTGGGTACGATTCGGGATAAAAGAACCCGCCTTTTTTTGCGAAATGGCCCGCAAAGGCTTGTATCCACTTTAGCCAAACGGCTAATGGACCGAATTTCACAAAATTTGGTAGGTAAGTCGCTTGTCGATCACTCTGGTGCTGATTAGATTTTGGTACGATTCGAAAAAAAAACAACCTGCTTTTTTTTGCAAAATGTCCGGCAGAATTCGCCAAAATCTAAAATAAAGAACTGCGTATGCTCAAATATATCAATTAAATGCTCCTTTAATACGTAATTGTTAACGAAAAAAAGAATAAGACCAACCCCATTATACTAGGACTAGCCGTTCTTGAGACATTTTTGTTTTTTCGTTTTTTCTCTACGCCACTTTGAAAATGAGTCCAGTTACCAAATGAAAACGAAAATTGAATTAATAGTGAATTAAATTTAATTAAAATAAAGAGAAGGTGGATATAAGTCTGCAGGGAAAGTCATGTGTTGCCCATATCAGATTTTTTTCATTGTTGCCTAGCTTTTAAGAGTAATTCTAATTTTCCTTTCAAACTGTACATATTTCAAACTGTACATATTAATTGTACATCAATTGTGGACACCTAATAATCACATTCCGAGAAGCTGCCCGTCAGGACCACCCACCCTGAGTGCCTAGCTGCGAAGGGCGTGCCGTAGGTACGCCGGAAGCAGCTATGACTTATATAATAAAATGATTTTTTTTCCTTACATAATGCAATAAAATATTATTTCTTTCACAGTGAAAAAAATGTATAAGGTTCACGGCCCTATATGTTCCGGTGTAATTTTTATCGTAGAGTTTTGCATCGTAAATCCCGAGCAACGCCGAGTAATCGCCGCTAGTAGAATATATAATGAAAAATCTGATGTAGGCAGCACATGACTTTTCCTACATAATGCAAGTTCTTTACTTCTTTCAGTGAGAAATAATGATGATTTTAACGTTGTAGCACAATGTTTTTAACGTTGAAAAGTACAATGACATTAGGCGCTTTCTGGATGACTACATATAAAATTATTTTACAGTACCCAATTAACTTATATTTCGGTCAGATCTTACTTGACAATTGGAAATATTGCTAACATCTGCTAAACCATTTTACTTTAGTGTATTAAAATATGTTAATTATAATGTCATCCATTTGGTGTCATTTTCGTAACTGTAGAGTCATATTTGCTAATTTAGTTCCACATTAAAAAGTCACCAAGTTGGCTATATTTTGATAAATTAGTCGCTAATATTGCAAAACTGTTTGCCAGGTTACATATTTGATAATATTTGCTATTGTTTATTTTTGTGCATTTTTTATACATTTATTTGGAGAACGTGCAATATCTTGCGAGCAATTCAAGCTAGTGTTCTAAAGTTTGTGCCATTCGCTTTCGAATAAAAAATACGTACGAAATGATTATCTATTAAACATTATTGAATGTCTTGATTCTTTTTTATAATTATTTTGAAAATTCATTTTAAAATTTGGGGAGATTTTCGAACGTTCGATCGCCTTTAAAATCAAAAGGGTTCCAGTATTCATGCATCGTACGAAATTGCGTTCGAAACACTTAATTTGTTCGTGAGATATTGCATTCACACACACACACACCTCAAAAACGTTCGATTTGAGTTCAGAGCTGCTTGAAGCGTGCTCTTTCATAGAAAACTCGAATTCGAATTTTTGACGCCGTCATAATACTTTTCCTATACATAAAAACTATGTATGTAGGGAACTTAAAAATTACGTCTGTAGTGAAAGTTCTATGACGTCCACATCAGATTTTTGGAAATCCGTTATAAGTCATTCTAAGTAGGTGATTCACATATCCTTGTGATAAACACAAATTACAATTCAGCTATACAGTGTCTATGCGCTTATTAAACAGCAATAACACACGATTTATTACATGCATATTTCAACACTACATAAGTCTTATTTGTTTAACGTTACGCCCTCCCATGGCGTGACATTTCATATAGTTAATAACGAGATCTTACGAATGTTTGCTCTATGCGGGTCTGTAATTAGACTTTCAATAAGTGCTCCGGAATTTATTGCATCTGCGACAAATGTGGCAGTTTATTCGCTGCAAGTGTAAAGCAAAGACACGTTGCCAAGCAATAAAATTACCAGCCGGGGCTCGGAACATGAATACAAACTGCTTTTTATTCTGGGTGGAAGCAGGGACTGTTGTGGGGCAGCGAAATTATTTTCATTTTATTTATTTTCTTATAGGTAAAGTTACATGGGAAGCATCGGATGGGTATTATCCCGTCATAAGATTCTAATGGGAAGCGTAATAGGATTTGTTCGTGGATGCTTAAATTTTTTTTTATTTTTTTGTTGAATGCGTTTAGAGTAAATGAATTATGAATGTGCCGTGAGAAATGTAGTTAAGACACGCCTAAAAGATGTTAAATTGTAAATTGGGTGACCAAACTTATAAGTTTGGTGTGCAATTTTTATGTTCTGAAGTTTGTATTCACATACAGCAGATATCGTTTATTAGAATCATGGGATGGAGAGTGATTTAGTTTAACCCAAATTTGAATAAGTGAGAAAACGTAAATATAATTGTTGCAACGTATTAAATAGATTCGCAGATGCATTATCGGAATACAAGAATGAGTCTAATTAACTGGAGATTAAGATATAGTTAATAATTCTCTAGTTATCTAGCAAGGTCATGAAACAGCCATTCCAAGAATTAAGTTCAAATAATTAGAGAACAAGGTACATTTGGTAACTCTCTATCTAGCACAATCAAGAAATTATAGCCCGAATAACTGAGTGCAAATAACTGGAGAACAAGATACAGTTAATAATTCTAAAGTTACCTAGCAAGGGTAACTAGAGAACCGTTCTGGTTAGAACTAGGAGATTGGTAACTAGAGAACCGTTCCCTAGAGAACTGAACTGAAGGACAAGATACAGTTAATAATTCTGTAGTTACTTAAGAAGGGTAACTAGAGAACTGTCTCCACAACCGTCTCAATAACCGAGTCCAAATAACTGCAGAACGAGATATAGTGAACAATTCTCTAGTTACCGAGCAAGGTCAAGATACAACAGTCCCAATAATTGAGTCCAAATAACTGCAGAACGAGATATAGTGAACAATTCTCTAGTTACCGAGCAAGATCAAAACATAACAGTCCCAATAATTGAGTCCAAATAACTGCAGAATAAGATATAGTTAACAATTCTCTAGCTACCTAGCAAGGTCAAAATACAACAGTCCCAATAATTGAGTCCAAATAACTGCAGAACAAGATATAGTTAACAATTCTCTAGCTACCTAGCAAGGTCAAAATACAACAGTCCCAATAATTGAGTCCAAATAACTGCAGAACGAGATATAGTTAACAATTCTCTAGCTACCTAGCAAGGTCAAAATACAACAGTCCCAATAATTGAGTCCAAATAACTGCAGAATAAGATATAGTTAACAATTCTCTAGCTACCTAGCAAGGTCAAAATACAACAGTCCCAATAATTGAGTCCAAATAACTGCAGAATAAGATATAGTTAACAATTCTCTAGCTACCTAGCAAGGTCAAAATACAACAGTCCCAATAATTGAGTCCAAATAAACGGAGAATATGATACATTTAATAATTCTCTAGTGTCCTAGAAATGTCAACATACAACCGTCCCAATAATTAAGTCCAAATAACTAGAGAACACGACACAGTTAAGAATTATTTATTTATTTAACACAGTCAAGAAATAATCGTCCAAATAACAGAGTCCAACTAACTGGAGAGCAAGATATAGTTAATAATTCTCTAGTTACCTAGCAAGGTAAAAAAACAACCGTTCCAATAGTTGAGTCCAAATAACTGGAGAACATGGCACAGTTATTAATTCTCTATTTATCTAGCACAGTCATGTCAAAAACAATTATCCGATGCAATAAAACAGTAATTAAGTGCTGATACGATTGACAACCAGGAACGTATTATTAAAATCAATTTATTTTGGACCTTGTGCATGATTACTTTGTTGTGAAGGAAGTAAATGTGTGGCGTATGCAAGAAATATTAAATGTCACGTGCATAATTATTTCTTTTATCTTTATCAAGGAGTAAAAACCCATTTATGTATGTCCCCCCTTATTCCGAAGCCAATACTTGGCTTAGAACCTTACGGAGATGTTTTAAGAAACTTTCGAAAATTCGAAAAATTCAATAGATTTTGAAATATGTTCGAAAAATTCATAAGAAAGGGGGGGGGGGATTAACCCCGTCCTAGAAAACGTATCATCTTCATCAATTTTCGATCTGCGATCTCAAATTAAGTTAAAAGAGTTTAAAAGAGAGCTAAGGAGCCAGAATTTGAAAAAAGTCGATTATTTTTTCCACAGATTTTATTAAAAGGCAGACAAATTAAAATAAATCTCGAATAAAGAGCGACAGGCCCCCCCCCCCCATGTTAAAAATATAACTCAAACCTCAATTTTAGGGCTGCGATCTCTATTTTTTGAAACTGAAGCTAAGAGTTCGAAATTTGTTGCACAAGTGTCGAAAATTTTAAAAAGGCAATAGTTTCGTTGTTATAGCATTTTTAATTGCGGAAGGATGAAAAAATCCTCTTAAAAAGAGTTAAATATTAGACATCTATCTAGAAAATCAATGTTCCGATACACTTTTTGCGATAAGATCTCCATTTTTTAACTACAACTAAAGATATTTCAAAGCCCCCCCCCCCTCCATATGCTAAAATTTTGAAAAATACTTTTTTTTATACGAATTATTTTCTATATTTGAAAGTCAAAATTTTATTTTCTTCACCGTTTATCTCCAAAAACTAACATTTCACTATAGCAAACACTGTTGCCATTTAAAAAAATTTGATGTCGGCAACACATGATTTTCCTTATATAATGCAATGAATCTACTACTTTTACAGTAAAAAAAAATAGGTTTTTCTTATAGTACATACTTATAGCCTTTCCAAGACATTGAATTTTTGACAATTTGTCGTCATTTTCATTGATTTAGCGTCATTTTTATCCATTTGGCGAGATTTTCGTTGATTTGGCAACATTTAAAAAAGTCGCCAAGTTAGCAACATTCCGCCAAAATCTCGCCAAGCGTTATGGACGGAGAAATAAGTTATTCTTATAGCAGATAAATGACTATTGGCGTTCAAATACAAAAGTATTCCTCGAAGTATCTTTTCTCATGAATGGAACGAGCTAGATACACGAGAATAATGTCACCAAATTTATCGCATGATATTACATATGAAAAATGAACATGTTTCTCAACAGTTGATATTTTTTTTTATTTATGGGATTTTTTGATAAATTTATTTGAAAAATGTTCAATATCTCAAGAACGATTCACGCTAGCGTTCCAAAGTTTATGCCAATCGTTTTCTAAGGAAAAATTACATAAGAAATGTCTATTTGTGTAACTTTATTAATGATTTTGATTTTTTGATAATTTTTTGAAAATTTCACTCGAAAATTTAGGGGAGTTCTGAACATTCGATTACGTTTAAAAACAGTAAGCTTCCAGTATTCACGGATTGTGATTTTTGTACCAAATTTAATTCGAATCGCTCCATTCGTTCGTGATATATCGTCTCCACAGATTCACTGACACACACACACACCCAGACATCACCTCAAAATTGTTTGATTCGTGATCATGGATGCTTGAAACGTGCTCTCCCGTCGAAAACTCGAATTCGCATTTTCGACCCCGTCACAATACTTTACTTATACGAAAGTAATAAAAAGATATATTCAAATGATTTAAACAATGAAATAATTCTTGTGGGCAGCACATGACATTTCTTACAGACTCAAATTCATTTTACCTTTATTTATTTAATAAATCATTAAACTGAGTTTAATTGAATTAAATAACAGGTGTAATTATTTAAATTTAAATTATTAATTATTTGAATTTAAACTGGATTTATTCTGTTAATTCAATTTTCGTTTTCATCTGGTAACTGGACGTACTTTCAAACACAGAATAGCAAAAATGCAAAAGAACTGAATTATCCTAAGAATGGCTAGTTTAAGAGTAATGGGGTTGACCTTATTGTTTTCATTGTAAAAAATTACGTATAAAACATGCATTTAATTGACACATTTGAGCAAACGTAGTCTTTCAGATTTGATTTTGAAGACTTCTGCGGGCCATTTTGCAAAAAAGGGCAGGTTCTTTTTATCCCGAATTATACCAAAATCAATCATCACCAAGTTAACTCACAACTGACTTATGCAAAAGAACTGAATTATCCCAAGAATGGCTAGTTTAAGAGTAATGGGGTTGACCTTATTGTTTTCATTGTAAAAAATTACGTATAAAACATGCATTTAATTGACACATTTGAGCAAACGTAGTCTTTCAGATTTGATTTTGAAGACTTCTGCGGGCCATTTTGCAAAAAAGGGCAGGTTCTTTTTTTCCCGAATTATACCAAAATCAATCATCACCAAGTTAACTCACAACTGACTTATGCAAAAGAACTGAATTATCCCAAGAATGGCTAGTTTAAGAGTAATGGGGTTGACCTTATTGTTTTCATTGTAAAAAATTACGTATAAAACATGCATTTAATTGACACATTTGAGCAAACGTAGTCTTTCAGATTTGATTTTGAAGACTTCTGCGGGCCATTTTGCAAAAAAGGGCAGGTTCTTTTTATCCCGAATTATACCAAAATCAATCATCACCAAGTTAACTCACAACTGACTTATGCAAAAGAACTGAATTATCCCAAGAATGGCTAGTTTAAGAGTAATGGGGTTGACCTTATTGTTTTCATTGTAAAAAATTACGTATAAAACATGCATTTAATTGACACATTTGAGCAAACGTAGTCTTTCAGATTTGATTTTGAAGACTTCTGCGGGCCATTTTGCAAAAAAGGGCAGGTTCTTTTTTTCCCGAATTATACCAAAATCAATCATCACCAAGTTAACTCACAACTGACTTATGCAAAAGAACTGAATTATCCCAAGAATGGCTAGTTTAAGAGTAATGGGGTTGACCTTATTGTTTTCATTGTAAAAAATTACGTATAAAACATGCATTTAATTGACACATTTGAGCAAACGTAGTCTTTCAGATTTGATTTTGAAGACTTCTGCGGGCCATTTTGCAAAAAAGGGCAGGTTCTTTTTATCCCGAATTATACCAAAATCAATCATCACCAAGTTAACTCACAACTGACTTATCTATCATATTTTGTGAAATGGGGTAAATTAGTTTTTAGCTAGAGTGGATGCATATGATTTTTGAGGGCAATTTTGCAAAAACAAGCAGGTTCTTTTACCCCGAATAGTATCAAAATCTAATCAGCACCAGAATTACCCACAATTGACTAACCTACTAACCTATATAATCTTATGAAATTTGGTCAATTATAGTTTTTGAGTCATAGAATGGACATACACACGCGCGTTACGCTAACAATAGTTTTTCGTGTTCTATAGGTCACAAAGCGTGTAGATTTGTCGAAAACTCGAGTTGCTATTTTCGACATGACTCCAATACTTTCCCTATACATTACCATGTATTGCAAGAAAAGCAAAAAGCATAATAAAAGTATTCTTAAAGCATAATAAAAGTATTCTTAAAGTATATTAAAAGTATTCTTAATGTATAATAAAAGTATTCTTAAAGTATATTAATTTTTTGCTTACGGGTGGGACAGCGTCCATCCCAAACGAAGAACCTCTCAAAAAGACAGGTATTTGACATACCCTATCCCGAACAGTTCGATCCCCTTTTGCAAGTATTGGCCTCCTGTCCCACCCGTAAGCAAAATATTAAAAGTATTCTTAAAGTATAATAAAAGTATTTTTAAAGTATATTACAAGTATTCTTAAAGTATAATAAACGTATTTTTAAAGTATATTAAAAGTATTCTTAAAGTGTATAATAAAAGTATTTTTAAAGTATATTAAAAGTATTCTTAAAGTATAATAAAAGTATTTTGAAGTATATTAAAAGTATTCTTAAAGTATAATAAAAGTATTCTTAAAGTATATAAAAAGTATTCTTAAAGTATAATAAAAGTATTCTTAAAGTGTATTAAAATTATTCTTAAAATATATTAAAAGTATTCCAAAAGTATAATAAAAGTATAATAAAAGTATGCTTAAAGTAGAATAAAAGTTTTCTAAATTGATATTCAAAATGTATGTTGCTATTGTTACCATTTAGTTTATGTATGCATAATGGGGGTATAAAAACACAACTGAGTTGTCGGTCGGTCATAGCGTCCACAGAGTATTCAAGTTGGCCTTTCGCGAGTATAAAAGTTTTTTATCGTAACAAATTCTTTTTTGATTATTAATAAAAATTACTATATCTTATTTAAATATGAAAAACGGTGAAAACAATTTTGAATTTTTACTACTGGAATTGGTTGATTTGAATTCAAATCATTAGTTTAATGCAGCAAAATTGAAGTTTTCATTATTAATAGAGAATAGACAATTAATGTATAGATATATTCTATAACTAGTAGTATACCCGTTCTTAGTACGGAGTGCATAATATGAAAACACTTAAAATTCACAATCATGTGCAAATTCATATAGTATACTAAATGACATTTTTAATCGAAATATTCTAATAAAATATTTAATTTAATGTTCCTAAAAGGAAGCTTAAGAATCTCTGTTCTCGCTATATAAAATTATCTTCACGGGCAGATCTGAAGAATAAAACATCATGGTCCTGTTTGTAAACACATTTACAAAATATATAAAATTGAATTAATGTATACAAAATAAAAGTGCTAAAATTGTATGGGACCCACCCGTACTACTTATATTCACGAATATTAGAAGATATACCCGTTGAAGGCCCAGACCACACGACCAACCCAGGGGTTTATGGTAACAAATTGTGTGGCCGGAGAAGATATACCCGTGTATTAGTAGATTACACGTACTATATAACATATGGGTTTCTAAAATATTTATCAAAATAAAACAGATGATGTAATAAATTGAAAATATCAGTAATCCGTAATTTTTAAACATGAAGACCGTAATTCATTCCAATATATGCAAAAATGAAAGCGTTAAAATTGTATGGAAAGATATACCCGTACTGCTTATATTGTCGTAGATTAGAAGACATGTCCGTGTGTTAGAAGATTACCTGTATTACAATATGAGTTTCAAAAATCTTTGCCAAAATAAAACAGATGACGTAATAAATTGAAAATATCAATAACCCCGTAAAGATTACCCATACTGCAACACACGAGTTTCTAAAACCTTTGTCAAAATAACAATAATCCCCGAATCAATAATCCGGGAAAATATCAATAATAATAATGTTTAAACCTGAAGACTGAAATTGATATAATCCAGTCAAGAATGCAATATCGATGAAATTTATTTTACATACATATCTTCATTATTTAAATCGGAAAAGATTTAATAAAACTCGTCTGCTGAATAAACACATTATGGATTTAAATCCGTTGCTAAGCAACATGATATAATTCTCTTCAAATAAATTGGTGGTACAAATATCGTCTGCACAATGCTATCTCTATGGAAGGTTTAATAGTGCGTTTTTTATTTATATCTCAATAACCCCTGGTTTTAAAAATTCGAAATATGATCTAAATTTTAAATGGAGCTATTCCAAGTCTACCCTGAAAATTTCATCCAATTCGGTGCAGCCGTTCTTCCGTGATGATGACACGAATATACAAATAAATAGACAAATTTTCAATTTTATTTATATAGACTCACAGCGTACCTCTTCTTCGTACGGAGTATATACAAATTCTTATAGTATACTAAATGACATTATTAATCAAAATATTCTGTAAAAATATTTAATTTATTGCTAAGAAGAAGTTTATAAGAATATCTGTTCTCACTATGCAAAAATATCTGAGCAGATCTGAAGAATAAAACATCCTGGCTCCTTTTGTACGTAAATTTACAAAAAGTATGAAATTGAATCAATATATGCAAAATAAAAGCGTTAAAATTGTATGGGACCCGTACTACTCATATACGCGAATATTAGAAGATATAACCTGTATTAGTAGATTACATGTATATATTGAAAATATCAATAAACCCGTTATCTTTAAACCTGAAGGCAGTAATTGATTCCAATATATTCCAAAATAAAAACGCTAAAATTATGTGGGAATATATATACCTGTACAACTTATATTGTCGCAGATTAGAAAATATGCACGTGTGTTAGTAGAAGATTACCAGTATTACAATATGAGTAATAATAATGTTTAAACCTGAAGAGCGTAATTGATATTATCCAGTCAAAAATACGATATCAATGAAATTTATTTTATATACATATCTTTATTACTCAAATCGGAAAAGATTTAATCAAAATCGTATGCCACATAAACACATTGGATTTAAATCCGTTGCTAAGCGACATGATATCATTTGCTTTAAAATTAGTGGAAAAAATATAGTCTAAATAATGCGATCTCTATGGAAGGTTTGGCGACATTTTCATCAATTTAGCGACATTTTAAAATATTGCCAAATTTATCGCCAAGTGGGACTGTAGAACTGACAGGCCCACTTGGCGACAAATTGACGAAACACCATCACAGTACTATCCCCTAACGAAACACAATTAATTTCATTTACTAAGCGCAATTTTATCAATTTCAAGATATTTTTATGGATTTACAAAACATTTTTCTTAATTTGGTGACATTCTAAAAATTCGCTAAATGTGTTACTAAGTAGGAAGGTTGGACTGACAGACAAATGCTACCGAATCATCATTCCAGTACTCTCTTCTAAAAAACAAAATTAATTTCATTGATTTAGCGTCGTTTTTTATCAATTTGGGGACATTTTCATCAATGTGGCAACGTTTAAGAAAAGTTGCCGTGTTAGCGATATCCCGCCGAATTAGTAAATCTGAATTTGCAGATTTGAAGAATAAAACACCCCTATCCCGTTTGTATTTATTGAATGAAAACACTAAAATTGTATTAGAAGATATAACCGTTCAACTCTTATTCTGTTTCAAAAATCCGCCAAATGAGTTTTTGATTTAGCGTCGTTTTTATCAATTTTGTGACAATTTCGTCAATTTGGCAGCATGTAAGAAAAGTTGCCGAGTTAGCGATATCCGACCAAATTCGTAGATCTGAATTTGCAGATCTGAAGAATAAAACATCCTGATCCCGTTTGTATAAACTAAATGAAAACACGAAAATTGTATTAAAAGATATATCCGTTCTACTCATATTCTGTCTCAACAAGTGGCTAAATGAGTTTATTGGCTAAACATAATATACGAGTTTATTGGCTAAACACAATTTATAATTTGAAAACTCTTCGCCAAAATAAATGAAAGTTATGTACGCAATCCGTAATTAATATAATTAAAAGAAAAATCAAACCGTTAATTTATAATATATATTTTTATATCCATTTACTTATTATTCAAATCGAAAAAATAATAACAAACATTAACAAACACATTTAATGTAATTGCGTTGTTGAGCAACATGATATAAA
Source organism: Amaurobius ferox (assembly GCA_951213105.1). NCBI lineage: Eukaryota > Metazoa > Arthropoda > Arachnida > Araneae > Amaurobiidae > Amaurobius > Amaurobius ferox. The sequence continues at coordinate 66,890,551 of OX578143.1, read as the reverse complement.
ATAGAATCTTCCTCATAAAATGCAGATAAACAATTAAATAACCATTTTGATTTTTTAATACTTTTCATTGTTGATTAAGAGCTTGTGAAAAATAAACCATGATAGATTTTCCATTTAAATTCATGTTTCAAACATTCATGTTTTCAAAAAATTCATGTTTTCAAAGAGTGACTGATTAACGCAATAAACTCCCACCAAACTCAGAGATATAGTTTTAATTCACTTTCACGTTTTAAACCAACGATTTCCAACCTTTTTAATTTGGAGGAACCAGGGAGTTAGAGCCTATGAAAAGTTTCGCTTTCTTTAATATCTCGACAACCCCTAGTCTTAGAAACTCGAAACTTGGACTAAATTTAAGTGGGGTTATTTTAAGGCTACCCATAAAATTTCATTAAATTCGTTTCAGCCGTTCTCTCGTAATGATGAGACAAACGAAAGTTTCGTTTTTCATTAATATCTCGAGAACTCCTAGTTGTTGTTGTTGAGACCCAGACCGTCCGACCTATCAGAAAGGTTTAAGGTAACTGTTTGGACGGCCGGGAAGTGCCACCCAATTTAGACCGGAACCCAGTGGGGGAGGCATCCACAGGGACCGTACCCTCCTTCCCCTACCACTAACCTCTCGGAAGGACTTATGGACCCACATGTTTAACGTGATCGTACTCCGCATGAACACGGCGGCAGTTGTGGCAGCGTGCAAATCCAGCGCTCAAACCACCGAGCTACCGCGTCTGAAATGTGCCAACAGCACGCGGTGTTGATAGGTGGTCACCCACCCAAGTAATAACCGCGTCCGATGCTGCTTGACTTCGGTGATCTAACGAGAACTGGTGTTTTCAGCACGATACGGGCGGTGGCTGAGAAATCCTAGTTGTAGAAACTTGAAACATAGACTAAGTTTTAAGTAGGGCTATTTCAAGACTACCCACAAAATGTTATTAATTCGGTTTAGTCGTTTTCTCGTGATGATAGGACAAACAAACAGACAGACAGATTTTCAATTTTATTTATATAGATTTAGATGGTGTTTATTGTATTTTCTATACCTCTCTACAGTCAAATTAGTTTCTTCAGTAAGAATAAGTAAATAACCGGCCTTTTCATAGTTTAACCAAGTTAGCTTTTTCCGATTAGATACTTTCCATTTCATTATCATAAAATATTTTGTAACAACAGATAGCGGTTGTAGTTTAATGACAATTATGTATACTTATACGAATAGTGAAACCATTAAACAACCATTGAATTCATAAATGCAACATCAAAATTTCTATGTCATCGGCACATTAAACACTCTACTTACAGTAATGAAGCACGAATATCCATTCTATTCTTTTTTATATACCATTCACACAATAGCCCTTATAAATTCTACATCACAAAAATTATATTTGCTTATAATTATCTTCTTTATATGAGGTGTCATCGTAGACACATGGGGCGTTTTTCACGTATTTACTGGACGTCTATAATTACGCTTTCAACAGGCATGTCGGAGTATATTTTGTTGGCAGCTATCTGTCACTGTGGCAAAGTGTTACATAAAGAGATACAGTTTTATGTGGCGAAATTGCCTGGTCATGAATAGAAACGGGAATTATTTTCAAGGTGGGGAAGTCGGTGTTTGAGTTATGGCAAATGGTGATGATGGGAGATTTGGTCATCAAGAAACATATTTATACTAACAACGATGCTTAAACGAGAAAAATGGCGCTATTTCTATGTAATTGTTTCCAGTGTTTTACGAGAATGTTCTTAATGTTGGAATAAAATGGTCATTTCATACTCAAAAGAGCGTGTTTAATTGGGATATTTATCTCCTTGACGATAATATGGTAGGAAGCAGGGGTGAGATCAGAGACACGATGGGAAAAATCCCATCCACTAGCTGTTTTAATAATGACTAGCTCGAAACATGATTTCATCAAGGAATCAGGAGTAGAAATTTTTGTGGCCATTCAGCATCACGGAAATTCCTGAAAAAGCTTTTTGCTTGTTAGGTCTGTCATATACTTACAGTTTGACTCTGAGTTAAAACTGAAAGGCTAAACTGTGACAGTTCTGCGTGTTTGTTCCATGCCCATACACGCATAAGTCGGACTGTTGGTTCATCATCTTCAGTTGTTTTTTTTAACGACAATAATACAAACTCAGACGATGTTGAGCAATGAATGCAATCGCATGGACTGAAGAATCGGCAGGAAGGTCACACCATACACGTCAGTTCGACGGCATGTCCGGTAGCAGAACAGCGGGAATATCCACTGTCCAACAGTCCAAACGACTTGCCGGTAACACACCAGTTTGGCCTTTCAAACTTTGACTGTTCAAGTCAATCGGAAGGCCAGACTTTATGTATATGGCGGGCCTTAAATTGTCCTATAAAAACAGTGGCAATTATATCGCTATACTTCACGAATTCTCAGAAAAAATAAATTACGAATCGTAGCACAGTTAAATATCTGAAATATTTACTTTAAAATTACGTTCTTAAATATTTCGCATTGTTTGTGTATTGTGTCCACTACAGTGTTAGTGTTGATTTATTAATATATTTCGCGAAATATATTCAGAATATATTCATTACGCCCATTAGTGTTGAATTTTGAATTATATTTTATGAAATCCAATACCAGGTGCCAATACCTCTTAGATTAGATCCAAGATCTCTTAGATTGAATCCAATGTCTCTTAGATTAGATTTTATCGTCTATCTGGAGAAGAACTTTAAAAGGTTTGCGGATACAAAGGTTAACTGTGTATATATACTACTTATATTGTCGTTATATATACTACTTATATTGTCGCAGATTAGAAAATATGCATGAGTGTTAGTAGAAGATTACCAGTATTACAATATGAGTAATAATAATGTTTAAACCTGAAGAGCGCATAAAAAAAGAAAACATTAGGTCGTGTGCATAAAAAAAGAAAATATTAGGTCGTCAAAATATGTCAATTCTATCTGCTTCGAGAGATGAAATCATCGACCAAAAAATAAATCTTGTTAGATTCTTTACTTAACAAGAAAACTTACTGCTTCCTATAGAGCAGCTAATCGGCTTTATTCTACTGAGCAGCTCGGTGCATACATTTTACAGTGCATGCATTGTAGGGAAATTCGTGTGATACGCAGCGTCAAAATCAATTAAAATTATTGTTAGGAATACATATAATATGTATTTTTACGAGATATTGCCTCTCCCCGAAGAAAAATATTTGAAGTCCCGGCCGCTTGACTTTAGCAACAAATGTGTTGACTATGGCGATAAATTTGGCGAAATATAATCAACTTGGTGACTTTCAGAAACTTCTCGAATTTTGTAGATTGGTTAAGAATTCCCTGAGTTACGTCAATCTTTTTAGCAATTTACACAGAAGGAGTATATAAGATGTCTATCGTCAAGCTGGAAGTTGTTGGCGTGATACGAGTAAAAAAGAATCGTAAATATGTCAATGTTTTGATAATGTAATCCTCTGCTTTGTTAATGAGTTATTTAAATGATATTTTTGTACTTAACATTTATTATTGACCACTTGCAATCTTGTAAGATAACTAGAGAGTCATTAGCAGTATATTGTTCCTGTTTACGATTATTGGTGCTTTGAATAAAGCGTTAGTAATGCAGAAATTCGGACTGATTCTCACATTCTGAGAATACATCCACGTTTCCAAAGGATACGTCGTGACACTGTATAAGTTCAAGAAAGAAACAAAATGTCGCTATTCAGCTCGGCTCTTATTCTTACCCATTTTATTCTTCCCCATAACAGGATTGAAAAAAGGATCCATCAATGAATTAATCATCTTCCTTTGAACTAATAAAATAGCATTGAATACTCATTTTTGGACATAGATGCCTTGAAAACTGCCATCGTTGTTTTCTTCCGGAATGAATTTATTATGTGGTGCATGACGGGAAAATAACCGCCTGTCGTGGCGGACATGAACGACTCCCAGCCGTTTAACACGCGACGTTATCCATCAAGCAGCAAACAAGATTGAAATAGCCACACAAAGAACTGAGAGAGAGAGCGTCTAGAGATTTTTTACATGACGCATTTTTTCGTGATTTTTCTATTCTTCACGAAAATATTTGTTGTCTGTTAAATGTGCAGACATTTACTCTTCATTTATCGATTTTTCTATTAACGTTATTTATAGTCACTTTGGTGCAAACTTCGATTTAACTATAACAGGCAAGCGTCTTAACTCTTCCTCCTATTGATGTCGATAATGATGAACACGTTTAGATATTTATAATAAACTAGAACGAATACCTGGGATTCATGACCCCAGCTGCTACTTCAGAAATCAGGAACGCAGTCCCACTCGTTTTCCCGGATAGTGGTCGAAATTAAAAATCCAATTTTAAGAACTCAACTCATTTTAAGAACTCACTTTAAAAATTCATAGAAAATTTATAAATGGAGTAATTAATTTTTTTTATCAGAGTTTAAAGATATCACTTCATACTCATACCAAAATTTAGAATCGTAAGAATCTTCACAATTAGTCGATGAGTAAAAATAAAAATGAAATTGTATAAATTACGTATATTTTGATAAATTTTCAACTTTTCTTTCAAATATGAAGGAATTATTCTACGGCATTTCTCTGATAACATTTGTGATTGAGTACGAGCCAATTGTGTGAAAATCGCTCAAAATTGTGACAACTAGGTACAAACCCGGCCTGACCCTAAAACTTCACATAGAAATTTACGATAAGAGGACTGACTATAAGCGGTCGCTTGGTGTCCTTCTGATATAAGATCTAACGGTGCTAAATCTCTCAACAGTAATCCAGGGAACCCAAATCTTTTAAAATTAAATAAAAACCCTGTCTGCCCGAAACTTTACATGTGACTTTACGGTAGGTGGACTAAGTGGCCCGTTGCTGCGAAACCATTTAATAGAAATACGGAAACGCGAGTTATTTAAAACTACATACATATTCGGTCTAGCTAAAAATATCACGTGGACTTACAATATACGTATTAAGCGTCACTTAGGATCCCCAGGAGAGTAAAATCGATGCTGGGAACTAATTAGATGGAATTAAACATTCAATATTTGCATAATGAAAGCAGATATATGCACTGTGAAACATTCTGCAACTTTTGCTCATTTTTTTGCAGCGATTTTGTTGATGATTTCGGCAAACTGAAGAAAAGCCACAATTACAGGCGTTCATGAAAATGCCAGCTTCATTTTCGAAATATTCAGCTATTTATCATTTGTTGAATGGTTATTTTTATATTTACATATATTATCATAACTATAAGGAACCTTACTCCCCATTAACGGACAGCGGATTCCCCTGAAACTTTCAGTTACATGCTCGCCAATATTTTATAGTGCGTTAATTAGGTGACTACAAATTGTTTCGAGGGCGTTTTATAACCATATTTATAAGGTTTGAAGTATTGAATGTTTTATTCTCACAAGTAGCAATTTCATTTATTTTAATTTAACAGAAACCCAATTTTTCAAAACTAAATACGAAAACTGGTTCAGCCTGGTAGGACACCTCACATGAGGATTTATGCCAGGCAGGCTAAGCAATCGCTTATGGCTCCGAGAGTAAATCCATTGCCCCCAGACAGTAAATCCGTTGCCCCCAGACAGCAAATCCGTTGCCCCAGGTAGCAAATCCGTTGCCCCCAGGCAGTAAATCCGTTGCCCCAGACAGTAAATTCGTTGCCCCAGACAGCAAATCCGTTGCCCCAGACAGCAAATCCGTTGCCCCCAGACAGGCAGTAAATCCGTTGCCCCCAGACAGTAAATCCGCTACCCCCAGACAGTAAATCCGTTGCTACCAGACAGTAAATCCGTTGCCCCAGGCAGCAAATCCGTTACCCCCAGGCAGTAAATCCGTTGCCCCCAGACAGTAAATCCGCTACCCCCAGACAGTAAATCCGTTGCTCCCAGACAGTAAATCCGTTGTCCCCAGACAGTAAATCCGTTGCCCCCAGACAGTAAATCCGTTGCCCCAGGCAGCAAATCCGTTGCCCCCAGGCAGTAAATCCGTTGCCCCCAGACAGTAAATTCGTTGCCCCAGACAGCAAATCCGTTGCCCCCAGGCAGTAAATCCGTTGCCCCCAGACAGTAAATTCGTTGCCCCAGACAGCAAATCCGTTGCCCCCAGGCAGCAAATCCGTTGCCCCCAGACAGTAAATCCGTTGCCCCCAGAGAGTAAATCCGTTGCCCCCAGACAGTAAATCCGTTGCTTCGAAAGTTTCCAAAAAATTCTAGGGGCACAAATTTTAAGAAACTAAGTACGAACCCGATCCGGTCAGAAACCTCACATGTGGAATCACGATAGGTGGACAAAGTGCTCACTTAGAGCTCCAAGACAGTACACATGATACAACGAAACATTTTGACAGAAATTCTGCAGATCCAAGATTTTTAAAACGAAGTACAAACCAGGCCTCACCTCACATGATTATCCACGATATGTGAACTAATTGGTCGTTTAGGGCCCCCAATACAATAAATACGATGCTACGAAACGGGTCGTAAACAGTTACAGGCAAAAAATTTTATCCAGTCATAACTTTTATGTATAATATAACAGAGCTATTTCGACACCGAATTTCATGTTTATTAGGTTAACGTTCTCTGTCAATTAAATTCTATGACTTGGCAAGACAACTATATCACCTTAGTTGTATTATAGGTGGAGGGAGATAGAATTCGTTTTATAAGTCAAGCACGCATCATTCAATCAATTATGAGACTGACTCTTTATGTCTCCAACTGGGAGAACATGTGTTTACCAATGCATCAGGCAATAAGAGGATTAGGATTATTTACCACTCTTTAAACCACTCCTTCCTCACTATACAACTGTATAGAGAAGGAGAGAGGTTTGATTTATGCCTCACCTCTCTTCACCCGTCTAAATTTCGCATAAATATTTTTGAACTCCGCAGAATGGCACTAAATTAAGTAAAATATGTTCGATTTAGGATTTTTTAAAAAAAAATATCATCTACATATCGACCATTGATAAGGAATCAACTTTTATCAAATTCGGATAGGTCGTTCTAAAGTGATGCTTTTTCAAACATTCTGACATTAAAGTAACTCATGAAGGAATCCATAATGAATGCCGGTCCAATAATTAAAAAGTCCTTATATAATGCAATGAATTTACTACTTTTAAAGTTAAAAATCTGATGTGGGCAGCACATGACTTTCCCTGCAGACTTATATCCATGTTCTCTTTCTTTTAATTAAATTTATTTCATTTTTAATTCAATTTTCGTTCTCATTCGGTAACAGGACTTATTTTCAAAGGTGGCGTAGAGAAAATACGAAAAACTAAAATATCTCGAGAACGGCTAGTCCTAGTGTAATGGGGTTGGTCTTATTCTTTTCGTCGTTAAAAATTACGTATTAAATCAGCATTTAATGGATATATTTGAGTATACCCAGTTCTTTAGTTTAGATTTGGACGATTTTTGCGGGCCATTTTGCAAAAAAAGGCAGGTCATTTTTTTCCGAATCGTACCAAAATCTAATCAGCACCAAGGTAACCCACAAGTGACTCATCTGCCGAATTTTGTGAAATTCGGTTCATCAGTTTTTCAGTTAGAGTGGATACAAGCTTTTGCGGGCCATTTCGCAAAAAAAGGCGGGTTCTTTTATTCCGAATCGTACCCAAAATTAATCAGCACCAGCCCCGGACACAAGTGACTTACCTACAAAATTTTGTGAAATTCGGTCCATTAGTTTTTTAGTTAGAGTGGATAAAAAATCTGCACAGACAGCCACACAGACACACAGACAGACACACAGACAGACACACAGACAGACACACAGACACACACACAGACGTCACGCTAAAAATGGTTTTTTCGTATTCTAGAGGTCTCGAAACGTGTAGATCCGTCGAAAACTCGAGTTGTGATTTTCGGCATGATTCCAATACTTTCCCTATACATTACCATGTATTGCAGGGAAAGTAAAAAATGTTATTCATATAGCAGATACTTATTTTATTTCCAAGATATTGAATTTTCTCCAATTAATCGTCATTTTCATTGATTTAATCTCATTTTTATCCATTTGCGAAATTTTCTTTAATTTGGCAACGTTTACAAAAGTCACCAAGTTGGCGACATTCCGCCAAATTCGTCGGCAAAATATCGCCAAGCACTATGAACGGAGAAATAAGTTATTTTTACAGCAGATAAATGACTATTGGCGCTCAAATACATAAGTATTACTCAAAGTATCTTTTCTCGTGAATGGAACGAGTTAGATCCACGAGAATGATGTCGCCCAATTTATCGATATGACATATGAATGACATATGAAAAGTGATGATATGACATGATATGAAAGTACATGATATGACATATGAAAAGTGAACATGTTTCTTAACAGTTAATATTTTTTTTTTATTTTACTTGATTTTTTGATACATTTATTTGAAAAATGTGCAATATCTCGAGAACGGTTAATGCTAGCGTTCTAAAACTTGTGTCAATCGTTTTCTAAAGAAAAATTATATAGAAATGTCTATTTGCGTAACTTTATTGAAGGTTTTGATTTTTTGACGATTTTTTCAAAATTTCACTTGAAAATTTAGGGGTGTTCTGAACATTCGATTATGCTTAAAAACAATAAACTTTCAGTATTCATGGATTGTGATTTTTGTACCAAATTTCATTCAAATCCCTCTATTCGTTCGTGAGATATCGTCTCCACAGGCTCACTAACACACGCACACACAGACATCACCTCAAAAATGTTCGATTCGTGATCAGAGATGCTTAAAACGTGCTCTGCCGTCGAAAACTGGTATTCGAATTTTCGACCCCGTCACAATACTTTCTTTATACATTATATATATAAGGAAAGTAAAAATCTGATGTGGGCAGCACATGACTTTCCCTGCAGACTTATATTAACGTTCTCTTTATTCTAACTAAATTTATTTCACTTTTAATTCAATTTTCGTTCTCATGCGGTAACCGGGCTTAGTTTCAAAGGTGGCGTACGGAAAGTACGAAAAACTAAAATATCTCGAGAACGGCTAGTCCTAGTGTAATGGGGTTGGTCTTATTATTTTCGTCGTTAAAAATTACGTATTAAATCAGCATTTAATGGATATATTTGAGTATACCCAGTTCTTTAGTTTAGATTTGGATGATTTTTGCGGACCATTTTGCAAAAAAAGGCAGGTCATTTTTTTCCGAATCGTACCAAAATCTAATCAGCACCAAGGTAACCCACAAGTGACTCATCTACCGAATTTTGTGAAATTCGGTCCAGTAGTTTTTCAGTTAGAGTGGATACAAGCTTTTGCGGGCCATTTCGCAAAAAAAAAAGGCGGTTTCTTTTATTCCGAATCGTACCCAAAACTAATCAGCACCAGACTCGCTCACAAGTAACTTACCTACCAAATTTTGTGAAATTCGGTCCATTAGTTTTTTAGTTAGAGTGGATACAAAATCTGCACAGACAGACAGACAGACACACAGACACACAGACACACACACAGACGTCACGCTAAAAATAGTTTTTTCGTATTCTAGAGGTCTCGAAACGTGTAGATCCGTCGAAAACTCGAGTTGTGATTTTCGGCATGATTCCAATACTTTCCCTATACATTACCATGTATTGCAGGGAAAGTAATTAAAAAATCTGATGTGAGCAGCACATGACTTTCCCTGCAGACTTATATTAACGTTCTCTTTATTTTAATTTAATTTGTTGCACTTATAATTCAATTTTCGTTCTCATTCGGTAACCGGGCTAATTTTCAAAGGTGGCGTAGGGAAAGTACGAAAAACTAAAATATCTCGAGAACGGCTAGTCCTAGTGTAATGGGGTTGGTCTTATTCTTTTCGTCGTTAGAAATTACGTATTAAATCAGCATTTAATGGATATATTTAAGTATACCTAGTTCTTTAGTTTACATTTGGACGATTTTTGCGGGCCATTTTGCAAAAAAAGGCAGGTCATTTTTTTCCGAATTGTACCAAAATCTAATCAGTACCAAGGTCACCCACAAGTGACTCATCTACCGAATTTTGTGAAATTCGGTCCATCAGTTTTTCAGTTAGAGTGGATACAAATTTTTGCGGGCCATTTCGCAAAAAAAGGCGGGTTCTTTTATTCCGAATCGTACCTAAAACTAATCAACACCAGCCCCGCCCACAAGTGACTTACCTACCAAATTTTGTGAAATTCGGTCCATTAGTTTTTTAGCTAGAGTGGATACAAAATCTGCACAGACAGACACACAGACAGACACACAGACACACAGATAGACACACAGACACACTGACAGACACACAGACACACACACAGACGTCACGCTAAAAATAGTTTTTTCGTATTCTAGAGGTCTCGAAACGTGTAGATCCGTCGAAAACTCGAGTTGTGATTTTCGGCATGATTCCAATACTTTCTCTATACATTACCATGTATTGCAGGGAAAGTAAAAATGGTTGTATTCTCTGTTGATCTTTTGAGGAGTCGCTGAATCTATAATTTAGATTCATGCAATAGTCACTAAAATTTGAAAAAGAAACCGAAACTTGATGCGAAATCAATATATAATCCCAACACAAAGATAGTCATTTTTTCTAAAGTGCTCGAAATGTGTTTGGAAGGTGTTAAAACACGCTTTTTTAAAAATCTCGAATTTGGAAATTTTCGTGAGAACAATATTCCAGTTTACACTCGGTCGTAAAGGTGTCGTGAAATTTGTCTAGAAGTATTGTCTAGACGTGAATGCAGAGAAAAAAATTAGAAAAAAAAAATGTGTATAATTCAGCTATAATACGAGATTTTGTCAAAATCAGTGATATTTTGTAATGGCAAAAACAGATGCAATTTGGGCTCAATTTGGGTGGTAACATTGCACCTGCTAGCAGATGCAATGTTTCTGTCAGCGATTTCCATAGACGCCAATGCCTGCAAAGGGAGATAGAACTGTTTGGGATAGGGTATGTCAAATATCTGTCTTTTTGGGAGGTTCTTCGTTTGGGAATGACGCTGTCTCACTCGTAAGCAAATGTTGAATGTGTAAAATAATGTTATATATTAAAAACTTTTTTTAGTCGATTTTTGCTCATTTCAACGTCCACCGTCTCCTTAAAGAAAGAAAGCATATGATATGTAGGTGACTACAATTTGAGCCATCATCTTCATGTTTATAGCCCTCATCTTCAGGCCAAAAAACAATGCCGTCTCTTTGCAACTGATAAAGAAGAAGTGCCTGTCAGTTCATGGTAGCGGGGATCCATTTGCTCGAGATATATAGGGCACACAGACTGACTGACATACAGATTTGGTCGATTAGTATTCCGGTATGCTCAAATCATGTCAATTTTCCAAAATTCGAAAGTTGAATTTTTGACCTCATCATGATACTACTTTCTCTTTGCATATACATACTTTGTGTAAGGAAAATAAGAATTAAATATATTTAATATCTACCGATATTGAAACTATAATTTCTCACTATAAAATATATAATTTAAAAGGAATCGCTCAAAAATCCTAACATATCAGAGTTTATCTTTGCGACACTGACCTTTTGAGAACACGCGATTCATTCAATCCATCATTTTGCACAGGACAGATCCCAGTAAAGTATTTCTCCGCTGGCAGTAAAAAACAATTCAATTTCTGACGTCCACCCATGCGTGTTGAAAAATTTTACGAGAGAGCTTTTTATCACTTACCGTATATGATGGATTGGGGAATCATGAATTTCCGTGGAAATATGTGCATAACAAGGAGACTATCTGACAGAAAAAATTTAGTTTTATATTAAGTTGATTGAAAATTAGCGAGGCTTTTTGTGTCGTGGGCAATTAATCTTCAAATCAAAATTCCATTTCTGCGGTTGTATCCAAGTTGAGGTCTGCCAAAATATTTCTTTATTATTAATTCTTTATTATTTCCATTCGTCTGCATTTTACCCCATTGTTAGTAGAAGGAAAGTAATTAATTTGTTTTTGTATATATGAATGCCTTGTTATATATAATTATGACCTGAAATTAAGATGCAAACCTCTGATTAAAATCACATAGGAACTGATAGTGAATTCTCTCGAAATGAAAAACAAATACAACCATTATGTACTGTCACGACATCCGAGTACAATTCTAACTTCCGAGACTTTAATTTAAAGAAAGCGAATTCCACCTATTGTTACAGTAATAAGCGACTGCTCAATTTTATCTTAAAACATTCTTCATAACTCTCTTACGTTCTTCATAAAATATAATCTAATTACTTTTATTTATTTATTTATTTTGGAACCGAACATTTTATTACCACGTTTATCTTTAACAGCTTACATTAGCAAACATATGAGGAAGCTTAACGTCGACGAAGTACTATAGAAATGCCTTATTTTTTAAATGGGTTTATTTGTTGTAAGTTGAAGGTTACTCTACCGCGAATAATCGTGTTCGTTACAGAGAGGTCTTTTTCGATAAACCATAATGTAAATATTCTCAATTCCTATACACTTCGCTCCATATCATGTCTTGGAATTCAATGGAGCGGAATATAAATAAGCAACACTCCTTGAGTACAAAGAAGAGGTTATTCAAGAAGCAGTCAAGTTTGAGATAGATATATAAACTGCAGTATTATAGTCACATTACTTTTATTGCATCATCGTATGCTATTACGCTGTTTTTTTCCCCACACTTTAAACTACAATATTGGACGTATATTCATGCATTTAAAGGCAAGCAATTTGGCTTGTTTTAAACGGATCAATTGTATCAGAAAAACAAAAATATTTGTAACTATCGGAATATTGCATTATTTGCATTTAAGGCACATAAAAAATTGCAATATATATATATTGTAAAGGTGGATTTTTATTTTAAGAGATGAGCAAAAGAACAATTTGAGTATTGCATCATCATGCTATTATATTGCCTCTTCCTCATTTTTAAACTACAAAATTGAACGCAAGAGAATTTAAAGATAAGCTATTTGGTAGCTTTAAAGGGATTGCCTTTATCTTTTCGAGGCTAATATACTTAGACTTATAATTTTTAGCTACGGCATTCCAGTCGTATTTTGAATTTTGCATAAAAAGCATTTGGGAGTTAAAGAAAGAATTACATAATATTGCACTATCCACATCCGAATCCTACATCACATTCCGAAAACAGTCCTTCTCGAAAGGTTGCACAGCAAGGGAAAATCCTGTGTCCTACAATGGATACCTGCACATGTCGATATTGAGGGAAATGAATGTGCGGATTCTTTGGCCAAAGAGGCTAGAGAACTAGATCAGAAGTGCACCACCATCACACTTGCTGATGCTAACGCAGTGGCCAGATATAGAATTATGACTCACACATATAAGAAACCCCTTTTAACAGAACTCGATTGTCCCAGAAATATAACATCCACTATTGCCAAGCTAAGAACTGAGCATTATAGGGGCATGAAGATCCATCCGGACAAAACAAGAACCTATGTCCCTTGTAGAAACTGCCCCGAAGTCCAGCTCACGCCCAGCCACATCTGGGAATGCCCAACTGTTGAGGTGTATCTTTTGAAGATTGGCATAGTTCCACTCAGGGATTCATTACGGGAGATCCTCTACAGCTGAGATGCACCAACATTGGCAGAGACTGTGATCAATGCTTTTGAAGGAATCTAGACCACTACTCCACTACAATATTGTTACTTTCCTTATATACATAATGTATAAGGAAAGTATTGTGACGGGGTCGAAAATTCGAATTCGAGTTTTCGACGGGAGAGCACGTTTCAAGCATCCCTGATCACGAATCGAACATTTTTGAAGTGATGTCTGTGTGTGTGTGTGAAAGTATGTGTGTGTGTGTGTGTGTGTGTGTGTGTGTGTGTGTGTGTGTGTCAGTGAGTCTGTGGAGACGATAACTGACGAACGAATGAACCGATTCGAACAAAATTTGGTACAAAAATCACAATCCGTAAACACTGGAAGCCTATTGTTTTTATACGCAATCGGATGTTCAGAACCCCCCTAAATTTTCGAATGAAATTTTGAAAAAATCGTCAAAAAATCAAAACCGCTGATAAAGTTACACAAATAGACATTTCTTATGTAATTTTTCATTAGAAAACGATTGACATAAATTTTAGAACGCTAACATGAACCGTTCTCGAGATATTGTACATTTTTCAAAAAAAATATCAAAAAGTCATATAAAATAAAAAAAAATATTTCCTATTGAGAAACATGTTCACTTTTCATATGTAATACCATGCGATAGATTGGGTGACATCATTCTCGTAGATCTAGCTCGTTTCATTCATGAAAAAAGATACTTTAAGTAATACTTTTGTATTTGAACGCCAATAGTCATTTATCTGCTGTAAGAATAACTTATTTCTTCATCCATAACGCTTGGCGAGATTTTGGCGACGAATTTGGCGGAATGTCGCCAACTTGGCGACTTTTTGAAATGTTGCCAAATTAACGAAAATCTCGCCAAATGGATAAAAATGACGCTAAATCAATGAAAATGACGACTAATTGTCGAAAATTCAATATCTTGGAAAGAATGTAAGTATCTACTATAAGAAAAATCTATTTTTTTACTGTATAAGTAGTAAATTCATTACATTATATAAGGAAAGTCATGTGTTGCCCACATCAGATTTTTTATTCATGGACACGCGAACAACAACAATAGAAAGAATTAAAAACGTTCCTGCATAATTTTTTATATCTAATCTTGAATTGGTGTTTAAATTAACTAGAGTGTGGTTCAACTTAACTTTCTTTTACCAGAATATATTTTTTCCCAATTTAATAAGAAAGAATATGAAAAATAGGTATTGTGGGTCTAAATGATTACAACTATAACGTGCTATCCTTCACTTTAAAGGGCTTAAGAAAGATTTCGACTGATACCATATTTGAAAATATATCCCTCATTGGGTAACGTACTCTCCAAGTGTAGGGGGGAGTGGCTAATGACGCGTCACAAACGAAAAAAATTGTATAGCGGCTATTTTTCACAACAGGGATTGAAACTATTAAGTCTCCTGATCATCGATCTATAAATAAACTCTTTTATGCATGATTATATCAAATTTTATACTATGCTGGCACGTTCAAAAATATAAAATTTCGAATAAAATTCAAAGTTTTGGCTCGAATTTAAAATAATTCTATCTAATTCTAGATTTTTTGATAACAAAGATGGATATAAAATTTCGTGAAAATCCATTAACATTTGTGGCTGCTATAGTGTACACAAGAAATCGACCACAGACAGGCAGAAGGACATCACTCCAAAAATAGACAAAAAGTTTTCCGGAGTTATATATATATATATATATATATATATATATATATATGCCGGTGTTCAAAATGATCTTGCATAAAAATAAGCGGCGCCATCGCTGTGCTCGAAGTTTGTTTTCCCGACAACTTCTGCAATTTAGAGATTTGACTTTGGTATTTGTTGATTCACAGCACTTTTTTTATGGCTTCGAGTTCGCAGTATCATTTGGAAAGAATCCTTGAGATGGTGAACTGTCGGTCGTTTATAGGCTGGGCAGACATTGACGGAAGTGGCAAATTGTTTCATAATTAGTTTTGTATCGTATGCACTTATATTCGATTCTTCAGTTTTCATTTATGTATGTCACCCCCCAACAAAATTCACCCCATTATATTGAACAGTTGCTGAGAAATTAGTGTTATTGCTCATGTAAAGACACTTTTGGCCACCATACTATATAAGCAAAATCCAACCGCTAATGCATTGTACAAGTTCTGAAGACACCTATCTTTTCGTTCCCTTCTTGGATACCAGGGTTCCAGGACATGAATCTACATTTCACTCAAAGTACCATCCAGTACCAGCGCCACACTAAGGTTCGAGTACTCATGTAATACATGATTTAGGAAGCATTTAAAAGTAGAAGAGAAAAGTGCGTTCTACACCAGCAGGCGCAGCTGCGCAGCGACTGCGCCTGGAGGAGGATCCCTCTTTTGGGAGGAGGAGGATCCCTCTTTGGGAGGACCCTCTTTGGAGTGTCTTCCCTCCTTTGAGAGGAAGCTTCCCTCCTTGGAGGGTCTTGAGACCCCCAGGAGGATGCCTCTCTTGAGAGGATCCTCTTTGGGAGGATGCCTCTCAGTGCCCCCCTCCCCTCTTTTGGTGATGCCTCTTTCGGAAGAGGTCTCTTTCCTAGTATTGCGAAAGAGGCCAAGAGGGCAATTGCGAAAGTCTTTCACAGAGGCATGATGACTCATACGGAGTGAGTTTCACTCGGAGTCTTGAGAGGGAGTGTCACAATCGCTGACTGACCTGAGGAAGTGGTTTCAAGGGATTTCACAATCGATGACTGAGCATCACACAATCTGGAAATGACGTGTCGCGATTGATAACCTTAGAAGTGACCTTTGACAAGAGCTCTGACCACACGTCCTCCCTCTCTGCTGTCTGGGAACAAAGTGAAAGATCTTATCAACGTGACGTAGTTAAAGCGCCCTCTGGCGAATTTTGATGAAGTGCTGCCATCTATCGGCATTTTTTTTTCCAAAAGAATTTAATGTTTCACTGGTCAGGAGCTGGATTCGAACTTGGACCCAGCCGATTAGAAGCCGAGCGTCTTACCATCGTGCCAAAGCACCCGTGCTTTATAGGAAGTTATCTTCGAAGTGTACCTTATCAGCGGAAGTTCATTCATAAAGTTCATTCGAATCGCTCGGTGAATAGCGATGTGTTTTAAAACAGAATGCTTCGGAGTGAATATAAATCTGTGTATTATAACACAATGATTTTTTTTTAAAAACAAATGTATACACGTACACAAACTTTAAAAACACGAATGTAATAATTAGCTAAAATTGTATTCAGTGGACTCTACGATTTTTTTTTTTTTAAATAAATCTAACTATCAATACGATTTTTATAATAATAACGAAATGATTTCGAATGTTTAAAAACAAATGGAATACGGATTTCCAATGAACACACAAATAGTGTTCAGTGGACACACAAATTGTGTTAAGTGAATAGGATTCGACCCTTTTAAGTGTTGTGTATTTAAAAAACAAATTTATACACAATATATTTACTAAGTTTTAAAATAGCGCATTGTATTTAGTTAAAATGAAGTGAACAAGATTCGACAATTCTAAATGATATATAGCAATATGTTTAAAAATAAATCTAACAGCATATATCGAAATGATTTTTTTTTCTTTTTATAAAAATAATAATGAAAATTAGAACTCACGGAACGACATCTTCACTATCCGCTGGGCAAACTCCAAATGAGTGATACACTCTCATTACGCTATTAAAAATTAGATCTTATCTATAATGACGTCACCAGTATGAGGTGTTGCCACCTATTTTTTCTAATAATATATTTTTAATAGTTGGATACTTCAACGGTCTGATTTGCTACACATAATCTGAAATACATCATTTTAATGATATTGTGCATTGAATATGATTTGACCATTCTAAGTGTGTGTGTGTGTGATTGAAATATCGAGGTTTAGAATTTAACAAGCTAACGAATTTTCACCCCCAAAAGTTTACCATTAAGTTTAAATAAAATAAAAGCCAACGAATATGATATAACCATTTTAACAGTGAAGGGTATAATTTTTACTACCATTATAGAACTTAGAATTGAGTGTACATTATTTTTTTCAGGACACCAACACATTTTAAAATCTATTGAATAGGAATAGACCATTTTGCACATACATGTACCTAGATTTCAACACCCAGTATTAAAACCTGCTAAACATGAAACGAGTAAGTATTGTGTGCGATTTTATCACACTAACTTTTAATCTTTTTAAATTTTTAAAAATGCCCGAAATAGTTGTATTTCATCGGTAGACATAAATTGTATGGAGTACATTTTTTATGAAAAAAATATCTGTTTCGACAGCTTTTAAAATAGATTTCTACAGTTGTACACTACAGTTCTAGAATTTTCTAAATACGAATCGACTGTTTGAACTATCAATGTTGGTTTTACCGATGCAAATATTTACAGGACAAATATTTCGATGAAACCGAACTTAGTTGAAGCTTCTAAGTTTGAATATTTAGAATCATTTCATATAATTTTATATTCACATTGAAGATAGTTAACAAAGTTGGAACTCACGAAGCGACAGCTTACTGTCCACACTTCAAATGAGTGATACACTCTCATCACATTATTAAAAATTAGATCTTATCTATAATGATGTCATTATGTTGACGTGTTACCACAACACAATTATTCTTTCCAAATTATGCATTTTATTTTAATAACTTGCTACTAACTGTCTTATGCTATCCATTTTTTTTTCATATAAGCAGATATTCCATATACCTTCTAAATGTTAAGTTATAATTTAAAAAAAAAAAAAAGCATTAGAGGTGTATTCTACGTCTGAATTCGTCCAAGTGGAAATCCGACGCTTGCAAATCCATGATTGGATCCTTACATTTCAATAGACACCACTAAAATGTGTGGATCTTATTTTGAAAAAGCTGCTCTCAGAAAGAATATGTATATGAATACCCCCCCCTCCCCCAATACACACAATTTGCAAGCCAAAGACTCACCCAGAATACATTCCAAATCGGCTCTATAGCTTATCATACTTATCAGTGTAACAGATAGTGATCCAAAGTTCATGTTCGCAAAGCGAGATTATTGCAATGTTATTGTTTTAATCAAATCCCATATTTAAATGAAAAATTTATCAAATTATACAATACATACAAGAGCTGGAAGATCTTAACATTTCAATATTAAAGGATACTCACGAATGTTTTTTTTTTTCCCCCATTTAAAATTATCAAATATTAATGCAATTTGACAAAAATTGCACAATACTTAGTGTATGACTATCAAATAAGAGCTAGGTTGTATTGCTACAACAACGTTTAAGATCATTAAACAAGTATATATATATTTTTTTTTTTAAGGAAGAATAGTATATAACTTAGTGTTTTTAAGGATAGACGATTGTTAACATTGAATTTAAATGAAAGAGTGCCCCTCTGAGACAAGTACACCACACTGCAATAACATTAAAAAGTATGAAAGATATACAATTAATACCCTAAAAGAAACATGTAATGAGTTTTAATATCTTAATACGAGACATTATTGACATGCACATACAAATGTCACAATTTTGTGGCTGTAGGTGCTCCATAAGACCCCCTCTGCTCTTAATAAATGATCCCATTTGAATGTACATATTTAACAACACACAGAAAATGACAGGACCACAACAAAATTTTTCACCTATTACAGAATAACTCCCAACTTCATAGATTTTTAAGAAACTACACTCGAATTTTCACCGATTCTTAGAGATTGAAACACAACATTGTTTATGAATCTTCATACTTTAGAGAATGGAACATAAATTACCATTTATTTTGAATGAATTCAGAATTTTGACATTGATTATAAATTTATGATTTAAACTCTGTAAAGTGTAAATATCTTTTGTTATGAAACTCACACTGTACACATTTGATATGATTCGAATAAATCTATTTTTAATTTTTTATATTTTATTTTAAAAAATGAGATTAGTAAACCTGTTACACTTGCATGCATAGATACATAACTCATAACAATATAACATTTCTTAAATGGAACATGCTAAAAAAAAAAAAAAAAAAAAAAAAAAAAAAAATTAGCTAATGAGTATAAATAAAGAATTCAATTTGAAAGATAAAAACCATTTAATGAATTTATTCATGAAGTACATATTAACAATTATCACTTGTACATTTAAACAAATAAGTTAAAATAATTTCCTTATCGCACTTTCATAGTCCTCCGATTTGAATGACTCGAAAAAATTTCTATCATAGCAGTAAAAGACTTCTTCACCACGCAACAAAACTTTCTTAGCAATGTTATTAATGTCAAGATTTAGAAGTACTTGTTCAGACACTCTGTCAAACATTTGTAATGGAGTGCTGTAAAGACATTCATGGTAACTTAAATCTTCAACTTGAGCAACACAGCCAACACATTTGAAAAGTTTTCTTACATGACACATGATGTTGTCATGAATACAAGAGATTAATTGTTCGAATGCAAAATTTTTGTCACAAATAAGTGATGGTAGAAAGGTTATAGTGTTCTTTATTTTTAATATTTGAGCAGGAAGCCACTCTACAAATATACTTTCTCGAAGATGTATACTAATGTTGTTAACACTATTGAGTAAACATGCTATTTGATTTTTATCTAAGGTAATATGACACTCTGTTAAGCAAAATTTTGAATCATATAATTGAATTATTTTCTGCAGATGCAATTTTCCGTTGTCATTGAAACAGAACAACTCATTGCGACTGACGAAAGAGGTATCTGCATATAGAATATTGAACGACCACAATTTTTGAGAAAATTCACTCCATGTAGCCGGTGACAGTGTAACACCTTCACGCGTAGGCTGTAATTCATTTCGATCGTTAGAGAGATATTTCCATATATACACTTTTAACTTCCCATGACGAAGTTTCAAATACACATACACATTAGAACCTAAATCCCAACGACGGAGTGCATCTTGCATAAAATCTGAAGAAGTAGATTCACACGAAACTGTTTCTGCATTGGAAGATAACAGTCCACTATGTGTTAGAGCACAAGAAAGCAGATCTTGAGTTGGGTTTTCAACCTCGGTGAGAACTTGTGAATTGACAACGGTAGATGTTTCTGCTGGGGTTTTGGAAGACATGAGATAGGTTTCTAACCAATCCACAGCAAATTTTTGTGAGGGTGAATTAATCACATCTGAGACAATGTCCACAGATTTTGTTTCTTCTAGGGGAGGAACAGTCAACTCCTCACTATTTACACTAGAAATTATTTGCTCGAGTGATGGCATACTTTGAATTTTAGGCATTCTTTTTAGATAGTAACATTCAACTACGACATTCACAGTATAAGATTTATTTTTAAAACACTAACATCTTAAAACATTATAATTTTGTCACAGCTATGAGCGAAGCAAACCTATCCACACAACGGCCAAAGTTGAAATGACTTATCAAACAACTTCATAAGTATAATCACGTAACCTAAATCGAGTGTCGTGTGCAAAGAGATCACATAAGATATGAAGTGATTAGAACTTATAATTTTTAATGAATCGTACAACATTACATTGTGGTAAATACAATTGTTATTTACATGAGAAAATTTCTATATTATTTCATTCAGCTTCGAAATCATAGAGTGAAAATATGTACCAAACTTACTTAAAGTTCCGAATTTTAAATCACATTAACATTATATACTTAGAAAAATTTTATATATATTTTTATAACTTTAGGTGATATGTATCACGCGGAATATACAAGAATAACTACCAAAAACACGAAAATAACTAACAGTATGAGGCCTTCACAAGTCGGCATCCAAACTAGAAATGAACGATAAACACACTAATTGCAACAATTAGATGAGAGCTTATCAGTTCTTATCTTATCTAAAATTCCACATAAAATGACGTCATCACTCCAAAGTTCACAAGATGACGTCACTGGTCCAAGGTTCGCAAGATAGTCATTTAGCCTTTTAAAATTAAGAAGTAATTAAAATTTTTTTAATTACTGTCGATTTTTAATTACTTCTTAATTTTAAAAGGCTAAATGGCTAAATGAAAAATACAAGTGATAATTGTTAATATGTACTTCATGAATAAATTCATTAAATGGTTTTTATCTTTCAAATTGAATTCTTTATTTATACTCATTAGCTAATTTTTTTTTTTTTTTTTTTTTTTTTTTTTTTTTTTTAGCATGTTCCATTTAAGAAATGTTATATTGTTATGAGTTATGTATCTATGCATGCAAGTGTAACAAGTTTACTAATCTCACTTTTTAAAATAAAATATAAAAAATTAAAAATAGATTTATTCGAATCATATCAAATGTGTACAGTGTGAGTTTCATAACAAAAGATATTTACACTTTACAGAGTTTAAATCATAAATTTATAATCAATGTCAAAATTCTGAATTCATTCAAAATAAATGGTAATTTATGTTCCATTCTCTAAAGTATGAAGATTCATAAACAATGTTGTGTTTCAATCTCTAAGAATCGGTGAAAATTCGAGTGTAGTTTCTTAAAAATCTATGAAGTTGGGAGTTATTCTGTAATAGGTGAAAAATTTTGTTGTGGTCCTGTCATTTTCTGTGTGTTGTTAAATATGTACATTCAAATGGGATCATTTATTAAGAGCAGAGGGGGTCTTATGGAGCACCTACAGCCACAAAATTGTGACATTTGTATGTGCATGTCAATAATGTCTCGTATTAAGATATTAAAACTCATTACATGTTTCTTTTAGAGTATTAATTGTATATCTTTCATACTTTTTAATGTTATTGCAGTGTGGTGTACTTGTCTCAGAGGGGCACTCTTTCATTTAAATTCAATGTTAACAATCGTCTATCCTTAAAAACACTAAGTTATATACTATTCTTCTTTAAAAAAAATATATATATATACTTGTTTAATGATCTTAAACGTTGTTGTAGCAATACAACCTAGCTCTTATTTGATAGTCATACACTAAGTATTGTGCAATTTTTGTCAAATTGCATTAAAATTTGATAATTTTAAATGGGGGAAAAAAAAAAACATTCGTGAGTATCCTTTAATATTGAAATGTTAAGATCTTTCAGCTCTTGTATGTATTGTATAATTTGATAAATTTTTCATTTAAATATGGGATTTGATTAAAACAATAACATTGCAATAATCTCGCTTTGCGAACATGAACTTTGGATCACTATCTGTTACACTGATAAGTATGATAAGCTATAGAGCCGATTTGGAATGTATTCTGGGTGAGTCTTTGGCTTGCATATTGTGTGTATTGGGGGGGGGGGGTATTCATATACATATTCTTTCTGAGAGCAGCTTTTTCAAAATAAGATTCACACATTTTAGTGGTGTCTATTGAAATGTAAGGATCCAATCATGGATTTGCAAGCGTCGGATTTCCACTTGGACGAATTCAGACGTAGAATACACCTCTAATGCTTTTTTTTTTTTTTAAATTATAACTTAACATTTAGAAGGTATATGGAATATCTGCTTATATGAAAAAAAAATGGATAGCATAAGACAGTTAGTAGCAAGTTATTAAAATAAAATGCATAATTTGGAAAGAATAATTGTGTTGTGGTAACACGTCAACATAATGACATCATTATAGATAAGATCTAATTTTTAATAATGTGATGAAAGTGTATCACTCATTTGAAGTGTGGACAGTAAGCTGTCGCTTCGTGAGTTCCAACTTTGTTAACTATCTTCAATGTGAATATAAAATTATATGAAATGATTCTAAATATTCAAACTTAGAAGCTTCAACTAAGTTCGGTTTCATCGAAATATTTGTCTTGTAAATATTTGCATCGGAAAAACCAACATTGATAGTTCAAACAGTCGATTCGTATTTAGAAAATTCTAGAACTGTAGTGTACAACTGTAGAAATCTATTTTAAAAGCTGTCGAAACAGATATTTTTTTCATAAAAAATGTACTCCATACAATTTATGTCTACCGATGAAATACAACTATTTCGGGCATTTTTAAAAATTTAAAAAGATTAAAAGTTAGTGTGATAAAATCGCACACAATACTTACTCGTTTCATGTTTAGCAGGTTTTAATACTGGGTGTTGAAATCTAGGTACATGTATGTGCAAAATGGTCTATTCCTATTCAATAGATTTTAAAATGTGTTGGTGTCCTGAAAAAAATAATGTACACTCAATTCTAAGTTCTATAATGGTAGTAAAAATTATACCCTTCACTGTTAAAATGGTTATATCATATTCGTTGGCTTTTATTTTATTTAAACTTAATGGTAAACTTTTGGGGGTGAAAATTCGTTAGCTTGTTAAATTCTAAACCTCGATATTTCAATCACACACACACACACTTAGAATGGTCAAATCATATTCAATGCACAATATCATTAAAATGATGTATTTCAGATTATATGTAGCAAATCAGACCGTTGAAGTATCCAACTATTAAAAATATATTATTAGAAAAAATAGGTGGCAACACCTCATACTGGTGACGTCATTATAGATAAGATCTAATTTTTAATAGCGTAATGAGAGTGTATCACTCATTTGGAGTTTGCCCAGCGGATAGTGAAGATGTCGTTCCGTGAGTTCTAATTTTCATTATTATTTTTATAAAAAGAAAAAAAAATCATTTCGATATATGCTGTTAGATTTATTTTTAAACATATTGCTATATATCATTTAGAATTGTCGGATCTTGTTCACTTCATTTTAACTAAATACAATGCGCTATTTTAAAACTTAGTAAATATATTGTGTATAAATTTGTTTTTTAAATACACAACACTTAAAAGGGTCGAATCCTATTCACTTAACACAATTTGTGTGTCCACTGAACACTATTTGTGTGTTCATTGGAAATCCGTATTCCATTTGTTTTTAAACATTCGAAATCATTTCGTTATTATTATAAAAATCGTATTGATAGTTAGATTTATTTAAAAAAAAAAAAATCATAGAGTCCACTGAATACAATTTTAGCTAATTATTACATTCGTGTTTTTAAAGTTTGTGTACGTGTATACATTTGTTTTTAAAATAAAATCATTGTGTTATAATACACAGATTTATATTCACTCCGAAGCATTCTGTTTTAAAACACATCGCTATTCACCGAGCGATTCGAATGAACTTTATGAATGAACTTCCGCTGATAAGGTACACTTCGAAGATAACTTCCTATAAAGCACGGGTGCTTTGGCACGATGGTAAGACGCTCGGCTTCTAATCGGCTGGGTCCAAGTTCGAATCCAGCTCCTGACCAGTGAAACATTAAATTCTTTTGGAAAAAAAAATGCCGATAGATGGCAGCACTTCATCAAAATTCGCCAGAGGGCGCTTTAACTACGTCACGTTGATAAGATCTTTCACTTTGTTCCCAGACAGCAGAGAGGGAGGACGTGTGGTCAGAGCTCTTGTCAAAGGTCACTTCTAAGGTTATCAATCGCGACACGTCATTTCCAGATTGTGTGATGCTCAGTCATCGATTGTGAAATCCCTTGAAACCACTTCCTCAGGTCAGTCAGCGATTGTGACACTCCCTCTCAAGACTCCGAGTGAAACTCACTCCGTATGAGTCATCATGCCTCTGTGAAAGACTTTCGCAATTGCCCTCTTGGCCTCTTTCGCAATACTAGGAAAGAGACCTCTTCCGAAAGAGGCATCCTCCCAAAGAGGATCCTCTCAAGAGAGGCATCCTCCTGGGGGTCTCAGGACCCTCCAAGGAGGGAAGCTTCCTCTCAAAAGAGGGAAGACACTCCAAAGAGGGATCCTCCTCCTCCCAAAAGAGGGATCCTCCTCCAGGCGCAGTCGCTGCGCAGCTGCGCCTGCTGGTGTAGAACGCACTTTTCTCTTCTACTTTTAAAGTTGCAAATCAGTGTTATTGCTCATGTAAAGTTAATTTTGGCCACCATATTATATAGTATACTAGCAGCAATTACCCGGCGTTGCTCGGGATTTATCATGGAAAACTGTGATAAAAATTATTTTAATAAAATTATTATATTAATTCTTTCTTATGCAGTTATGACTTATATAATACAATGATTTTTTTCTTACATAACGCAATGAATTTGCATCTTTCATAGGAAAAATCAATGTATAAGATTCGCGGCCCTATATGTTCCAGTGTAATTTTTAGCACAGTTTTGCATGATAAATCCCGAGCAACGCCGGGTAATCGCTGCTAGTAGATGATATAAGAAAGAATCTTCCTCATAAATTGCTGATAATTAAATAAACATTTTGATTTCTTAATACTTTTCGTTGTTGAGTAAGTCTGTGAAAAGTAAACCATGATGATAGAGTTTCCATTTAAGTTCATATTTCAAACCTGTGATTTTCAAAAGTGACTCTAATACGTTCAATAAACTCCCACAAAACTCGGAGACTTAATTGACTTTCACGTTAAAACCAACAATTTCCAACCTTTTTCGTTGGGAATCATGAAGTTAGAGAGTAGAACTCCTAGGAAAAAGTTTCGTTTTCCATCAATATCTCAACAACCCCTAGAGTTAAAAACTCGAAACTTGGACTAAATTCATAGGAAGCTATTTCAAAGCTACTCATCAAATTTTATTAAATTCAGTTCAGCCGTTATCTCGTGATGATGAGACAAACGAAAGTGTTGAAGACCCAGACCGTCCAACTCATCCGAGGACGTGAGCAGCTATTTGGACGGCTGAGACAAACGAAAGTGTCATTTTTCACTAATATCTCGAGAACCACTGGTCGTAGAAACTCAAAACATGGACTAAATTTTAAGTGGAGCTATTTTAAGACTACCCATCAAATTTCACCAAATTCGGTTCAGCCGTTCTCCCGTGATGTTGGATCATACATGCATACATACTTTTCCTCTTTATATATATAGAAAATCTGATGTGGGCAACACATGACTTTCCTTATATAATGTAATTAATTTACTACTTTTACAGTACAAAAAGTAGGTTTTTCTTATAGTAGATACTAATATTCTTTCCAAGATATTAAATTTTCGACAATTAGTCGTCATTTTTATCCATTTGGCGAGATTTTCGTTAATTTGGCAACATTTCAAAAAGTCGCCAAGTTGGCGACATTCCGCCAAATTCGTCGCCAAAATCTCGCCAAACGTTATGCACTGAGAAATAAGTTATTCTTACAGCAGATAAATGACTATTGGCGTTCAAACACAAAAGTATTACTAAAAGTATATTTTTTCATGAATGGAATGAGCTAGTTCCACGAGAATGATGTAACCCAATTTATCGCATGGTATTACATATGAAAAGTGAACATGTTTCTCAATAGGAATTTTTTTTTTATATGATTTTTTAATAATTTTTTTTTTAAAATGAACAATATCTCGAGAACGGTTCATGTTAGCGTTCTAAAATTTATGTCAATCGTTTTCTAATGAAAAATTACATTAGAAATGTCTATTTGCGTAACTTTAATAGTGGTTTTGATTTTTTGACGATTTTTTCAAAATTTCATTCGAAAATTTAGGGGGGTTCTTAACATTCGATTGCATATAAAAGCAATAGGCTTCCAGTGTTTACGGATTGTGATTTTTGTACCAAATTTGGTTCGAATCGGTCCATTCGTTCGTCAGTTATCGTCTCCACAGTCTCACTGACACACACACACACACACACACACACATACTTTCACACACACACACACACACACATATACACACACACAGACATCACTTCAAAAATGTTTGATTCGTGATCAGGGATGCTTGAAACGGGCTCTCCCGTCGAAAACTCGAATTCGAATTTTCGACCCCGTCACAATACTTTCCTTATACATTATGTATATAAGGAAAGTAAAAAATAGGTTTTTCTTATAGTAGATACTAATATTCTTTCCAAGATATTGAATTTTCGACAATTGGTCGTCATTTTCATTGGTTTAGCGTCATTTTTATCCATTTGGCGAGATTTTCGTTAATTTGGCAACATTTCAAAAAGTCGCCAAGTTGGCGACATTCCGCCAATTTCGTCGCCAAAATCTCGCCAAGCGTTATGGACGAAGATATAAGTTATATATATATATATAACTTATTAGATATTGAATTTTCGACATATATTATATAACTATTATTATATATTTATATATTATATAACTTATTAGATATTTATATATTATATAACTTATTAGATATTGAATTTTCCACAATTAGTCGTCACTTTCATTGATTTAGCGTCATTTTTATCCATTTGGCGAGATTTTCGTTAATTTGGCAACATTTAAAAAAATCGCCAAGTTGGCGACATTCCGCCAATTTCGTCGCCAAAATCTCGCCAAGCATTATGGACAAAGCAGTAAGTTATTCTTACAGCAGATAAATTGGCGTTCAAATGCAAAAGTATTACTCAAAGTATCTTTTTTCATGAATGGAACGAGCTAGATCCACGAGAATGATGTCACCCAATTTATCGCATGGTATTACATATGAAAAGTGAACATGTTTCTCAATAGGAATTTTTTTTTTTTTTATGTGACTTTTTCATAATTTTTTTGAAAAATGTGCAATATCTCAAGAACGGTTCATGTTAGCGTTCTAAAATTTATGTCAATCGTTTTCTAATGAAAAATTACATAAGAAATGTCTATTTGCGTAACTTTATTAGCGGTTTTGATTTTTTGACGATTTTTTAAAAATTTCATTCGAAAATTTAGGGGGGTTCTGAACATTCGATTACGTATAAAAACAATAGGCTTCCAGTGTTTACGGATTGTGATTTTTGCACCAAATTTGGTTTGAATCGGTCCATTCGTTCGTCAGTTATCGTCTCCACAGACTCACTGACACACACACATACTTTCACACACACACACACACATACACACACACACACACACACACATACACACACACAGACATCACCTCAAAAATGTTTGATTCGTGATCAGGGATGCTTGAAACGTGCTCTCCCGTCGAAAGCTCGAATTCGAATTTTCGACCCCGTCACAATACTTTCCTTATACATTATGTATAAAATCTGATGTGGGCAACACATGACTTTCCTTATATAATGTAATGAATTTACTACTTTTACAGTAAACAAATAGGTTTTTCTTATAGTAGATACTAATATTCTTTCCAAGATATTGAATTTTCGACAATTAGTTGTCATTTTCATTGATTTAGCGTCATTTTTATCCATTTGACGAGATTTACGTTAATTTGGCAACATTTCAAAAAGTCGCCAAGTTGGCGACATTTCGCCAAATTCGTCGCCAAAATCTCGCCAAGAGTTATGCACTAAGAAAAAAGTTATTCTTACAGCAGATAAATGACTATTGGCGTTCAAATACAAAAGTATTATTCAAAGTATATTTTTTCATGAATGGAACGAGCTAGATCCACGAGAATGATGTCACTCAATTTATCGCATGGTATTACATATGAAAAGTGAACATGTTTCTCAATAGGAATTTTTTTTATGTGACTTTTTCATAATTTTTTTGAAAAATGTACAATATCTCGAGAACGGTTCATGTTAGCCTTCTAAAATTTATGCCAATCGTTTTCTAATGAAAAATTACATAAGAAATGTCTATTTGCGTAACTTTATTAGCGGTTTTGATTTTTTGACGATTTTTTCAAAATTTCATTCGAAAATTTAGGGAGGTTCTGAACATTCGATTACGTATAAAAACAATAGGCTTCCAGTGTTTACGGATTGTGATTTTTGTACCAAATTTGGTTCGAATCGGTCCATTCGTTCGTCTGTTATCGTCTCCACAGACTCACTGACACACACACATACACACATACTTTCACACACACACACACAGACATCACTCCAAAAATGTTTGATTCGTGATCAGGGATGCTTGAAACGTGCTCTCCCGTCGAAAACTCGAATTCGAATTTTCGACCCCGTCACAATACTTTCCTTATACATTATGTATATAAGGAAAGTAATAAGCGGCATCCAACCGCCAATGTGCTGTACAAGTTTCGAAGACACCTGTCCTTTCGTGCCCTTGTTGGATACCAGGGCTCCAGGACATGAATCTACATTTCACTCAAAGTATACCATCCAGTACCAGAGGCACACCAAGTTTCGAGTACTCATTACATCATGTAATACACGATTTAGGAAGCATTTAATGTTGTAATCGATATCCGCAATGGGTACCGGACCCAGAACAAAGGGACGTCATTTATTAAATTGCTGGGGATTCGCACGGGAAGGTAGGACAAATCGAATTTTTATTGCAGCGGTGGAAGTTCATTTCCGATTGTTATTTTCTGTCACCCCCCCCCCCCCCCCCCTAAAAACTGTTCACGGGGTGAAGTTAACAGTTAATGTGTGGTTTAGCATACGTTATTATCCATAATTGCGGTAATATTGTTATTTAGTTTCGGTGAAGTACGTTCTGGGATGTGGAAATGTTCAAGTGGCTGTGATTGCAGATGATGAAGTTCTGATACGCGAATTGAATAAATCAGTTTTGATCTTTGCATTGGCATTCACTTGGACCGCTGTCATCGCAAATGAATTGATCTTGCATTTGATGGCTTTAGAGTATGGTTTAAATTATATTTTTATAACCAGCGATTATTTTAGTTTTATATGAGTGTTCTAAACGCTTTGTTTACTTTGAGCTGACATTCAACAATGGGCATAAGCGCATTCAGGATCTCGAAAAAAAGAGGGGGGGGGGGGGGATTAAGAAGGAAAGGAGGGGGGTTTATAACTTTGATTTTCATTTTCAAATATGGAACCTATGGATAGGACCGTCGACAGGAAAGTGATCAAAAGGATGCAATGCATAGGGAAGCATGTGAGCCAGTGTCAGCATAAACAGCTTATGAAAAAGTTCAATAATTTGTAAAATAGGGGGTAATATGGTTAGGGCCCGCGCATTCGCTGCATAGGGGCCCGTAAACTTACTTCGGCGGCATTGTTTATAACGAAGTAATGTCACTTTTTCACCCATGCGGGGTATGATCCCCCCTCACAACCACACCCATCCACAAACTGAAAAATAAAACATCTTTAAGTATGGAATGGTATTGATAAAACATCTAATTTTTTAAGCAAAATAAAAAAAAATCAAAGTAAATAAATAAAATAAAAAAGCTTTTTTTTTTCAAATCTAAAAATTTCCGATCTAAAATAAAATACTGCATATTCCGATATTATTCCGAAAAATATAACCGACTCTTTTTTGCTAAATGGCTCTCAAAGACCGTGAAAATGTAAAATAAATGACTAAAATTGTTCAAATATATTATTAATTAAGTATTTGTTTGTGTAATTTTTTACAGCACAACGAATGTTGGCGACACTCCAAGTTGACGACAAGTTGGCGACATTCCACCAAATTCGTCGACAAAATCTCGCCAAGCGTTATGCATGGAGAAATAAGTTATTCTTACAGCAGATAAATGACTATTGGCGTTCAAATGCAAAAATGTTACTCAAAGTATCTTTCTTCATGAATGGAACGAGCTAGATTCACGAAAATGATGCCACCAAATTTATCGCATGGTATTACATATGAAAAGTGAACATGCTTATCAATAGGAAATATTTTTTTTGTATTTTATATGGTTTTTTGATAATTTTTTTGAAACATGTGCAATATCTCGAGAACGGTTCATGTTAGCGTTCTAAAATTTATGTCAGTCGTTTTCTAATGAAAAATTACATAAGAAATGTCTGTTTGCGTAACTTTATTAGAGGTTTTGATTTTTTGACGATTTCTTCAAAATTTAACTCAAAATTTTGGGAAGGGGGGCGGGGGGTTCTGAACGTTAGATTGAGTATAAAAACAATAGACTTCCAGTGTGTACGGATAGTAATTTTTTTACCAAATTTTGTTCGAATCGGTTCATTCGTTCGCAGTTATCATCTCCACACACACACACACACACAGACAGACATCACTTCAAAAATGTTCGATTCGTGAACAGGGATGCTTGAAACGTGCTCTCCCGTCGAAAACTTGAATTCGAATTTTCGACCCCGTCCTAATACTTTCCTTATACATTATTGTATATAAGGAAAGTAAAAATATTCTAGTTACATACCCAGATTATTTACTCATTGCTTGTTGTTCTGTGCTATGTTACTATGCCCTGCTGTTTAATTTCACCTCCTATTACTTTGTCCTGCAGTTACTATGCTACCCTGCTATTTAAAAACAGCATAGCATAATAACATTTCATAGACCGACAAACAGCACAAACCACTTGAATAAAATATCTTTCAGAAAACGATCTAAAGATGGTCTTGAGTGCAAGAGCTTTTGAATGTTTTGAGTTTTACTACAATTTTAAGGAATCATAATATCCTTCTCACAGTTGCCATTCAATATTAAGAAAATGACTTGTAGTGGCAAATAATCTACTCATGTTAATTGACCAATTCAAAATAATGATGTACTTACTTTTCACTGCTTATGCACAGAACATGCAAAGCACCCATCTAATTTAGCACCCAAAATCGACAATTGCAAATCTGCATCATTTATCATCATATGATTAAAATTTCAATTTGTTTTCGTACAAGTAACGTAAAAAATTAGCATCCAATTTCACTATACAAATTAGTTATTTTTTGTTTTATACTACTCACCACACTGCTTTCTATTAAAAGTATCTAATTAAACTACAAAATACGGAAAAAGTAGTGACTACTGTAGTTTCACTACAGTAGTGCATTAGTTCCAAACATTGTATACAGGGTAATTCAAATTAAAAGTGAGGTGTTTAGAAAAACTTACTGGGCAACCAAATTTCGTACACATATTTTCCTTAGTACAGTAAATCCGGGACATATAGCACACTTGTTTTTTACCTTTTGCTTACAGATGGGATATTGGCGTCCATGAACGACAGTGCCTGCGAAGATAGTCTGTTTGGGATAGGGTATGTCAAAAGCCTGTCTTTTTGAGAGGTTCTTCGTTTGAGATTGACGTTGTCCCACACATAAGCAAAAGGTTAAATCAATATTCTGAGACTCATAGTACACAAACAAGAAACTTATGTAGTCATAATAATTTGTTTACATTTAGAAAACATATCAGGATAAAATAAAATATAAAATACTTAATAAGAATTATAATTTATTCTGTAAACCCCTTCTTTGCGGCATCTCTCCAGGATGTGTCAGGTGTTACGCCGCACCATAAGGGAGACTCTTCGCATTTAAAATAAATGAACTTTAAGGGACGTACCAAATATTTTTCTTTAAAAATAATATGTATATTTTAATATAAAAAAGATTGAAACAGTGAAATTTCAATTTTGCAAAATATAAAAAATTGACAAAATTCGAAAAATGTTTACTTTTTTTAACACTTTACAACATAGTTGAAAAGTGTTTATGACTTTGTTTATTCTGTCTGTCTGTCTGTCTGTCAGCACGATAACTGCCGTAAAAATGACTTTATCAAAATAAAATTTTAGATGTTCATCAGATGGTCTATGGGACTCATAGGAATATAAAGGAATAATATCACCCAATTAGTTTTCGATTGAACCCTAGTTGAACAAATGAAATACATTGAACCCTATGGGGGGGGGACCTAATGTTTCAAACATTTAAGTGAATTTAGAATTCATAAATTGCTTCGAAAGTTTTAGGAAATATTCAAATTATCCCATTAAATATATAACAAAAATTTCAGTAAAATATATTCAGTAGTTTTTTAAATAAAAATTAAAATAATAATTACACCCTTTATATGAAGAGATCATGTGACCCACTTCAAAATATACTATGGTATCCATCTTATGTCATGTAATCGTGTAATGAAGCTTATGTAATCGTGATTTTTAAAGTTCTTTTTAATTCATTTTTAATGTTGTATCCTTCCTAAAACTGCTTTATTTTTGCTTAAATTCTGTGCATCTACATACTGAAACAACGCAGTTACAATATATTTGAGTTTAAATGATCATCAAACTTTGATTATTTCTACAACGAAGCCTAATTTTCACTTATGGAGAAAGTAAACACCGAAAGATGTAGAACGAGTTGTAAAAGAATTGCTACATTTCTTTAACGCAAAATTAATTAGCTCATGGAGTCTGCAATATAGCTGATATGAATGAAACATTCATTGATTTTATACAAAGAAGATGATTTTTTCGATGAAGTTTTAAGCATAGAGCTAAATTACTTGTACCTCCATGGTTTTAAGTTTTTAAAATAAATTATTATAGTATTGTGACGAATGAAAGAATGGAAAAATGTTTATGAATGAAATGCTGCTTTTATAGAGAGACTAGACGATTTATATTTCGATGACGTCATTTGAATAAAGTTCATTTGTTTTCGATGAAGTTTTCAAATATAATAAATTATTGTAGTGTTATGATAATTTTAAAAATATTATCGAGGAATGCATCGCATTTTAAAGATGTTTGAACCAGGCAATTTATATTTCAATGTCGTCACTTGAATGAAGTTCATTTTTTTCGATGAAGTTTCAAGTTTTCAAGTATAATAAATGAATGTAGTATTTTGATAATTTTAAAAACATTTCCGAGGAATGTATCGCATTTTAGAGATGTTTAAATAAAATTCCATTGAAGTTGGAAAGTGTTTCAATGCTTTATGCATGATTGATATTTTTTGTTTTATTTTAAACTCCGTTTAAGAATACAACCAACACAGGCATTTATGAACAATGGAGTAGGATGAAAATCGACTTCATAACATAATTATGAAAATTTTAATTACTTTCACATAACTCTTGAGTGTACACATTTCTTGGGGTGAGGTGCCGCACCCCACAACTCGCTTGGCCTTGAATTTAAACATTGCGAAATCACAATAAAAACACTTTACACGAAGACTATGCTTCACCCAAACAATGGATCCACTGTCATTTCTAGAGTTTTAGCTACAACGTACAATTTGTGGTAGCACAATAAAATATTTCGTGATAAATTCTATCGCTCATTTTTGATATTTCTCAATTCCAGGTGAAAAAAGGCAGGGGAACACAATACTTTTATCAAACACCTTTGAAACACTAAATGACACACCATTAGTGTTTACTGCATTACCATCTTAAGGTATGTTTCAGAACTGGGTATGGAGGAGGGGGGGGGGGGCAATCTATGCCGGATGCGGCAATTATCCCGGAATTGGTCTATGTGGTTTCGATTTCTGAAGGGAAAAAATAGTTCAAATTTCGGCCGCCAGGGGTGAAATTTACCATTTCAGTCCTCGCAACTTGCATATTGTCTAACTTATCTAACAAATATCGGCAAAAATGAATTCCGAAGATTATAAATGGTGAAACCTTTTAACTCTCGAAATGTCTTAAGCGAAGTATTGATGTTTCCTTGATAGAGGAGATTAATAAGTAACGGTAAGGCTATCTGGCAAGGTGAACTTCATGACCCTTCGCTAGTCGTGGATTTGTGAAAAAAAAAAAAAAAAAAAAGGCTTTGTTTGTGACTCCTTTTATACGCAACGATTGAAAGACATATTTCGCAATATGCAAATTAAGGGGACATTCACACTCCTAGCGGCCGAAATTTTAATTATTTTTTTTTCTTCAGAAATCGAAACCGCATATTTAGAAAAGTATGCATGTAAGAAATTTGGTTGCGATTCGCCCAGTAGTTTTTCCTACAGAGATTACCTCGCCTTTAATTTGAATCGCCCGGTATATTGCACAGACCGCCGCACACACAGACGTCACGCTAAAAATATGTTTTTCCAGGTTCTAGAATGCTCGATACGTGTTAGATCCGTCAAAAACTCAAGTATAGATTTTCGACACGAGTCCAATACTTTCCCTATACATTACCATGTATTGTAGGGAAAGGAAGAAATCTGATGTGGGCAGCACATGACTTTCCCTGCAGACTTCAATTTTTTCTTTATTTCTTTAATAATTTATTAGATTGAGTTTAATTGCACCAAATAACACTAAATTTGCATTGTTAATTCAATTTTTGTCTTTATTTGGTAATTGGACATTTTCCCTATAGCAGCGTACCAAAAATCCAAGAAATTTCAAATATCTTGAGAACGGTTAGTCCTAAAGTATAATGGAGTGTGTTATATTCTTCTCCTCGTCAAAAATTGCGTATAAAACAAGAATTTAATGGATACATTATTTCAGCATATGTAGTCTTCTTTTTTTTAGATTTTTGCGGGTCATTTCGTAAAAAAAGCAGGTTGTTATTTTCCGAATCATACCAAATTCGAATCAGCACCAGAGTGTCCCACAAGTAACTTATCTACCAAATATTGTGAAATTTGGTCAATTAGTATTTTAGTTAGGGTGGATACATGAAACTTTTGCGAGCCATTTCGTAAAAAAAGGCGGGTTATTCTTTTTCGAATCGTACCAAATTCTAATCAGCACCAGAGTATCTAACAAGTAACTTATCTACCAAATTTTGTGAAATTTGGTAAATTATTATTTTAGCTAGAGCGGATAAACGAAATTTTTGCGGGCCATTTCGCAAAAAAAGGCGGGTTCTGTTTTTACGAATCGTATCAAAAACTAATCATCACCAGGGTCACGTCCAAGTGACTTATCCACCAAATTTTATGAAATTCGGTGCATTAGTTTTTGAGTTAGAGTGGATACATACATTGCACAGGCACACAGACAGACACACAGACAGACACACAAACACACACACACACACACACAGAAGTAAAAATAGTTTTTACTTTTCTTGCAATACATGCCCTACACAGAGACAGGCACACACACAGACGTCACGCTAGAAATAGTTTTTTCGTATTCTAGAAGCCTTGAAATGTGTAGATCCGTCAAAAACTCGAGTTGCGATTTTCGACACAATTCCAATACTTTCCCTATGCATTACCATGTATTGCAGGGAAAGTAAAAATTTATTAACATTTAATCTTTCAAGGATTGGTAAATATTGAATTCAACGTATAACTGTTTTCTTTATTTATTTTCTTTTTCTTTAAATTAAATTGGTAAACAATCTGAACAATTGTTAAACAATCTGAAAGTAAACAATCTGATGTAGGCAGCGCATGACTTTCCCTGCAGAAGCGAATTCCTTCTTTGTATATTTCTTTAAGAACTCGTTAAATTGAGCTTAATTGCACAAAATAACACAAAATTTTCATTTTTAATTCAATTACTACTTTTATTTGGTAATTGGACATTTTTCCAAAGGCGGCATAACAAAAATTTCAAATATCTCGAGAACGCTTAGTCCTGGAGTAATAGAGTTGTTCTTATTCTTTTCCTCGTCAAAAATTACATATAAAACAAGCATTTAATGGATACATTTGAATATACGTAGTCTTTTTTGTTTAGTTATTGGCGATTTTTGCGGGCCATTTCGTAAAAAAGAGCAGGTTGTTCTTTTCCGAATCATACCAAAATCTAATCAGTACCAGAGTATCCCACAAGTGATTTATCTACCAAATTTTGTGAAATTTGGTCAATTAGTATTTCAGCTAGAGTGGATGCATGAGATTTTTGCGGGCCATTTCACAAAAAAAGGCGAGTTCTTTTTTTCTAAATTGTACCAAAAACTAATCAGCACCAGGATCATGCCCAAGAGTTTTACCTACCAAATTTTATCAAATTCGGTCCATTAGTTTTCTAGTTAGAGGGGATACATACATTGCACATACACACAGACAGATAGACACATAGACAGACATACAGACACACAGACACACACTCAGACGTAACGCTAGAAATAGTTTTTTCGTATTCTAGAAGCCTTGAAATGTGTAGATCCGTCAAAAACTCGAGTTGCGATTTTCGACACAATTCCAATACTTTCCCTATGCATTACCATGTATTGCAGGGAAAGTAAAAATTTATTAACATTTAATCTTTCAAGGATTGGTAAATATTGAATTCAACGTATAACTGTTTTCTTTATTTATTTTCTTTTTCTTTAAATTAAATTGGTAAACAATCTGAACAATTGTTAAACAATCTGAAAGTAAACAATCTGATGTAGGCAGCGCATGACTTTCCCTGCAGAAGCGAATTCCTTCTTTGTATATTTCTTTAAGAACTCATTAAATTGAGCTTAATTGCACAAAATAACACAAAATTTTCATTTTTAATTCAATTACTACTTTTATTTGGTAATTGGACATTTTTCCAAAGGCGGCATAACAAAAATTTCAAATATCTCGAGAACGCTTAGTCCTGGAGTAATAGAGTTGTTCTTATTCTTTTCCTCGTCAAAAATTACATATAAAACAAGCATTTAATGGATACATTTGAATATACGTAGTCTTTTTTGTTTAGTTATTGGCGATTTTTGCGGGCCATTTCGTAAAAAAGAGCAGGTTGTTCTTTTCCGAATCATACCAAAATCTAATCAGTACCAGAGTATCCCACAAGTGATTTATCTACCAAATTTTGTGAAATTTGGTCAATTAGTATTTCAGCTAGAGTGGATGCATGAGATTTTTGCGGGCCATTTCACAAAAAAAGGCGAGTTCTTTTTTTCTAAATTGTACCAAAAACTAATCAGCACCAGGATCATGCCCAAGAGTTTTACCTACCAAATTTTATCAAATTCGGTCCATTAGTTTTCTAGTTAGAGGGGATACATACATTGCACATACACACAGACAGATAGACACATAGACAGACATACAGACACACAGACACACACTCAGACGTCACGCTAGAAATAGTTTTTTCGTATTCTAGAGGTCTCAAAACGTGTAGATCCTTCGAAAACTCGAGTTGCGATTTTCGGCATGATTCCAATAACTTTCCCTATACATTACCATGTATTGCAGGGAAAGTAAAAAGAACATTTTCTTTTATCAACGGCATATACCAAATATCAAATAATACAACGAAACGTAAATATAACGGCGAAATAACAACGTTCGAAGGATCTTTCGAGAGAGTTAAAAAGCCATCTCTAACAGAATAATCCAGGGGTGACAGGTATAGCCAAATGCATCACTTCACCTTCTACCCGGTATTAACCGCGCGGTAGCTTCGAATCCGTCCCAAATAACATGGTGCTGAATTTTTTATTGCAACTTGAAACATACACGATGCACACAACCGCCAAGTCAGCGCTGATAACAGCACGAAGAACTAAGTGGCGAACAATTACAGCGATCTTCAGTGTCTCGTAATGAGATCGTTTCCATTCAAGGAAAGATTTCGCCAAGTAATTGTTGCCAGTTTTTAAAGGTTTTTTTTATGGTCGTTTTCTTCCTTAATAGGTGATTTTCAAGCGCCGTTGAGGTTTTTTTTTGTGTGTGCGGCTGGTGTAGAAACGGTCTCTGCATCCTGCATGTTGAAATGTTTGTGTTTTTGGAAGAACGGTTGTCAGCGGCGGTTGTGGGTAAATAAAATGAGAATAAACTGCAATAATGAAATTTTTTTGGAATGATTGTATGGTTTATGTTCTGTAAATGAATATTTTTGTTTTTCCCGTGAATAACTATTTTGTGTGGCATCCATATTCGTACATAACTAGCATATATACTCGGTGTTAGTGATTTAATACATGGTAAAATTTCAAATGAAAACTCTAAATCATATTGTTCATAAAATAATTTTTTTTAAATGTTTAATTTATAATTACACTAAAATGAAATATGAGAATCTATGTTATCGCTATCCAAAATTATCTGCACAGATAGATCGAAGAATAAAACATCTTAGTTCCGTTTGTAAACCGATTTGCATAGGGAGCTTGTTGAACAGCCACCAAAATAAAGTGACACAAAAATGGTAGCATATAATACACACACACACACACACACACACACACACACACACACACACACACACACACACACACACACACACACACATATATATATATATATATATATATATATATATATATATATATATATATATATATATATATATATAACGTACAATATCACAATAACGATTAATTTATTCGAAAATTGTGCAAGATCTCGAGAGCGGTTCATACTAGCGTTTTAAAGTTTACCTCATGCGTTTCCTAATGGAAAATTATGTCTGAAATAATTATTTAGATATAATTATTAAGTGTCTCATTAAATGTTTTATTTTGCGTGATTTTTTCAAAAAGTCATTTGAAAGTCGGGGTATTTCTGAACAGTCGATTGCGCTTAAAATAAATTCGATTAAAAAAATAGTTAAGTTCTGGTCAGCCATAAAAATACCATAAAAATGAAGAACTATTGTCAAGCTTATCAAACTTTCAAACTTCATGAGTGAAAAGTATATAGAGGAAAAGTTATTGGATGTAGAGGAAAAGTTATTGGATGTATTTCGTTATAAACATGGTAAATTTACTTCTTTGATCCTAAGCAGGTTTTTGCTGCAATGAACTTGGATGAATTGAAAGGAGTGGTGATGAAATTTGAACTACGTATGTATTACAACTTTATACATCATCATACGGCAAATTTGACGAGTTTATTACAAAATTCATTCAATAACTTTTCTTCTAAATAATTTTCAACCATAAAGTTTGATAAACTTGAATATAGTTCTTCCTTTCAATCATTTTTATGGCTGAAAGTTTTTGTAAGCTAAAGAACTTAACCTTTTTCTTCTTTACAGGTTTGTTTTTCACTGGTTACCTTTTTCTTCTTTACTGGTTTGTAGACCTTTTTCCCTTTCTACAGCATACTTGGATCAGTCAGGAGACCCAATATATCGAATTGAAACTATCTGTCTTTAACATGTGTTCTTCAGAACTTTATTTCGCTGCCTTTACTGCCCTTATTTCGCTTTCCAATATCTTTAGGGTGTTTCACATGCTCCTCTTAGGGCCGTTTTAATTCTAGCCAGGCCCCTAGACAAAAGTAAATTCCAGTGCCCTTATAAAAATTTTATAGTAAAAAATGTACATTGAGCAAGGATGATAGGCTCCTAAAGTTTTGCGGGCCTACACATTTGCTTACTTTGCCTATGATCGAAAACGGCCTTGCAAGGGGGATATATATCTGGGATTTGCTCAAATAAAAGTTTTTTAACCTTGAATTGCGGAAAATTTATAAAGAATTTCTAAATTTTTTTTTTTTAAATTCAAAAGTACATATAATGAATGTAAATTACGAAATTTTTATTTTTATTGGTAGGGTTCAGAACTGAAATGAATAAATAAAAGGAAAATAAATCTGAAGTTTGGATCTATGGGTCGTTAGCATATAGCAGGTAGAGTTTTTAAGTGAGAAAAAAAATGTCCAGAAAAAATTATCAACTATATTTAGCTCAAAATATTGTCTATTTTCTGCGATTAAATTGAGAGAAAAACCTCAATGGAAAATTGACTATGTAGCAGCTCACAGAAAGTTATTGTCAGGAAAAATCATGATAAATTTCAAATACATCGGTCAAACATTGGCCCAGACTATCGTTTCAACCAATTTTCAAAAACCGATTTTGAGAAAAACACGTTTAAAGTTTTGAGAAGGCAGTCCCGGGCCTTTGAGTCAATATAATCGCTATATTTCGGCCATCTCTGTTCTCAATGAAATTTAAACAATATATTTGAGATATCACATGTTTAGAAAAAAAAAAAAAAAAAAAAAAAAAAACGATTTTTTTTTTAACTTGGGTATATGCGTGCCCTCTTAAGAACAAAATTTCTTGACTTAAAAAAATTAATTTAATTATCTGTTCTTACATTACTTTTTGCAACACAATTACAACTTTGCAAGTGTCGTATTGATTTTTGGAATACCATCTCAATTTCCTGCATTTCAGAGCCATAAGATTTTTTTGTTTCCGTAGGATAGCAAGTGGAAACGCAGTTCTGTTTTCGCTCGCCAGATTGTTGTCGCCAACAAACGTCATTTCCAGACGGTTGCTGGCGACAACAATCTAGCACGTGTAAAAGTCAGCATTGTATTGAAAGTATTTTTTGAGACATCACGAACCGTTCTTGAGGTATTAGAATTATTTCACAGCTATAGTAATATCGCTCAAAAGTATCCAGCTATTTGAGGATGAAAAAAAATCGCTGGGGTGCCAGTGAAGCTTCGGTAAGGATTCGAATGTCCGACTTCCTGATCTCGAAACAAGCGTTGCACTGACTTGACTATCCTGGTCGTAATAGAATCTGAAGAGAGAAATTGGAAGATACGCCCAACAGTGCTTAAACGTCTCAGATTAGCACGGTGATACAGGTGGACTAATGCGTTCAAAATAATGAAATAATTTAATGAAAGCCTAGCTCTGGGGCAAAAAAAATAAACAAAAACAATTTAGAAACAAGTGGGCGGATCTCTCGGGTTTCTTTCATTGGCGATGCTGGAAAAGAAACCTTTTGAGCGTGTCAACTGCATCCCTCGTGATATCCTTTCATGAGATGATTGGACAAGAGAGACACAATCGAATGACGTCACGCGTGGGTGCTTGGGGCTCAGTCATTCAAGAAAAGCTGCCTATTCAATTCTCTACTTATTTATGATAGTTTTCGAATAATTTTGTACGTTAAACTTACAGCTATAGTTAATGGTAGGGAAAATAAGATATGGGAGGATCAGAACCGGACCGGTTAATTTCTATTTTTATATTTTCGGGTGTTTGCGTACTCGTATTACATACATCATCTATTAATACAGAACTTCTTTGTCTTCTTCAACCCAGACCGTCCGACCTACCCAAAGTATCTGTTTGGACGGCCGGGACAGTGCCGCCCAATTCAGACCAGGACCCAGTGGGGGCGGCATCCACAGGGACCGTACCCTCCTTCCCCTACCACCAACCTCTCGGAAGGACTAACGGACCCACATATTTAACGTGAACACAAGGAAAGTTTCAGTAGAGCCTGGAATCGAACTCGGCTCGTCCGTGTGCAATCTTCGCACACTAACCTCTAGGCTGTCCCATCTCTTTAATACAGAACTTAGCCGCCCTTGGCGACCAGCTCGGTCGTCTTTAAAAGAAAAAGCTGTTAACTTGAATAGCTGTTGACTTACTAACCGCCCTCCTAAACACATCTTCGTCCGTTGCTCCGTCGAATTAAATTGCTGTCCAAAATATCTTTATATGCACAGAAACAGTGATTTCTCAACAGCTGTTCAGTATAGTTGAATGAAGTTTTCTGAGGTGATATATAGTATCATAGCACATAAAGGCAAACTGAAAATGAGTATGAGTGCATATGATACAAAAATAATTATGAAACAATTAAAATTGAAATAATGTGTGACTAGGAGATTTTAGAAAAAATGAATAACTAAACAAGAAAGATCAATCATGCTTAAAGCATTGATTATGAAACACTTTCCAACTTCAATGCAATTTTATTTAAAAAAGTCTGAAATGCAATACATTCTTCGGTAATATTTTAAAACTTATCACAATACTACATTAATTTATTATATTTGAAAATTTAAACCTTCATCGAAAAAAATGAACTTCATTCAAATGACGGCATTGAAATATAAATTGCCTGGTTTAAACATCTCTAAAATGCGATACATTCCACGGTAATATTTTTAAAACTATCATAATACTACGATAATTTATTATATTTGAAAACTTCATCGAAAACAACTGAAATTCATTCAAATGACGTCATACAAAAAAATAACACGCCTGGCTCTCTCTATAAAAACAGCATTTCATTCATAACTTTCTCCCATTCATTTCATTCATCACAATACTATAATAATTTATTTTATTTAAAAATTAAGACCATGGAGCTACAACTAATTAAACTCTATGCTTAAAACTTCATCGAAAAAAATCGTCCTTCTCTTTATAAAATCAATTAATATTTCATTCATATCAGCTATGCAGACTCCATGGGCTAAATTATTTTGTGTTAAAGAAATACAGCAATTCTAATACAACGCATTCTACATATTTTGCTGTTTACATTTTACATAAGTGAAAAATAGGCTTCGTTGTAGAAATAATCAAATTTAGATAATCATTTAAACTCAAATATATTGTATTTGCGTTGTTTCAGTATGTAGATGCACAGAATTTAAACAAAAATAAAGTAGTTTTAGGACGGATACAACACTCAATATGAATTAAAAGGAGCTTAAAAAATCACGATTTTGAAACAAGATGGATGCCATATATCATTTTGCAGTGGGTCATGTGATCTTTTCATTTCATGGTCACGTGATCGTTTCATATAAGAGGTGTAATTATTATTTTAATTTTTATTTAAAAAACTACTGAACATATTTTGCTGAAATTTATTTTATATATTTTATGGAATAATTTGAATATTACCTAAAATTTTCGAAGCAATTTGTGAATTTTAAATCCGCTTAAAAAATGTTTGAAAAATTAGGTCTCATAGGGCTCAATGTATTTCATTTTTTCGACCCGGGTTCAATCCAAAACTAATTGGGTGATTTTATTAATTTATATTCCCATAGGTCCTGCAGACCGTCTGAACAATATACTAAAATTTCATTTTGATTAAGTCATTTTTACGGCAGTTATCGTGCTAACGGACAGACAGACAGACATGACAGACAGAATGAACAAAGTCATAAACACTTTTCAAGTTTGTTGTAAAGTGTTAACAAAGTCATAAACACTTTTCAACTTTGTTGTAAAGTGTTAAAAACAAATGCAGACTTTTGACATTATAATAGAGAATGTGATCTCCCCCAACTCGCATATAACTATCACAACACAATTTCATACTTCCCATGACGTGGTTAGTTAGAGTTTTTCGGCAGTAAGATCCATTCTTTCAGCAATGCGGTCTTCAAGGCATTGCGACCTCTAGGAGGAGGATTTCGCCGTTCAACAGCTCTTACAAGTTCTCATGTGGATTCAAATTGGCCATTGGCGGGGGTGGCCAGTTTATTTGCTCAATGCCTTCGTTTTCATAAAATTCATCAACCAGGTTTGCTCAATGTGTATGCGCGTTAGCATCTACAAAACAAAAGTCAGATGCACACGCACCTTTAAAGAGTCTTAAAGGTTCTAATCAGTGGTTGGAAAAACTACTTTATTATTGTAGTGATCTACAACTACAACTACATTATGACAAATGTAGTTAACTACAATTACTTTTTTTAAAAAGTAGTGACTACAAACTACTTTTAAAATTTAGTCACTACATAACTACTTTTATAAGACAAATTTTGCTGCAGCTTCAATTTTCACAAAACGTTAAGGATATGGGTATACTGTAGTAATTTAACATACTTATTTTGAATAATTAAAATTTACTGATTCCCAAATTTACTGATCAACTTACCAATCTTTACGCTTTTACCCACTTCTGAAAACAGTAAAATAAAATAAAAGTATACACT
The DNA here is from genome assembly GCA_951213105.1 of Amaurobius ferox. Lineage (NCBI taxonomy): Eukaryota > Metazoa > Arthropoda > Arachnida > Araneae > Amaurobiidae > Amaurobius > Amaurobius ferox. The sequence goes on along the minus strand of OX578143.1, from coordinate 66,845,722 downwards.
TTAAAATCAAAGAAAACTAAAAATATGTTTAAAAGTCCTTTAATAAAATCTCCTTTCCTCGACGTACAAATTACACGGCCAAAGCGCTTTAGGGCATCACAATGTCCTTCATCAGTGGCACTGATAAAGGACATTGTGATGCCCGAAAGCGCTTTGGCCGTTGTTGTTGTTGTTGAGACGCAGACCGTCCGACCTACCAGAAAGGTGTAAGATAACTGTAGCGCTTTGGCCGTGTAATTTTTGTACGTCGAGGAAAGGAAATTTTATTAAAAGGACTTTTAAACCTATTTTTGGTTGTCTTTGATTTTAAAGTTTAATTAAAGTTGACGTGTATCCATTTTATTTATTAAAAGTATAAAATAAAAGTAAAAGTAAAAACTATTTATTTAAAAACATGTTTGTTCCTTTTTAGTAGAATTTGCATCTCAAAATTGCAATCAGATAAGCAGGATCTTTTGGGAAATAACACATCTGAATATATCCATATAAAAAATCAACTTCATGAGGCAATGGCTTTCCTAACCCTGCAGCATCCCTACAGCCATTCATCGTACACCGTTGCTCAGTACACTAAATGACATATACAAATGAAGAAAGTGTGATCACATGATATGTAGAATAGCACCTTGTTTGTTTACTGAAGTAATGTTAAAAATAGCGTTAAAACTCGATACTAGTGATTTATTGTATCGCGCTACTCGCTACACTACTTATTTTTAAAAGTAGCGCGTTACACTACAAACTACGAGAAAAAGTAGTGACTACTGTAGTTTCGCTACTTATAGCGCGTTATTTTTTTCCGGCCTCTGGTTCTAAGACTTCATCTCGATATCCGAGACCGCCAGATCCTCTGTCGAACACGTGCAGGAATACGTGCATAATGTCCTCCCCATACTATTAGATTCAGATCTAAACAGCCGTAATGGTCATATTCCCTATAATATTGGTGGGAATATTTCAAGTATGTAATATTTCGAGAATATGTGTAACTTGGAAGTAAACACGGTGATTTGCGGGTATGGGTCCAATGCAAAATGTAAGGAAGTGCGAGTATGCTTCTTGTTCGTCCACAAAAGATGCGCCTTGTTTAAATAAACGAATTCAAACGTGAAAGGGTGAGTTTGTGGAATGATGCACAACATTATGCCTTCGCTTTTAGTTTCGTATTTATTTTGTATGATTTCGATTGCAGCTGTCGTCACTATTTCGCCACTTGACTCTTACAATTAGCGCATGCATACTTCTTCTTCTTCGACCCAGACCGCAGACCTACCCGAAGGTGTAAGGTATCTGTTTGGACGACCGGGAAGGCATGCACACTTTCGTTGATGGACGTAACTAAGGATAGCGGACGATAAGTTGAAAGTATATAAGTCCGGGGGGGGGCATGATTGTATCGTGGAATTTACTACGCTTATTACTTTCCTTATATACATAATGTATAAGGAAAGTATTGTGACGGGGTCGAAAATTCGAATTCGAGTTTTCGACGGGAGAGCACGTTTCAAGCAGCCCTGATCACGAATCAAACATTTTGGAAGTGATATCAGTGTGTGGGTGTGTGTGTGTCAGTGCGTCTGTGGAGACGATAACTGACGAACGAATGGACCGATTCGAACGAAATTTGGTACAAACATCACAATCCCTAAACTCTGGAAGCTTATTGTTTTTATACGCAATCGAATGTTCAGAACCCCCCTAAATTTTCGAATGAAGTTTTGAAAAAATCGTCAAAAAATGAAAACCGCTAATAAGGTTACACAAATAGACATTTCTTATGTAATTTTTCATTAGAAAAAAAGTTTGACATACATTTTAGAACGCTAACATGAACCGTTCTCGAGATATTGCATATTTTTCAAAAAAATTATCAAAAAGTTATATAAAAAAAATATATTTCCTATTGAGAAACATGTTCACTTTTCATATGTAATACCATACAATAAATTGGGTGACATCATTCTCGTGGATCTAACTCGTTCCATTCATGATAAAAGATACTTTGAGTAATACTTTTGTATTTGAACGCCAGTAGTCATTTATCTGCTGTAAGAATAACTTATTTCTCCGTCCATAACGCTTGGCGAGATTTTGGCGACGAATTTGGAGGAATGTCGCCAACTTGGCAGCATTTTTAATTGTTGCCAAATTAACAAAAATCTCGCCAAATTGATAAAAATGACGCTAAATCAATGAAAATGACGACTAATTGAAGAAAATTCAATATATTGGAAAGAATATAAGTATCTACTATAAGAATAACATTTTTTTTAACTGTAAAAGTAGTAAATTCATTGCATTATATAAGGAAAGTCATGTGTTGCCCACATCAGATTTTTTTAATAGGTGAAAGGTAACAACTAAAATACCTATGGTTTTCAGTGTGTTCGAGTTAGAAGATATTTTACGCTACGCTTTCCCACAGTACCAAAATTTGTTAATCTGTAGAGACAGTCATCTGTTGAACACATGAGATTTCTCCTGTAACACCTTTCAAAGCGCCGAATGTTAAAATGTTACAAACGCACTTGACAGTGACATAGATTCCTCCCTCGACCTACCTACAACCTCATATAAATGCAATTTTCACCCAAGATTTTACCAGTATTTTAAGGTAAGGGAGGGGGTACAGGAAACAGCGAGAAACAATGCTCGCAAGAATCGCAATAAAAACAGCGCCGTCCTTCATTACTATTTGGAGAAACACGCGCTGAATGAGTGATGACGGCCCGGAGGCGGCCCACTAAATGATGCCGCGACGAAGGAGGGGGAACAGTGGGAGAATGTTTCAGACATGCGGCAGAATCATACTAATTAGAAGAGCGGTTGTGTTCTTTTTAATCACATTTGCCGTAAACGTTTTTTTTTTTTTTTTTTGTGGAGCAAGCGGAAGTTTGAAAATATAATTTGGGATGCGTTTGCTGCATGCTACAGTTGCTATACGCCGTACACTTTTCTGGAATGTTTGCCTCCACTCAACTTTTTTGCACGGTAGACTTTTGATTATCCTGGATGTCAGAGGAAAAAATTGATCCGGATAAAAAAAAAAAAATCCGGATAATCCTCCTCCCAAAAACAAATAATTTCTATGACAATTTTGAAAAAAAAAATATCAGAAAAACAAAAACTGTAATTTCTATTAATTACGCATGTTACAAATTGGAAAAATATTTATGACAATTAGGCTCTTTCAGGTAAATTTTTTTAAGGAAGCTGCACTGTATTCCATTTGAACATTTCTGCAATCCACTTTACAGGAAAAAAAATCTGATGTGGGCAGCACATGACTTTCCTTATATAATGCAATGAATTTACTACTTTTACAGAAAAAAAATAGATTATTTTTATAGAAGATATTTATATTATTTCCAAGATATTGAATTTTCGCCAATGAGTCGTCATTTTCTTTGATTTAGCGTCATTTTTATCCATTTGGCGAGTTTTTCGTTAATTTAGCAACATTTAAAAAGTCGCCAAGTTGGCGACATTCCACCAAATTCGTCGCCTAAATCTCGCCAAGCGTTATGGATGAAGAAATAAGTTATTCTTACAGCAGATAAATGACTATTGGCGTTCAAATACAAAAGTATTACTCAAAGTATCTTTTTCATGAATGGAACGAGCTAGATACACGAGAATGATGTCACCCAATGTATCGCATGGTATTACATATGAAAAGTGAACATGTTTCTCAATAGGAAATATTTTTTTTTTATTTTATATGACTTTTTGATAATTTTTTTGAAAAATGTATAATATCTCGAGAACGGTTCATGTTAGCGTTCTAAAATTTATGTCAATCGTTTTCTAATGAAAAATTACATAAGAAATGTCTATTTGCGTAACTTTATTGATTTTTGAAATTTGTCGATTTTTTCAAAGTTTCACTCGAAAATTTAGGGGGGGGGGGGTTCTGAACATTCGATTGCGTATGAGAACAATAGGCTTCCAGTGTTTACTGCTAGTGAGTTTTGTACCAAATTTCGTTCGAATCGGTTCATTCGTTCGTCAGTTTCATCTCCACAGACTCACTGACACACACACACGCGCACACACACACACACACACACACACACATACTTTCACACACGCACACACACACATACTTTCACACACACACACAGACATCACTTCAAAAATGTTTGTTTCGTGATCAGGGATGCTTGAAACGTGTTCTGCCGTCGAAAACTCGATTCGAATTTTCAACCCCATCACAATACTTTCCTTATACATTATGTATATAAGGAAGGTAATAACCCACTGCAACCCACCGCAGGGAGAACACGCAAGTGATGCAGTTTTTGGATGTGAAGTATCTTAGGACGCATTGTACGGAGTAAATTATGAAAAAAAAATGTGACGGGGAAAAATTATATAACGGAGGAGTCACTATACTCATCGACATCTACGCTATATGCCCGTGTGTTATTATCGCTTGCGCCGACCGCACGCTTGCCCGGTGGAATGACAGCGAGAGTTACATTAAAAGTTTCATCTTTGATAACTTTCTTTTGAGTCTAATTACTGCATTTTATTAATATAGATTTTGTATTTTGCAAATAATTTTATTACTGAATTTTATTAAATAAACTGCATTTTATTAACGCTTTACAACATAGTTGAAAGTGTTTATCACTTTGTTCATTCTGTCTGTCTGTTCGTTAGCACGATAACTGCCGTAAAAGTGGCTTTATCAAAATGAAATTTTAGTATGTTTTTCAGACGGTCTGTAGGACCTATGGGAACATAAATGAATAATATCACCCAATTAGGTTTTTATTGAACCCGGATTGAAAAAATGAAATACATTGAATCCTATGGGATCTAATGTTTCAAACACTTTTTAAGCAAATTTAAAATTCACAAATTGCTTCGAAAATTTTTAAAAATATTCAAATTATCCCATAAAATATATAAAAAAAAATTTCAGTAAAATATGCTAGGTAGTTTTTTAAATAAAATAATTTAATATAAGGAGAAAAACAAATTTAATTAAATTCTGACTCTCGTTATATCCTCCAGAAAGAAAAAAGAGATATATTATATAATAAATATCTTTCCAAGAGTTTAATTATTTTATATGTAAGAAAAATTTTACATTTTAAAATATATATGGTAGATAATAATTTTTCATATTTTTTAATAACAAATTATTATAGTATTGAGATGAATTAAACGATTGGAAAAATGATTATGAATGAAATGCTGCTTTTATATAGAGGCGATTTATATGTCGGTGACGTCATTTGAATGAAGTTCATTTGTTTTCGATGAAATTTTCAAATATAATAAATTATTGTTAGGATTGCATAGGAAATATTTCCAATGTAATACCAAGATATAAAATATTAGACTATGTATTGGACTCAAGGACAGCCATTACGGAGGGCCAATCAAGAACTGTCTTTAATCTCTAAAATAAATGGGGTCATAGAAAGTCTTAAGAATTGTAAGCATAGCGAATTAAAAACAATTATATTTTATACTAGCAGCATACCCGTTCTTCGTACGGAGTATATAATATAAAGAAACTTATAATTCGCAATCATGTGCAAATTCTGTTAAAATATTAAATGTATTGCTCCTAAAGAGAAGTTTAAGAATATCACTTCTCACTATGCAAAATTATCTTCACGGGCAGATCTGAAGAATAAAACATCCTGGCCCCTTTCGTAAGCAAATTTACAAAAATAAAAGGAATTGAATCAATATATGCAACCCCGTACTACTTACATTGTTGCAGATTAGAAAATATGCCAGTGTGTTAGTAGAAGATTACCCGTATTACAATATGAGTTTAAAAAATATTTGCCAAAATAAAAGAGATGACGTAATAAATTAAAAATATCAATAATCTCAGTACTCTTTATACTAGAAGGTCGTAATTGATTCCAATATATACCAATATATATCAAAACATATGCCAATATACCTGTACTACTTATAGTCTCGTAGATTAGAAGATATACCCGTGTATTTGTAGAAGATTATTCGTACAACGTGCAATATATGAGTTTAAACAATTTTTGTCGTAATAAAACAATTGCATAATAACATGAAAATATACATAATCCCTCAATCAATAAGCCCCGAAAATATCAATAATAATAACGTTTAAACCTGAAGACCGTAATTGATATTATCCAGTCAAAAATGCTATAAGAAAAATCAAATCGTTCTTTTCTAAAATATATTTTTATATCCATTTATTTATTATTCAAATCGAAAAAATAATAATTAAAATTAACAGACAGATTTAATTTAATTGCGTTTTTGAGCAACATGATATAAGATAGAATCTTCCTCATAAACTGCGAAATTAAATAGCCATTTTGATGTCTTTATACTTTTCATTGTTCAGTAGAAGCTTGTGAAAATATGAGAGAGATTTTCCATTTAAATCATGTTTCAAGCAATTTTTGTTTTCAGAAAGTGACTAATTCGCGCAAAAAACCTCCCATCAAACGCAGAGATAAGATTTTAATTCATTTTCAAACGATTTTCAAGCTTTTCGTTTGGATAAACCACGGAGTTAGAGAGTAGAACTCTTAGGAAAATGTTTCGTTTTTCATTAATATCTCGACAACCCCTGGTCTTAGATACTCGAAACTTGGGCTAAATTTATGGGGGGCTATTTCAAGGTTATCCACAAATTTTCATTAAATTCGGTTCAGCCGTTCGCCCGTGATGATGAGACAAACGAAAATGTCGCTTTTTTACTAATATCTCGAGAACCATTGATCATAGAAACTCCAAACATAGACTACATTTTAAGTGGGGCTATTTCCAGGCTACCCAAAAAATTTCATCAAATTCGGTTCAGTCGTTCTCTCGTGATGACGGGACAAACAGACAGACAGACAGATTTTCAATTTCATTTATATAGATTACACTATTGTTCCAGGAATAATCAAAGTTTTCTCCTCAATGTTCTGAAATAATTTTATGAAAATCTTAATGTTCGAATTCGTATTCTATCAACCATAATAATTATAAGAATTCTATTTAGTTACAAGATTTTCCGCAATCTATCTACGCATATAATTTCATATCGATATGGGCATTCGTTCTGAAGTTATTGCATCAACAATAAACAGACACACACACACAGACGGACATTTTCCCAAAAGTGTTTGAAATGCATTCAGAATAGAAAAGCGGACAAAAACGAACTAAATCAGTCAAGCAGATCGTTTTAAGACAAAAATAATGTAAGTTAAAAGTTTGTTGATCGTATAGATTAGAACCGAAAATGTTAAACTCATACTTGATAAAGTGTGCGGCTTGCTTTTTTTAGATCAAGTCTACATTGATATTTTGGATGTGCCACGTTTGGGAGAACGTAACAAGCAATCATAAAGTAACATAAAGTTTAACATTTTGGTTTTCATGTTTATATTTCATTTTCTTTTATCATCAGTACTCATAATCCTTTCAAATAAATGGATTTACGTCGCCGCCGCCAGTGGGCAGTGGCTGGAACGCATGCCAATGAGCGTGCAAAGGGACCCGTGTCCTTCCACTTTCTCTGAAACTCAACCCTTTAGTGTCTCCTTGAGAGAGGCTTACGCGAGGCCTGCGGTGGAGCGTGGGAAAAAGAGCCACATGTATGAAGCCATAATGCAGTTGCATTGGGAGCTCTCATGTTTGTGGTGCCTTGTAAAAAATAGATAGCCAGCTGTCCTCTGGTAATTTGAAATACAGCCGCTCGGTAGGAAGCCGAAAGTTTAATTGTCTCTCTATATTACCGCAATTGAAGTTTATTAAACAAAACTTGACTTGCAATTTGAAGTGAAGCACAAACACATATAACTTTAGATCTGAGAATTATTTTTTGAATTTTGAATTGAGGTTAAAATGTATACATGGGTTGCAGTTTGAGTAATGGCAACCACTAATAAGTAGCGCTTGATCGTACAATCATTTTCCCATTTTTAGCGGCCCTGATCGTGAACCATTTTGCCGTCCTATAACGTTGCCCCGGCGCACCAGAGGGAGAAGAACGCACTGCAACCTTAATGGATGTCACAGCATTCATGCCCCCAGGTAGGACTTGAAACCACAGCCCGGAAGCCGAGAGTGCACGAAGGAATGCTTGCCTCAGACCGCTCAGTCACCAGGCCGGCGCAATCACTAGTATAACATATTGAATTTAATAGATTCACAATACATTTATTAATTTCAGTATGTGAGATGGAATGACTCGATACAATAAAGGGCAAGTATTAAAAAGCGTTAATGAGCAGGTCATTGATATACACTTTTTTTTTTTCATATATTGTCTTGGTATTGTTTTACAATAAGTCCATGAGTCAATGAGTAATTCCGCAATAGATTTTACTCGAGACAATGTACACGGAAGACATAACTGGGCTATGGCTTATAGTCCAATACTTTGGAATAGGTGGTTCCACGTCACGCGTTCTCCTTCCTATCCTAGGAAGGGAAGAAGGAATTCCCGTGACCCTGAGTCGCCGATTCTAAAGTAATGGACATTAGGCAGTCCATTTTTGATGCTAATTCTTCGACACTATTGGCTATATTTGATTTTCTTTTTCTATGTCAATGCCCTCCAAGAACTTGCAAAAAATAATCAAGATCTGCCGAGCTGATTTTAAAAGAACTTCGAACATTTTCGTATAAGCATCGGGAGGTGCTACGCTCTTTCTCTTCATTGTCTTATTTGTGCTTAAATAAGTTGTTTAAATTTTTCTTAAAGGGATCATGCACGATTAAATAAAGTAATTGCAGAGCCCCTTAATGGAAAATTTTAAAAGTTGAGATAAAGGAATCGGCAACAAAACCAGATAGAAGAAAAATGTCAATTACAAAGTTGTAAAGCACGTGTCCGTGACCTTTCCCCATCAACAAGCACTGGACTACATCATCTCCTTCTAGGGAGCACCAACATTATTTCACATTCTACTATGGATCAAGAATATTATGTTGAATTTTTAGGGAACACCAGAAATATATAGATTTTTAGGGAACACAAGTACTATGTAGATTTTTAAAACTTATCACTGTGCGGATTTTTTGAGAGCACCAGTACTATATAGATTTTTTAAATTTATCACTGTGTACTTTTTAGAGCACTAGTACTATGTGTATTTTATAAGGAGCACCAGCGCTTTGTTAAAATATTTTAGAGAGCACCAGCACTATGATAATATATTTATAGAGCACCAGCACAATGCCAAATTCTTATAGGGGGTAACATCACCATTTTAAATTATTTTAGAGAGCACCAGCACAACGCTTAATTAGTTCTGACAGCACTAGCACATTGTATGCTGAATTCTTCCGAAGAGCACCAACACGCAAGAGTATTACATTTTTTTTTTTCAGAAAATAACAAATAAAAATGTTTTCTAGACTAATATATAAATAATTTTTAAATATTAATTAAGCAAATATTTGAACTTTAACAACTTTTGCGATTTTTTAATACAACACATCCTACTTGTATTACAGTTGAAAATTTGATTTTGTTCCGATAACTGGAATATCTAAAATTTTCTATGCATTCATGTATTCTAATTTATTGATAGCAAATTTTGTGAATTCTGCGTGAACATATCATATTATCATAATTACATATTTACTATAAATCCGTTCAAAATTCGATAATTTATCTAGTTAATCAGAATAGGGTTTAAAACACTCCATTCATAATAAAAAAGAATGAAATTTTAGGGGGGGGGGGCAAGTTTTCTATTTGCCCTATATAATTATATCTAAATGCTATGTCACATAAATAGAAATTAAGTTAACATAAAATGTTTCCGGGGGGGGGGGGGGCGAATACTCAGTATCCGGGAGGCTTCGATCCCCGGAAGTGTGCCTGAAAGAAATACTGACTGTGACACCTGTAATGCCATTCAAAGTATACGATAACATTCTGTATCGAATTCAAATGTGTATTGCTGCTGACAGAGGTCATTTCGAGCAAGCTGTGCATTCGATTCTTGTGCATGTCAGTCTTATTAATTTTAACATTCTTGAATAGGAGAGCAAATTATTAATGAAAATATTGTGTAAAATAAATTTTTTCTGTAAAAGTTTTAGTGTTGATTTTTACTGATTAGGCAATATTCTACAACTATGTAATTGGCTTTTTATTGTCTATATTTCGCTGTGTTGCAGAGTTCGTGATTCTCCAATTAAATTCTCCCATAGGGGCGCTGGAATAACTTTTGATCGATCTGGGATGATCACTTTAATATAGATTAGCCCGACGTTTGCGGGTATAATCATGGATCCTTCCTTACAAAGTTATTGGGTGTAATTAAGGATTTTCAAAGGGAATCTGTGTATGCTCTGCAACACATTTAAATGTTTAGAATTAAATTTACATGCTCAGCAACACATTTACATTCTCTGTAACACATTTATATGTTCGGTGACACATTTATATGTTCAGAATCCCATCACATGCTCACCAACACATTTATATGCTCATCAACACATTTACATGCTCATGAACACATTTATATTCTCTGAAACATTTCAGCGACATATTTATATTTTCAGCATCATGTTAACATGCTCAGCAACACATTTATATTCTGTGAAACACATTTATATTCTCTGCAGCACATTTACGTGTTCAACCACACATTTATATGTTTAGCATCACATCAGTCATACTCAGTAACATTCTCTGCAACACATTTACTTTGTCCGCAACACATTTACATTATCTGCAACACATATAGATTCTCTGCAATGCATTTACATGTTCAGAGACATAATTATGTGTTGAATCACATTAATCATGCTCAGCAATACATTTACATTCTCTGCAACACATTTACATTTTCAGCGACAATTTTATGCTTAAATTTAAAATTCCATTTTTATGCTTACATTTGAAACGATTTTTGATATTCATTCAGAACTTTTATTTCGTGTGAGGTGTCACATTTAGCTAGAAGGGAAACTCGACTAGTAGAGTTGCAGAAAAAAGAAGAAATCATCATCCACAGATTTGCTTATCACTGACAAAATATAAGGACAAGACCGGGAAACCAAACTGTTTTAGACTATCGTTGACGAATTCCTTCTTGGAGGAATTTGGCCAGTGAATATTCATTGTTCCGGAGCCTGCAGTTGACTTCATTTAGTCATTTATGATTTCTTTCATAAAAAATAGAGGGGATACATCGCGATATCCCGCAAGTTAAGGATGCAACCATTTGATAATGATATTTTGACACGACAATGTCTGATTGTTGCATTGAATGTAAATTGCTTGTCACATTTTGTCATTGATCGTCTTCGTGACTCGAGAAGAGGAGTTAATATCTTGTAAGAATATTTTTTGTCATGCATTTACATCTTATATATTCGAATTATTATTACTACAGTCTCATTTAATATGGTTTCACCTAGAGAATGTATTACCGGGACAAAACTTAACACCAACATTATGGTATCTTTAATTTTTAAACCCTACTGTTAGGTGACGTGCACCAAAACAGGGTCCACAATTTGTTTTTCTTTTGTAACTTTCGTTTTGTAACATCCATTTTCTGTACCCAAACACTCTTTGATTAACAGCTAAAAAACTTTAGTTGTCAGAATCCATGAAAACAATTTTTGTAAAGAGCATTTTCGAATTTAGTAAAATATGTAAAAATATGATATGGGCAGCAAATGACTTTCTCTACAGAATTTTATTTCTCTTTTTTTAATAATTCATTAAATTGAGTTTAATAGCACACAATATGACGGATAATTATTTGAAATCACGTGAAATTTACGGTTTTACTGCAAGTTTCTTTTTCATTTGGCAACTGGACGGGCATATGAAAAGTGAACATGTTTCTCAATAGGAAATTTTTTTTTATTTTATATGACTTTTTGATAATTTTTTTGAAAAATGTGCAATATCTCAAGAACGGTTCATGTTAGCGTTCTAAAAGTTATGTCAATCGTTTTCTAATAAAAAATGACATAAGGAATGTCTATTTGCGTAACTTTATTAGCGGTTTTGATTTTTTGACGATTTTTTCAAAATTTCACTCGAATATTTGGGGGGTTCTGAACATTCGATTGCGTATAAAAACAGTAGGCTTCCAGTGTTTACGGATTGTAATTTTTGTACCAAATTTCGTTCGAATCAGTCCATTCGTTCGTTAGTTATCGTCTCCACAGACTCACTGAAACACACACACACACACACACACACACACACACAGACATCATTTCAAAAATGTTTGATTCGTGATCAGGGATGCTTAAAACGTGCTCTCCCGTCGAAAACATGAATTCGAATTTTCGACCCCGTCACAATACTTTCCTTATACATTATTGTATATAAGGAAAGTAAAAATGAAAAAAAAAATGATCTTTTTATTTTAATCGCATCAAAATCTTATTAGTACCAGGGTAGCTCATAAGTGATTTATCCACCAAATATTGTGTAATTTTGTGTAATTTGTAAATTTTGTGTAATTTGGTCGATTAGATTTTCAGCTGGAGTGAATACATACATTGCATAGTTAGACAGGCAGATAGATACACACATAAACGCACGCACAGACGTTATGCTAAAAGTTACGATAAAAACGTCGCCGAATTCATAAAAATGACGCTAGATTAATTAAATTAAATGTATTTTGTTAGGAGATAGTACTGTAATAATGTTTAGGCAACGTTTATCCAAGTGGGATGGAACCGTTCCACTTGGCGACAAATTTGGCAACTTTTTAAAATGTTGCCAAATTGATAAAAATGACGCTAAATCAATGAAATTAATTGTGTTTTGTTAGTAGATAGCCCTGTAATGATGTTTCATTAGGGTCTGTCTGTTAGTCCGACCATCCCACTTGGCGACAAATTTGCTGATTTGATCCACACTTCAGTTACTTTTAACATGGCAGCATAGGACAAAATTTGAGGCAATTATGAACAAAAGGTGTTATGTATAGATCAATGATTACGAAACTTAACAGTCTCAATCATTGTAGTGGAAATAGTCGCGAAATAATTTTTGTGTCCATGACGTTATTAGTCACCTAGGAGGGGGAGGGAAGTTACCCCCGAGAGGGTACATTGTCAAACTTGATATCAATTGAAATACTTTTTGAATCCCTTTAATATGAAGGGTAATATGGCTATCATTGTGATCATTTAGACCAACGATGCATATTTTGCAAAAAAATTTCTTGAAAAATTTGCAATATAATAATAAAATAATAATAATAATAATAATAATAATTAATAAATAATTGAATAAGTCACAAGATATGTACTTAAATGGATTCTGGTATGAGAGTGTTGAGTTGAGGCACGTTGCAGTTAATTTTAATGTATTCGTTGTAACTGGATTTGTTACTTTCCTTATATACATAATGTATAAGGAAAGTATTGTGACGGGGTCGAAAATTCGAATTCGAGTTTTCGACGGGAGAGCACGTTTCAAGCATCCCTGATCACGAATCAAACATTTTTGAAGTGATGTCTGTGTGTGTGTATGTGTGCGTGTGTGTGTGTGTGTGTGTGTGCGTGTGTGTGTGTATGTGTGTGTGTGTTTGTGTGTGTGTGAAAGTGTGTGTGTGAGTGTGTGTGTGTCAGTGAGTCTGTGGAGACGATACCTGACGAACAAATGGACCGATTCGAACCAAATTTGGTACAAAAATCACAATCCGTAAACACTGGAAGCCTATTGCTTTTATATGCAATTGAATGTTAAGAACCCCCCTAAATTTTCGAATGAAATTTTGAAAAAATCGTCAAAAAATCAAAACCACTAATAAAGTTACGCAAATAGACATTTCTTATGTAATTTTTCATTAGAAAACGATTGACATAAATTTTAGAACGCTAACATGAACCGTTCTCGAGATATTGTTCATTTTTTTAAAAAAAATTATCAAAAAGTCATATAAAAAAAATTCCTATTGAGAAACATGTTCACTTTTCATATGTAATACCATGCGATAAATTGGGTGACATCATTCTCGTGGAACTAGCTCATTCCATTCATGAAAAAATATACTTTTAGTAATACTTTTGTGTTTGAACGCCAATAGTCATTTATCTGCTGTAAGAATAACTTATTTCTTAGTGCATAACGCTTGGCGAGATTTTGGCGACGAATTTGGCAGAATGTCGCCAACTTGGCGACTTTTTGAAATGTTGCCAAATTAACGAAAATCTCGCCAAATGGATAAAAATGACGACTAATTGTCGAAAATTTAATATCTTGGAAAGAATATTAGTATCTACTATAAGAAAAACCTACTTTTTTTTACTGTAAAAGTAGTAAATTAATTACATTATATAAGGAAAGTCATGTGTTGCCCACATCAGATTTGTTCCTATTTGTATTGCTGAGAAGTAAATAAATAAAACAAATAAATAACTTTGTTAAGAAGGGTCCATGTACGTGCATGTTAAATTTATTTACAATAAAGTGACCATGTTAGGTCAAATAAAAGTGATTGCAGCGCCCCCCCCCCCCTCAATGGAAGATTTTAAAAGTTCGAATAATATGTTCGGTAACAAAGCGAGATAGACGAAAAATGCCTATTAAAAAATTGTAGAGCATTGCCTGATGAGTAGGTATCGACAACAAAATTATTACAGTAGACATTTTTTTGACACAGAGGGTTATTATCTAATAGCCGTTCTATTCAGGAATAATACAATAAATAACATTTACATGAACAGAAATCTAGTGTATAGAGCTTGTTTCAAATACTTTCTTTCATAGAGAATGCACATTTGAATTTTAGAAAGAATGTGGTAGCGTACTTTGAAAAGCATTGTAGGTGTCACCGTATTAGAAGCCCTGATGATGAAGTTTTCTGTCAGGTATTTATTGTCTTTCTTATACGAGTTTCGTTTATTCTGGATGTCAATCCTTACTCAAGAGACAATACTCTACAAATTGTTACTTGGCTTTTTTACACTATCTCGCTTTGTTGCCGAGTTCGTTAAACCTTTTATATTCTCCGCTAAGGTCACTGCAATGATTTTTATTGGATCGCGTATAGCCACTTTACTAGATAGACCTAACGTGCACACTCATGGACTATTCTTTACAAAGTTACTGGGGCGCTTTAGGACTTTTCTGGAGAAATCAGCACATGAAGATTAATAAAAGGACCCAAAGGACCCATATCCAATTTAAAACTTGTTATGGTTCCTTTTGCTCCTTAAAATGTCACATTTTTAGATACGACTTAATGACACTCTAGCATCCCCCTTCTCCTCTCCACATTTGCGATGGGGCATAGTAATAGCAATATTTCCCCAAACTGCTCAGCATAATTTCATAAATTCTGATTCTATTAAGATAAGATTTTGGAGATATATATGGCATAACAAGGGGACTATTGAGGTGATCTTTTAAAAGTCTGTATTAAAAAGCAATCGATTTGAAGAGAATAAGCGCAATAATTTTTTGGTGAATATATAACCATAGTAACTTTTCATAGTAGTTGAGATATTAACTTCCTTATTATACCTGGTATGGTAATTACAGCGAAAATATTGAAACTGGGGTGGAAAATTCGAAGTTTTTGATTTCGATTAGAGCTTTAAATAGATTTACGTGTCCCTACATAGTACAATGTAACGGGATCAAAAATTTGAATTTGAGTTTTCAAAGGAAGAACAAACACATTCTGGCTTCCTTAAATTTAAATCGAACGTTTTGGAGGAGGTGTCTGCGTATGTATGTTAGTGTGTGTGTGCATGTTAATGTGTGCGTATGCCAGTGTGTGCGTATGTTAGAGTGTGTGTGAGCGCGTATGTTAGTGTGTGTGTGTGTCTGCCTATGTCTGTGTATGCGTGTATGTTAGCGTGTGCGTGCGTATGTTAGTGTGTGTGTGCATATGTTAGTGTGTGTGTGCGTATGTTAGTGTGTGTGTGTGCGTATGTTAGTGTGTGTGTGTGCGTATGTCTGTGTGTGTGTATGTTAGCGAGTGCGTGCGTATGTTAGTGTGTGTGCGCGCGCGCGTATGTTAGTGCGTATGTCAGTGTGTGTGTGCACGCGTATGTTAGTGCGTATGTCAGTGTGTGTGTGTGCGTATGTCAGTGTGTGCGTGCGCGTATGTGCGTATGTGTGCGTATGTCAATGTGTATGTGTGTGTGCGTATGTTAATGTGTGTGTGCGCGTATGTTAATGTGTGTGTCTGTGGATGCGATATATCATGAACAAATAACTGGAAACCAAATTAGGCAGTACTGGATTAATTTTAACAAGAAAGATCAATCATGCTTAAAGCATTGATTATGAAACACTTTCCAACTTCAATGCAATTTTATTTAAAAAAGTCGAAAATGCAATACATTCCTCGGTAATATTTTAAAACTTATCACGATACTACATTGATTTATTATATTTGAAAACTTAGACCTTCATTGAAAAAAATGAACTTCATTCAAAAGACGGCATTGAAATATAAATTGCGTGGTTTAAATATCTCTAAAATGCAATACATTCCACGGTAATATTTTTAAATCTATCATAATACTACGATAATTTATTATATTTGAAAACTTCATCGAAAACAACTGAAATTAATTCAAATGACGTCATAGAAAAAATAACACGCCTGGATCTCTCTATAAAAGCAGGATTTCATTCATAACTTTCTCCATTTCATTCATCACAATACTATAATAATTTATTTTATTTAAAAATTAAGACCATGGAGCTACAATTCATAAACTTTATGCTTAAAACTTCATCGAAAAATATCGTCCTTCTGTTTATAAAATCAATTAATATTTCATTCATATCAGCCATGCAGACTCCATGGACTGAATTATTTTGTGTTAAAGAAATACAGTAATTCTAATACAACTCATTCTACATATTTTGCTGTTTACATTTTACATAGGTGAAAAATAGGCTTAATTGTAGAAATAATCAAATTTGAATGAGAATTTAAACTCAAATATATTGTCATTGTGTTGTTTTAGTATGTAGATGCACAGAATTTAAGCAGAAATAAAGTAGTTTTAGGATGGATACAACACTCAATATGAATTAAAAAGAACTTTAAAAAATCACGAATTTGAAACAAGATGGATGCCATATCTCATTTTGAAGTGGGTCATGTGATCGTTTCATATCATGGTCACGTGATCGTTTCATATAAGATGTGTAATTATTATTTTAATTTTTATTTAAAAAACTACTGAATATATTTAGCTGAATTTTTTTTATATATTTTATGGAACAATTTGACTATTACCTAAAATTTTCGAAGCAATTTGTGAATTTTAAATCCGCTTAAAAAATGTTAGAAAAATTAGGTCCCATAGGGCTCAATGTATTTCATTTTTTCAACCCGAGTTCAATCCAAAACTAATTGTGTGATATTATTCATTTATATTTCCATAGGTCCTACAGACCGTCTGAACAACATACTAAAATTTCATTTTGATTAAGTCATTTTTACGGCAGTTATCGTGCTAACGGACAGACAGACAGACAGACAGACAGACAGACAGACAGACAGACAGACAGACAGAATGAACAAAGTCATAAACACTTTTCAACTTTGTTGTAAAGTGTTAAAAACAATCGAATGTTCAAAAGACGCCTTCTCCCAATTCTCAAATGATTTTTTAAAAAAATCATTAAAAGATCAGGACCTTTAATAATGATAAATAAATAATTATCTAATACGTAATTTTTCACTAGAAAACAAATTACACAAATTTTAGAGCGCTAGTTAAACCGAGATATTGCACATTTGTCATATAATTTTATCTAGAAAAAAAAATATATAAAATTTTAAAAAGTAGCATGTATCATCAAATACTTTCACTTTCCATCTGCAATATTATGCAAAAAATCGACTAACGTCATTCGCGTGATCAAATTCGTTCCATTCACGAGAGAAGATGCTTTTTGTAGTTTTGTATTTTCACACTAAATAATTCGTCAATAGTCATTTAGTTCACGGGATGTTAATTAAATAGCAATGGCATTTTGATGAGCCTTTTGCACGTGAGTATGAATAAGTTATTCTGTTTGAACTAATCTATATATACTAATTGCCAAGTGTCCGTCTGTCTGTCCGTCTGTCTGTCTGTTCGTCTGTCTGTCTGTCTGTCACGCTTTTTTTAGGCACTTCCCGAATAGATAGAGACTTGCAATTTGGTACACGGCTCGGTCGTTCGATAAAACCCCCAGGAAAAATCGAATTTTTCGAAAACGTTCTATAGAGGGGGTGCCTCACACCAAAACGTTCGAAAAGTGAAATGACGGGAAAGCATGCTTTGCAATGAGATAGAGACTTCAAATTTGGTATATGGGTAAATCGTTCGAAAGGAAGAAAGTGTGCAATTTCAGATTTCCAATATTTTCTACTTAAGGGGGGGTGCAGCACACCAAAACGTTCGAAAAGTGAAATGATAGGAAAGAATGCTTTGCGATGAGGTAGAGACTTCAAATTTGGTGTATGGGTAAATCGTTTGAAAGGGAGAAAGTGTGCAATTTCAGATATCCAATATTTTCTACTTAAGGGGGGGGGGGTGCAGCACACCAAAACGTTCGAAAAGTGAAATGATAGGAAAGAATGCTTTGCGATGAGGTAGAAACTTCAAATTTGGTGTATGGGTAAATCGTTCGAAAGGAAGAAAGTGTGCAATTTCAAATTTCCAATATTTTCTACTTAAGGGGGTGCCGTACACTAAAACGTTCGAAAAGTGAAATGATAGGAAAGCATGCTTTGCGATGAGATAGAGACTTCAAATTTGGTGTATTGGTAAACCGTTAGAAAGGAAGAAAGAGTGCAATTTCAGATTTCCAATTTTTTCTACTTAAGGGGGTGCAGCACACCAAAATATTCGATTTGCAGAATAAATGAGAAAACGCTCCTTTAAAATTTGATAGAGGCTTGAAATTCGGTATATGGGCTAATCATTTGATGGAAACACCCAAGACAAATATAGTTTTTCAAAAATGTTCGATTAAGGGGGTGCTCCAGAGTAAAACATTCGAAAAGTGAATTGATAAAAAACCATGCTTCGGATTGAGATAGAGATATCAAATTTGGTATAAGGGTAGATAGTTTGAAAGGAAGAAATTGTAAAATTTCATTTTACCAATATTTTCTACTTAAAGGGGTGTCGCACACCAAAACGTTCGATTTACCGAATAAATGAGAAAATACGTCTTTAAAATTTGATAGAGACTTGAAATTTAGTATATGGGCCCATCGAGCCCATTTTCATTTGACAATAAAACCAAACATGAATATAGTTTGACAAAAATGTTCATTAAAGGGGTGCTACACAGAAAAACGTTCGAAAGTTGAAGTGATAGAAAAAACATGCTTCTCGATAGGATAGAGATTTCAAATTTGGTGTACGGTTTTAGATTTCCAATATTTTCTGCTTAAGGGGGGGTGCAGCATACCAAAACGTTCGAAAAGTGAAATGATAGGAAAGAATGCTTTGCGATGAGGTAGAGACTTCAAATTTGGTGTATGGTTAAATCGTTCGAAAGGAAGAACGTGTGCAATTTCAGATTTCCAATATTTTCTACTTAAGGGGAGGGGTGCAGCATACCAAAACGTTCGAAATGAGATAGAGACTTCAAGTTTGGAGTATGGGTAAATCGTTTGTAACAAAGAAAGTGCGGAATTTCAGATTTCCAATATTTTCCACTTAAGGGGGTGCCGCACACAAAAATGTTCGATTTTCCGTCTACAGGGGGTGCTCCACACCAAAACGTTCGAAAAGTGAAATGATAGGAAAGCATGCTTTGCGATGAGATAGTGACTTCAGATTTGGTGCATGGGTAAATCATTCGAAAGGCAGACAGTGTGCATTTTCAGATTTCCAATATTTTCTACTCAAGGGGGTGCCGCACACCAAAACTTTCGAAAAGTGAAATGATAGGAAAGCCTGCTTTGCGACAAGATAGGGACTTCAAATTTGGTATATAGGTAAACCGTTCGAAAGGAAGATAGTGTGTAATTTCAGATTTCCAATATTTCCTACTTAAGGGGGTGCCGCACACAAAAATGTTCGATTTTCCGAATAAATGAGAAACGGTCCCTTTAAAATTTGATAGAGGCTCAAAATTTTATATATAGACTAATCATTCGATGAAAACACCCAAAACGAATATAATTTTTCAAAAATGTTCGTTTAAGGGGGTTCTCCAGAGGAAAACGTTCGAAATGCGAATTAATAAAAAAAAACATGCTTCGAAATAAGATACAGACTTCAAATTTGGTGTACAAGTAGATAGTTCGAAAGGAAGAACATGTGCAATTTCAGTTTTCCGATATTTTGAACTTTTGGCGGTGCCTCAAAACTAAATGTTCGATTTGTCGAATAAATAAGAAACGCGAATTATTAAAAAATTTACATTATTCAGGGATTGCTTAATGTGGGGCCGTTGATTTTCAACGGGTATGCGGCTAGTAAGTTGCTAAAAGCGCTTAATTTCATTTGACGCGGTGCCAATCTATCTATATATACTAATTGCCAAGTGCCCGTCTGTCCGTCTGTCTGTCTGTCTGTCACGCTTTTTTCAGGCACTTCCCGAATAGATAGAGACTTGCAATTTGGTACACGGCTCGGTCGTTCGATGAAATCCCCTGGAAAAATCGAATTTTCCGAAAACGTTCTGTAGAGGGGGTGCCCCACACCAAAACGTTCGAAAAGTGAAAAGATGGGAAAGCATACTTTGCGATGAGATGGAGAATTCAAATTTGGTGTATAGGTAAATTATTCGAAGGGAAGAAAGTGTGCAATTTCAGATTTCCAATATTTTCTACTTAAGGGGGTGTAGCACAGCAAAACGTTCGATTTGCCGAATAAATGAGAAAAGGCGCCTTTAAAATTTGATAGAGGCTTAAAATTTGATATATGGGCTAATAATTAGACGAAAACATCCAAGACGAATACAGTTTTTCAAAAATGTTCGTTTAAAGGGGGTGCTCCAGAGTAAAACGTTCGAAAAGTCAATTGATAAAAAAACCATGCTTTGGAATGAGATAGAGATATCAAATTTGGTGTAAGGGTAGATAGTTTGAATGGAAGAAAGTGTACAATTTCAGTTTACCAATATTTTCTACTTTAGGGGGTGCCACACACCAAAATGTTCGATTTTCGGAATAAAGGAGAAACGTTCCTTTAAAAACGTGATGGAGGCTTTATATTTGGTATATGGGCGAATCATCTCGTTGAAATCACAAAAAGAATAAAGTTTTTAAAAAAGTGTATAGTTAAGGGGGTAGGTACTCCACACAAAAGCATTCGGAAGATGAAATGCTAGAAAAGCATGCTTCACGATGAGATAGAGACTTCAAATTTGGTGTACGGGTAAAAAGTTGGAAAGGAAGAAAGTGTGCAATTTCAGTCTTCCAAGCTTATCAAGCTATTGTAGGGGGTGCCGATCACTAAAATGTTCGATTTGCCGAAGAAAGGAAAAACGCCTCCTTTACAATGTGCTAGAAGCTTGAAATTTAGTATATGGGCTAACCATTTGACAAAAACCCAAACATGAATACAGTTTGACAAAAATGTTCATTAACGGGGTGCTACACAGAAAAACGTTCGAAAGGTGAAGTGATAGATAAAACATGCTTCTCGATAGGATAGAGACTTCAAATTTGGTGTACGGGTAGATAGTTTGAAAGGAAGAAAGCGTGAAATTTCAGATTTGCAATATTTGCTACATTAAGGGGTGCCGCACACTAATATGTTCGATTTTTCGAATAAATGAGGCAAGCTTCTTTTTAAATATGATAGAGGCTTGATATTCGGTATATGGGCCAGTCATCTTATAAAAAACCCAAGACAATGAGAGTTTTTCAAAAATGTTCATTTATGGGTGTGCTTCACAAAAAAAAGTTCCAAAGGAGAAATACTAATATAAAGGTGCCTCGGGATGAGATAAACTTTAATGTGGTGGACGTGTAAATAATTCGAAAGGAAAAAATGCGGAAATTTAGTTTCCCAATATTTTCTTCTTTAGGGGGTTCTGTACACCAAAATATTCGATCTGTCGAATAAATGTGAAACGCGAATTATTAAAAAATTTTCATTATTCAGGGGTTGCTTATTGCGAGACTGTTGATTTTCAACGGGTATTCGGCTAGTTTAATACCAAAAGCATTGGAGTTGAATCTTATACACCATTATTATTCTATGAAAGAAATAGTCATTGCATTATGCAGAGAAAGCCATGCATCGGCATTTTTAGCACTGCATGTGTCTGCTCGTGCATTTACTGATTTTAAATTAAAAATTATCAGTCCGATTTCTATGAAACTTGGCAGGTAAGTAAGTCCAGTCTAAAAAGTTAGCATTTCAGTATTGCTTAAATATTGCATGGAATATAATTGCCTGTCTGCGTTTTGCATTTACATCCCTATGCAACCTTCCTCTCTAACTTTTTGGGTTCGTATGCTTGTTTTTATTAAGAACAAGCAGCGATTACCCGGCGTTGCTCGAGATTTACCATGCAAAACTATGATAAAAATTACACCGGAACATATAGGGCTGATTATGATATATTATCGCATTTTAGAGATGTTTAAATAAAATTACAGTTGGAAGGTGTTTCATAATCAATGATTTATGTATGATTGATCTTTCTTGTGATTTCTTAATACTTTTCGTTGTTGAGTAAGTCTGTGAGAAATAAACCATGGTAATAGTTTCCATTTAAAGGGACTCGGTACCCTTTGAACAATTTTTTTTGTTTAAGCACTTTACAATACTCTTTTTGCATATTATTAAATGATTTTATTAAGGAAAATTATTTTATCAAGAAAAAAGACAATTCTACTGATACAATTTGAAAAATTTAATTTTTTTTTTAAAAATTTGAATAATTTTTAAAACCTATCTTCTCCTACAATTTCTAACTTTTTGAAACCTTTTCTTTTATAAGGTTCTTTGAAGTGTCTTCTATAACTTTAAGGATCGGATTTTTAAAAAGTTAATTAGTTTGGGAGAAAAAAAAATAAAATGTTGATACATATGTAAAAATTCAACAAAAGATTGAGTTTCTTGTACATATCTATTTTTTTTAAAAAAACTTTTGATTTTATTGCAAATCCGATCCTTAGTTTCAGAAAATGCACTATAATGAACATCCAGAAAAAAAATCAAGTCAATTGAGAAATATATATTTAAGTTTTAGCATTTTGAACATATTGATATACTGAAAAAACACGAACTGAGAAAAAGCACTTTAAAGGTTTTAACTTTGAAAATTATTCCAAATCCATTTTAAATTACTTTAAATGTTATTTCAAATTATTTATTATACACTTACCTTTAAAACTGTAGCTGTTTCATTGAATTTAACTATATTTATTTTATATATGTGACCATTAGCCGAAACCTTAGTTGTCACACATTGAAAAGAAAATCGAGAAAAAATATAAATAAAAATTGATTTTTCCAAATTCATTATTATTTTTACACCATGAAATACATTTGACTCATTTCATTAGGATATAGCTTAACTATAAATATGAGGATGTTTATATTATAAAAGAAATACAAGATTTGAAAATATATTCATATCATAAAAACACACAATATTTCGTAACTTTATGCATATCATTTCTGCATAACTACCATTATTTCTTAACTTTCTTTTAAAAATACTCTGCACTGTGTGTTACATCTTCCTTTTTTTAACTAATACGTCTCTTTTTAAAATTGCTTTTTTAACCAGTTTACGTGCAAGTTGATATTTTGAACTTCGTCGTTTTTGTCGAAACATTTTTTTTCGAAAATCGAGCGCAACACCGAAATTCATGGAGCACTTTCCTAAAGGTAAACTAAGGCATTCTGTGCTTCTTTTATGCAGCGCAGTGTACCTTTATTATATTCACACACAGCTTCCATTACATAGAGTTTTACACGTTTTTTATGTACAAATGTTTCTTTAGGACATTTTGCCCACGTCACACTGTGCAAGTTTTCGTTTGCATTTTGAATTCCACAGTTATGCACGATATTAGCGAACGAAAGCAGATCGGAAAAAGTAAACAACGTTTCTTTATCAATTAAAATTACGATTAAGC
The DNA here is from genome assembly GCA_951213105.1 of Amaurobius ferox. NCBI lineage: Eukaryota > Metazoa > Arthropoda > Arachnida > Araneae > Amaurobiidae > Amaurobius > Amaurobius ferox. The sequence continues at coordinate 66,821,690 of OX578143.1, read as the reverse complement.
ACTTTCATCTTCTTCCTGGTAGAAATATTTTGTAAAACAGGGAGTATTCAGTTGCAGATGCTATGTAAACAGAGCGTAAACAGAGAAGTAGGCGTGGTATTTAAAGGGACGCAGTTGCAGTCAAAAGCCTTTTCAATATATTTATATTTCTCGGATCTTTACGAAACTTTGTCAGGATATACTAGGGATGTCAAGGTATATTTTAAGCAAAAAATTTGAAAATCGGTATTTTCGTCATTTTTCGCCAAATGAAGGGTACTGAGTCCCCTTATATTCATATCTCAAACCTGCGATTCCCAAAAGAGAGTGTGTAATACGTTTAATAAACTCCCACAGAACTCAGTGTTGAGTAAGCCAGTGAGAAATAAACCATGGTGAAAGTTTCCATTTAAATTCACATCTCAAACCTGCGATTTTCAAAAATGTCTTATACGTTAAATAAACTCCCACAAAACTCAGTGTTGAATAATCCTGTGAGAAATAAACCATGGTGACAGTTTCCATTTAAATTCATATCTCAAACCTGCGATTTTCAAGAGAGAGAGAGAGAGAGTGTGTCTAATACGTTCAATAAACTCCCACAAAACTCAGTGTTGAGTAAACCTGTGAGAAATAAACCATGGTGAAAGTTTTCATTTAAATTTATATCTCAAACCTGCGATTTTCAAAAGTGTCTAATACTTTCAATAAACTCCCACAAAACCGAGATTTAATTGACTTTCACCTTTTAAACCAACAATGTCCAACCTTTTAAGTTGTGAATCATGGAGTTAGAGAGTAGAACTCCTAGGAAAAGTGTCGTTTTTCACTAATATCTCGAGAACCGCTGGTCGTAGAAACTCGAAACATAACCTATGCTTTTCGTAGGGCGATTTCCGAAGTCTACCAAGACAAATTTCATGAAATTTGGTTCAGCCGTTCTGCAGTTATGGTGGATCCTACATACACACTTTTCTTCTTTATATATATAGACATACATATTGTTTGCAAAAAAAAAAAATTGTTTCTCCAAAAATTTCTATAGATAGCCCTACATGTATATGTGCAGAGATTTAGAACGTGTTTTAAAAGAGTATTTTTAAAAAAAAAGTTCAAAATCTCTGCACATATGTATGCAGGGCCATCCATAGAAATTTTGAGGCCTCTGACGAATTTTCATCCAGGCCCTTTTCCTTATCTAAAATCGCTATTGTTATCGTACGGATCCTCATTAACTACCGAGCTCCTGGTATTTGTCTTGTATATTTCTCTTATGTGCTGCCCCGACCAATGGTGAAAGAACTTCTAAGACCTTCCCGCGAGAGGGGGCTGACTTGGTCCACTTATAATTTCCAGTATGTTGTTGGACCGTCAACAGTCCTGATACATGCCAAAATGAGGATCTTGACTTTGCTAGCAGCTGCCTTCAAATCAAACAATCTGCTAAAATTTCCCTTCTTTACTCTAATACCCAGCCCAGCACTTAATAAGCAAAATACGACACAGCAGTAAATTAGCCGCTAAAAATCATTGTACGCGTATATACATAAAAATTAATCGCAGCTAATAAATAGCAAATCCTGTTTTCAGGCACTTTAAGTCCCTTTTTCCAGATAGCACTGTCAGATATCCCATCAACCCCAGTATCCCATAGCTAATGTCCCTCGGTTTTACGAGCAATTCATAATCTACGTTCAGATATAGCACATAAGTAATACCGGCGTTTATCCCATTATTAGCATCATCACCGATAGGGTGAGCTCCCCCAGATTCTAGATGACGTCAGAAGTCATTTCAATAGAGATAAGGGATAGCCCAGGAACCCCTTGACAAATCGTTGTTCTGAACTGCGAGCGAAGTAGAATTGTCTACATTCAATGCTCATGCTCATCCTACGTCAAGACAGATCGTGGAATTATGAGATGTATAAAAAAGCGACAATACACCCTTTTTTATTTGGAGGGTGGGGTTGATAATGTGAATGTTTGGGAATCTATACAGATAAAAGATTTGATCACGGATTTCTTTTTCAGTAAATTATTTCGCTCATTTCATTTTCGACCAATTGAGTCAAATATTCTCAAAATGCCACGAATCAATCAGATTTAAATAAGGGCAAAAACAAAATTGTCTCACATTACACGTACACATTAAAAAGTTAAGGGTCAAAACACACAAAAATCTGGATTTACTTCCACTAGAATAACACTTTTGAACAAGTATATTTCCAGTTTCACACTTGAAAAGGTAGCTATATCTATGAATGTGTTATTTTACTCTTTTTTTATGATAATTGCACTGAATAATGACCATATTACTTTCCTTATATACATAATGTATAAGGAAAGTATTGTGACGGGGTCGAAATTCGAATTCGAGTGTTCGACGGGAAAGCAAGTTTCAAGCACCCTGATCACGAATCAAACATTTTCGAAGTGATGTCTTTGTGTGTGTGTGTGTGTGTCAGTGAGTCTGTGGAGACGATAACTGACGAGCGAATGGACGGATTCAAACGAAATTTGGTGCAAAAAATCACAATCCGTAAACACTGGAAGCCTACTGTTTTTATACGCAATCGAATGTTCAGAACCCCCTAAATTTTTGAGTGAAATTTTGAAAAAATCGTCAAAAAATCAAAACCGCTAATAAAGCTACGCAAATAGACATATCTTATCTTATGTAATTTTTCATTAGAAAACGATTGACATAAATTTTAGAACGCTAGCATGAACCGTTCTCGAGATATTGCACATTTTTAAAAAAAAATTATCAAAAGTCATATAAAATAAAAAAAAATATTTCCTATTGAGAAACATGTTCACTTTTCATATGTAATATCATGCGATAAATTGGGTGACATCATTCTCGTGGATCTAGCTCGTTCCATTCATGAAAAAAGATACTTTGAGTAATACTATTGTATTTGAACTCCAATAGTCATTTATTTGCTGTAAGAATAACTTATTTCTTCGTCCATAACGCTTGGCGAGATTTCGGCGACGAATTTGGCGGAATGTCGCCAACTTGGCGACTTATTTAAATGTTGCTAAATTAACGAAGAACTCGCCAAATGGATAAAAATTACGCTAAATCAATGACGACTCATTGATGATGACGACATGGAAAATGACGACTCATTGACGAAAATTCAATATCTTGGAAAGAATATAAATAACTACTATAAAAACAATCTATTTTTTTAATTGTAAAAGTGGTAAATTCATTGCATTATATAAGGAAAGTCATGTGCTGCCCACATCAGATTTTTTTATTTTACCACGAAAATATCATTTTAAACAGGTAAAAAGGTGAGATGAGATTTACGCACTTGTTTACCTGCTTAAATGGGCCCCTTTTAAAGAACCCGTCTAAGCAGGTAAGCAGGTGGGTAAAATAACCTGTTTAAAACAGTCTTTTCAGAGTAAAATGAAATACACCCATTATTCCGTGCAATTTTCATATAAAAGAGTAAAATAACACATTCTTACAGATATAGTTACCTTTTCAAGTGTGTAACTGGAAATTCATCTGTTTAAAAGTGTCATTCTAGTGTCAGTAAACCTAGCGTTTTGAGTTTTTTGACCCATATTTTATTTAGTGGTTAAACTAACGTGGCTCAACATAAAGATAATGTATTTTAATCACTGACAGTCAGTAAACTATTTCCCTCATTTGAGTATTTGTTTTCACCAGACGTTTGCAATTTGACCATTAATTTACTAGTAAAACTAAATGAGTGTAAGTAAATTTACATTAAAATACGAGATGTCTGTAATGAAATAGTCCTCCCATTCATTTTCAAAAAGTTACATTTTTTAATTTTTCATACGACCCCCTTAGACAAATTTGGTCAATTAGAAAATTTTTATTTTTATTGCAATAAGTTCATTAAAAAAAAAAACCTCATATCTGTATCTTGAAAATTGAGAGAGTTATATTTAATTGAAAATTGAACATTGTGAATGGGGAACATATATCAAATTAGAAATGTAAATTTGTGACATATCACAAAAGAGATAAAACTAGATGATAGTACATAGGAGGCAGTTTTGCAAATTCCGCGTAGGCTCACGATGCAATCACGGATTCTAAAAGTACTTTTCACATTGAGACATGCCATTTTTTATTAAATAAGTAAACAAATACAAGTATGTATTTGAATTTGAAATTTAACATAATTTTGCAAAACGAAGAATAGAACCCACAGACGATTTTTTCTTTCCTTTAACTCTAACTTACGCGTTTCAAATATTTATAGTAAAATAATTTAAAAACAAGAAAGATTAATCATGCTTGAAGCATTGATTATGAAACATTTTCCAACTTCAATGCAATTTTATTTAAGAAAGTCTAAAATGCAATACATTCCTCGGTAATATTTTAAAACTTATCACAATACTACATTAATTTATTATATTTAAAAACTTAAACCTTCATTGAAAAAAATGAACTTCATTCAAATGACGGCATTGAAATATAAATTGCCTGGTTTAAATATCTCTAAAATGCGATATATTCCACGGTAATATTTTTAAAACTATCACAATACTACGATAATTTATTATATTTGAAAACTTCATCGAAAACAACTGAAATTAATTCAAATGACGTCATAGAAAAAATAACACGCCTGAATCTCTCTATAAAAACAGCATTTCATTCATAACTTTCTCCCATTCATTTCATTCATCACAATACTATAATAATTTCTTTTATTTAAAAATTAAGACCATGGAGCTACAAGTAATTAAACTCTATGCTTAAAACTTCATCGAAAAAAATCGTCCTTCTCTTCATAAAATCAATTAATATTTCATTCATATCAGCCATGCAGACTCCATGGACTAAATTATTTTGTGTTAAAGAAATAAATACAGCAATTCTAATACAACTCAGTCTACATATTTTGCTGTTTACATTTTACATAAGTGAAAAATAGGCTTCGCTGTAAAAATAATAAAATTTGGATAATCATTTAAACTCAAATATATTGTATTTGCGTTATTTAAGTATGTAGATGCACAGAATTTAAGCAAAAATAAAGTAGTTTTAGGACGGATACAACACTCAATATGAATTAAAAAGAACTTAAATAAATCACGATTTTGAAACAAGATGGATGCCATATATCATTTCGAAGTGGGTCATGTGATCGTTTCATATCATGGTCACGTGATCGCTTCATATAAGAGGTGTTATTATTATTTTAATTTTTGTTCAAAAAACCACTGAATATATTTCGCTGAATTTTTTTTATATATTTTATGCAACAATTTGAATATTACCTAAAATTTTCGAAGCAATTTGTGAATTTTAAATCCGGTTAAAAAATGTTTGAAAAATTAGGTCCCATAGGGCTCAATATATTTCATTTCTTCAACCCGGGTTCAATCCAAAACTAATTGGGTGATATTATTCATTTATATTCCCATAGGTCCTACAGACCGTCTGAACAACATACTATAATTTCATTTTGATTAAGTCATTTTTATGGCAGTTATCGTGCTAACGGACAGACAGACAGAATGAACAAAGTCATAAACACTTTTCAACTTTGTTGTAAAGTGTTAAAAACTGAAGAATGAAATGCAGACGATTTATTTTTTAATTTAAGTATTTATTCCCAGTATTATTTCTATTCAATATAACTAAACTTTTTTAACACTTTACAACAAAGTCGAAAAGTGTTTATGACTTTGTTCATTCTGTCTGTCTGTCTGTTTGTCCGTTAGCACGATAACTGCCGTGAAATTGACTTAATCAAAATGATATTTTAGTATGGTGTTCAGACGGTCTGTAGGACCTATGGGAATATAAATGAATAATATCACCCAATTAGTTTTGGATTGAACCCGGGTTGAAAAAATGAAATACATTGAGCCCTATGGGACCTAATTTTTCAAACATTTTTTAAGCGGATTTAAAATTAACAAATTGCTTCGAAAATTTTAGGTAATATTCAAATTGTTCCATAAAATATATAAAAAAAATTCAGCGAAATATATTCAGTGGTTTTTTGAACAAAAATTAAAATAATAATAACACCTCTTATATGAAGCGATCACGTGACCATGATATGAAAAGATCACGTGACCCACTTCAAAATGATATATGGCATCCATCTTGTTTAAAATCGTGATTTTTAAAGTTTTTTTTAATGCATATTGAGTGTTGAATCCGTTCTAAAACCACTTTATTTTTGCTTAAATTCTGTACATCTACATACTGAAACAACGCAATTACAATATATTTGAGTTTAAATGCTCATCCAAATTCGATTATTTCTACAACGAAGCCTATTTTTCACCTATGTAAAATGTAAACAGCAAAATATGTAGAATGAGTTGTATTAGAATTGCTGTATTTCTTTAACACAAAATCATTTAGTTCACGGAGTCTGCATAGCTGATATGAATGAAATATTCATTGATTTTATAAGGAGAAGGACGATTTTTTCCGATGAAGTTTTACGCATAGAGTTTAATTACTTGTAGCTCCATGGTCTTAATTTTTAAATACAATAAATTATTATAGTAATGTGATGAATGACATGAATGGGAAATTATTTATGAATGAAATGCTGCTTTCGTAGAGAGAGCCAGGCGTGTTATTTTTTCTATGACGTCATTTGAATGAATTTCAGTTGTTTTCGATGAAGTTTTCAAATATAATAAATTATCGTAGTATTATGATAATTCTAAAATTATTACCGAGGAATGTATCACATTTTAGAGATGCTTAAACCAGGCAATTTATATGTCAATGCCGTCATTTGAATGAAGTTCATTTTTTTCGATGAAGGTTTAAGTTTTCAAATATAATAAATTAATGTAGTATTGTTATAAGTTTTAAAATATTACTTAGAAATGTATTGCATTTTAGAGATGTTTAAATAAAATTGCATTGGAGTTGGAAAGTGTTTCATAATCAATGCTTTAAGCATGATTGATCTTTCTTGTTTAATATTATACCAAAATAAAGAAGATTAGAAATCATTCAGTGAATCGTCAGCATATTTAGTTCTGAATTGACGAATTAAGAACACGGTTGTGCATTATGGTATTTTTAACAAATAATGAGCTTTTCAAATTAACAATGATTTATGTTCTGTGTAATAAATATACTGCAGAAACTGCTCAGGATAAAATTTGAGGAGATTAAGAACTACCGGTTCATTTCTTCCAAGACCTGGCCCTGTAAGAAATCGTATGTACACGGAGGACCAAGAAATTGACATAATCGCATATTTTTCTTTTAATCCACGAACAAGCAGCATTCGAAAAGCAAGCGAAACTTAAGGCTACCTAGGATGTCAAGTGATAGAACACTTGGAAAATACCATTGGCATCCATTTTGTATTCACGAACTTCAAGCACTTCATCCCTCCTATTTTGACCGGCGCGTAGCATTCTGCAACTGGTTGTTAATCCAACAAGACATCATTCATTGATTTTATAGACAGAAGGACGGTTTTTTTCGATGAAGTTTTAAGTATAGAGTTTAATTACGTGTAGCTCCGTGGTCTTAATTTTTAAATGAAATAAATTATTATAGTATTGTGATGAATGAAATGAATGGGAATATATTTTTGAATGAAATGCTGCTTTTATAGAGAGAGCCAGGCGTGTTATTTTTTCTATGACGTCATTTGAATGAATTTTAGTTGTTTTCGATGAAGTTTTAAAATATAATTAATTATTGTAGTATTACGATAATTTTAAAAATATTACCGAGAAATGTATCGTATTTTGGAGATGTTTAAACCAGGCAATTTATATGTCAGTGCCGTCATTTGAATGAAGTTCATTTTTTTTCGATGAAGGTTTAAGTTTTCAAATATAATAAATTAATGTAGTATTGTGATAAGTTTTAAACTATTACCGAGGAATGTATTGGATTTTAGAGATGTTTAAATAAAATTGCATTGAAGTTGGAAAGTGTTTCATAATCAATGCTTTAAGCATGATTGATCTTTCTTGTTTATAAGCTGCATTTGTGCAATAAATTAAATGTATTTTGCATCGTCACTCTGTCTGTTAGCACGATAACTGCCGTAGAAATGACTTTATCAAAGGGAAATTTTAGTATGTTTTTCAGACAGTCTGTGGGACCTACGGGAATATAAATGAATAATATCACTCAATTAGTTTTGGATTGAACCCGGGTTGAAAAAATGAAATGTATTGAACCCTATGGAACATAATTTTTTAAACATTTTTAAAGCAAATTTAAAATTCACAAATTGCTTCGACTGTTTTAGGACATATTCCAATTGTCCCATAAAATATATAAAAAAAAATTCAGTGAAATATGTTAGGTAGTTTTTTAAATAAAAATTATTTAATATAGGGAGAAAAACAAATCCAATTGAATTCTGACTCTTGCTATATTCTCCAGAAAGAAGAAAGATATATATTTTATAATAAATATCTTTCCAAGAGTTTGATTATTTTATTTTTATCATGCCCATGAGCAGATTATTTTTATAAAATCATAACCAAGTAAGTCATATAGTACGAAAGATAGAATCGAGATCGTTATAAGTAGAAATGGGTGAATAACCCTTTCTTTGAATTTGAGGATTCTAATCAGGCTGTGTAGAGTTAGTGAGTTTGTCACCAATGTTAATTTGACGCAAATGAGCGCTATTTTGTAAAAATGTTAAGATATTACATAAAATAATTCTTCACTTCTGCTGGACTGGCAAATTGTGGGTTGCAATCAGAAATAATTTTGCCATCCGCAAACCCCGCAAGTTATTAATATAACGAGAAATTTATATATTTTAATTTTTTGCAATTTCTGAATGAAATTCTAGCACAGATTAAAAATGTTTATGTTTAAGTGTGATTTTTGACAAGGGGAGGCATGTTGGCATGCATTTAATTAGTACTCCCATTTCTCAAATGTTTGTAAAATGTATTTAAACTTTAAATGCTATTAAATTTATTTTTACTTAAATTCTGTGCATCTACATAATGAAAGAACTCAATTACAATATATTTGAGTTTAAATGATTATCCAACTTTGATTATTTCTACAACGAAGCCTAATTTTCACTTATGGAGAATGTAAATACCAAAAGATGTAGAATGAGTTGTATAAGAATTGCTGCATTTTTTTAACGCAAAATTATTTAGCTCATGGAGTCTGCAATATAGCTGATATGAATGAAACATTCATTGATTTTACACAGAGAACCAGACGATTTTTTCGATGAAGTTTCAAGCGTATAGTTAAATTACTTGTACATCCATGGTTTTAAGTTTTTAAATAAAATAAATTATTATAGTATTGTGATGAATAAAAGGAATGGAAAAATGTTTATGGATGAAATGCTGCTTTTATATAGAGACGATTTATATTACGGTGACATCATTTGAATAAAGTTCATTTGTTTTCGATGAAGTTTTCAAATAAAATAAATTATTGTATTATTATGATAAATTTAAAAATATTACCGAGGAATGTATCGCATTTTAGAGATGTTTAAACCAGGCAATTTATATTTTAATGCCGTCATTTGAATGAAGTTCATTTTTTTCGATGAAGTTTTCAGTTTTCAAATATAATAAATTATTGTAGTATTGTGATAATTTTAAAAATATTACCAAGGAATGTATCGCATTTTAGAGATGCTTATATAAAATTGCTTTGAAGTTTAAAAGTGTTTCATAATCAATGCTTTAAGTATGATTGATCTTTCTTGTTACTATATATATATATTATATATATATATAAAACAAATACTACTGATAGATTATTCTTTGAAAACTTCTATATTAAATCACATTGTACTCTGTTTCCATATGGATTAAATCAGTTATATCTCAATGGTAATATTGTTAAGAATAATTTTGTAGATAATAAATATTCTATTTTTAATCACCTTTTTTTTAAACCTCTTTTACATAATAGTAAATTGGCTAAACTCAAAAGATTTAAACGCGGTAAAGGAAGCTCCTCCCAATATGATATTAAAGCGGAGATTAAAAGTATGCATCAACAATTCAATAACACATATCAATGGAAATTTATTAAATCATGGGTATTTGCAATTAAGAAAAAACAATTAAACACAGTTTATGCTATTTTCTTAAAGTTAAATCTTACTAATGAACATTTTAATCATATTTTCTATGATTTGCTCATTACTAGATCAAAATATTTAAAAATAAAACTTAATCAATTTCATCATAATAACTGTTCCAATTCTTATTGTGTAATATCATTTAAGCATCCTATTTATAATTCCATAAACTTTAAGAATTTATTTAATCAATTTCATCATTTATTGCCTGTAAAGGATTTGAATGTTACAAAAACTTTTAAATATAACAAGCCTATTGGAAGAACCATTTTTAATTACAATGCAATTTCAAAATCTCTCTCAGTCGACATAGATTCCTCAACAAATTTAGATGGTGAATGTATTTGTAGTGCTGATAATTATGCTGAATTTATAAATCCACACTTGGGTCATATAGTTACTGGAGACTTAGCCATTGTAAAAGATAAATCTTTAAGAACTATAATGTCATTTGGCACTAAATTCAGGTTACCTTCATGTAATAATTCTAAACAAGTGTTAAAGTCAATCAATCTGGACCTTGATAAATTTATTTATGGATTAGCTTCTAAATATGCTCAGCCTTTAGAGGCATTTAATATGTGGAAATTTACTATTTTAAGATCTATTAAAAATACCATTTGTAGTATTAATTTATCTAGATCCATATATAATATGGATAATATAAAGCATTCTGTTAATGATTTACATAGATCTTTTGTTATTACTTATGTAGATAAAGCCTCTAATAATTATGCTATTATTTGTAAAAAATTCTATATTCAATATCTGCTAGATTATTTAAAAAATAATAGTCTATTTAAAATTGATTCACACTCTCTTAATAGTATCAAATTGAAAATTATCAATATGTATAGTGATTTAGATATTAATAATAAATTTTTGACATTTCCATATATTGTGGCATTGTGCTTATACCTAAATTTCATAAAAATCCTATTAAATTTAGAACTGTTACTAGTGGTCATAATTCATACTCTACCACTGCTAGTAAATTATTACTAAATTATTTAAATGTACTAAATAGCAATTTACGAGATTCTGGTGATAGCTACATTATTCTAAATAACAGTAAGGAATTAAAAAATAAATTAAAAACGCATGGTAAAATAATAGGATTTCAAACTTTTGATTTTAAAGATCTATTTAATAATATTAAGATCACTGATCTATATGATGTGATTTTAGCTTTATATAATGCTTATATTACTAAACATTCTAATCTTACAAAATTTACCAATTTTCCTAAGCTTCTCCATTTTGTTCTTTTCAATAATTATATCTTTCAAGGTAATAAATTATACTTACAAGTCTCAGGTGTTCCACAAGGTGGCTGTAGTAGCAGTATGTTAGCTAATTTATACCTATATCATTATGAAAAATTCTTTACTTCAACTGATTATAAAATTTATAGATATGTAGATGATCTGATTTGTCTTGTATTTACTGATAACTATGTCATAGATATAGATTTCTATCCGGATAATTTGGAATTAATACCTAATGAAACTTCTATTAGTAATAATGTTTATTATTTGGATTTAAATCTAATTATACCTGCTCATGGGATAGTTACCTGCTCAAATATAATAGAACCTGCTCATGGGATAGTTACTAAATTATATGATAAAAAAGATTTTTTTAAATTTAATATTAATAAATTATTACCTTTTAATTCCTGCAACTCGATTCAATTGTTTAGAAATATTATACTTAATCAACTTTTTAGAATTTATAGATTATCAGATAAAAAATTTCATGCTTTGCACATTAATAACCTCAAAATTACCAGTAAAATGTATCAATATCCTGCATATTTAGTCAATAGTATAGTTAATAAGTTTCGATTAGCCTAAAATTCTCATATTCTCCCATTATTATCTTATTTTAGCCGTACTTCTTCATTCTCCTGCAATTATATTTTCATCTTTTTATCTCGAAGCTTTAACAGTTGAATAACTCATTTTATTGCTTTTGCGCAGTACTGTTTTTATTACTCTCTTTGGCAACAGCAAATCACATCTTTTCATTTTGGCATATGGCAACGATGATCCAGTCATATTTTGCTCGTCATGGTTGCGCTGAAGAGGTGCGTTTTGAGGTATTTATGTTTCCTTTATTGTTCCAATCTTTATGCTTGTCGTCCATATAACACAAGTTTATAGATAAAATCCATCTTGTGTTTCAGAAACAAGCATTTTTGTGTTCATTTCGAAAAGATATATGGACCCGATGAGAATTTTTTCGAAATGAACTTTTCGTAAGCCTAATCTCGTAAGCCTAAATCTCCTCCATGTGCAAGCTTTTTTGCTTGATTTTTCTGTTTTCTTATTTGCATTCCTCATTTTTGAAATTTGTTGATTGTCTTTGTCCTTATGACTTGCATTATGCTTTATTATTTCCTCTTTTTGTCTTAATTTCTTTGTATTTGTAGAAAATTTTGGAATAGTGTATTATGAGTTACTACATACATTCTAACTTTGGATTTAATAATTTATTTTTATATATATATATATATTACCTCCCTGGTAGAATTTCGACTTGTTCATTCCGGTGCTTCTAGATTAAGCTGTTGAGGTTGATCGTGTATACACGTGGTAGAAGAAGAAGGGTTCATGCCGCATGGTAATACAATTTTCTTAATGTATCCTTTTATCATTTTTTCATTTTTTGATGCCTGTAGTCTGAGTTTAAGCATTTATAGTAATGTACTATTGCTTAATCTGAAACAGGCATTTGTTTGGGTTAATTAGAATTGAATACTCAGATCTGAAGATGAATTTAATTCTGATTAATCATCGAATTTGGGAAGGTTCTGTTCTTTTCTCTTATCGGCATTATGGCCGTGAATATGTTTCTATGGTGATGTTAAAATTACTTGAATTGTATTTTTATTTTTTATTTTTACATAATTCTTATTATTACATTTCAAATATATATATATATATATATATATATATCCATATATATAAATATATATATATATATATATATATATAGTATATATATCCATATATATATATATATATATATATATATATATATATATATCCATATATATATATATATATATATATAAATATATATATATATATATATATATACAAAAATAACGTCTCTTCTCATCAGTTTGCCGAAATTATCAAGAAAGTAATTGAAAAAAAACAAGAAAGATCAATCATGCATAAGCATTGATTATGAAACACTTTCCAACTGAAATGCAATTTTATTTAAAAATTTCTAAAATGTGATACATTCAGTGGTGATATCTTTTACATTATCACAGTACTACTGTAATTTATTATACTTAAATATTTAAAACTGTATCAAAATATGAATCATCTGATTCTCTATGCAAAATCAATGAATATTTCATTCATATAACTTGTATTCCAGACTCCAGAGCTAAATAATTTTGTGTGAAAAAAATTCAGCAATTCTTATGTAACTCACCTTACAATCGCTTGAGATATTTGCATTCTGCATAAGTTAAAATTAGGCTTCGTTGAAGAAATAATAAAAGTTTAGGGATCATTTAAAATCACAACTATTGTAATTGCATAGGCACGGAATTTAGATACACAGATAATACACAGATACTCAGATAATATGTGTGTGTATGTATTCAAAGTATTGGAATCGTGCCGAAGATCGGAACTCGAATTTTCGAAGGATCTACACGTTTTGGGACTTCTAGAACACGAAAAAACTATTTTTAGGAAGACGTCTGTATGTGTAAGGGTGTATCTGTGTATGTTTCTGTGTGTCTGTGAGGATATTACATCCACTCTAATTGAAAAACTAATGGACCGAATTTCATAAAATTTGGTAAGTATGTTTTTGTGGGAAATCCTGATGTTCATTAGATTATAGTACGATACGATTCGTAATAAAAGAATCTGCCTTCTTTGCGAAATTTCCGGCAGAAATTGCCTTTAACCACTCTAGCTAAAAACTAATGGAACAAATTTAACAAAATTTGGTGTATAATATTTCAATAACCTACAAGTGATTTATATATCATATTTAACAAAATTTGGTATATAAATCATTTATTTGTAGGTTATTCTAGTACGATTCGGGAAAAAGGAACGGGCTATTATTACGAAATGGCCCGCAAAAATCGTTAAATATAAAAGTAAAAGACTATGTGTGCTCAATTATATCAATTGAATTCTTATTTTATACGTGATTTTTGATAACAAAAAGAATAAGACTAACCCCATTACTCTAGGACTAGCCGTTCTTGAGATATTTTAGTTTTTTTGCGTTTTTGCTACGCCACCTTTGACAATAAGTCCATCTATCAAATGAGAATCAAATTTAAGTTTAATGTGCAAATTCAATGTCATTTAAAATACTTATGGCTGTTATTTTGTGCAGATAAACTCAAATTATTATTGAAGAAATAAAGAGAACGTGAATATGAGTCTACAGGGAAAGACATGTGCTGCCCACATCAGAATTTTTAACAATACTACAACAATGATTTATAGAAGTGAACGGGAATTATTTGCCGGCCATTTCGAAAAAAATGTAGGATCTATATTTAAAGTTCCACCAAGTTTTTGTAGAATAAAATGTTCAACAAATTTAAGTTGTGTACTAAATTTTAACTCTCCAGGATGTAGGAAAGTGCATTAAAAATGCTATCAAATAAGTATATTATGAAGAGTTATATACAATTAAAAAAAAAATTGAAAAATTGTTATCTACCAAATTTATTTTAAAATGTGAAGCCTGTCTCATGTACAAAGTAATTACATTCTTGGAGAGATATTTATTATATAATATATCTCTTTTTTCTTTCTGGAGGATATCCCAAAAGTCAGAATTTAATTGAATTTGCTTTTCTCCCTATATTAAATAATTTTTAATTAAAAAACTACCAAACATATTTTACTGAAATTTTTTTTATATATTTTATGGGATAATGTGAATATTTCCTAAAAATTTCGAAGCAATTTGTGAATTTTAAATTTGCTTAAAAAATGTTTGAAAAATTAGGTCCCATAGGGTTCAATTTATTTCATTTTTTCAACCCGGGTTCAATAAAAAACTAATTGGGTGATATTATTTATTTATATTCCCATAGGTCCCACAGACCGTCTGAACAACATACTAAAATTTCATTTTGATAAAGTCATTTTTACGGCAGTTATCGTGCTAAAGGACAAGCAGACAGACAGACAGACAGACAGAATGAACAAAGTCATAAACACTTTTCAACTATGTTGTAAATTGTTAAAAAAATTGAGCAAAGGTGGCAAAATGTTTTACAGCGAGAGATTTCTCCAGTCTTTTCCCAATAGTTCGCATCATCTCTAAGAGATGGCGCTTTATGTCAATGAAGGGAAGAGATCGAGATTCCGAAATCATCTTGTCTTGTGTTGTATCACATAATAAAAGTTGTTTGATAGAGGTTCTAATAAGACAAGATTCCCGATTTTACGGTAGAGTTCGTGATCAAATACATATGTTCTAATATATTATAAAGCATGAATTGAAATGTTATATATTATATTTTATCCACTGAAATTGCTGAGTGTTTAACTTAAGAAGAATACATAATTCAAAATATAATCATTAATATAGTATGTAGTTTGAATTATAACAAATTATATAATTTATAATTTGTTAAAATTCAAAATATATGAGTGAAATCAATAGATTACGACAATTATATAACTTAATTTACATAACGCACATATCATGATATAAAAATACAGTTTGACATAAAGAATGGAATAAAAAAATCCTATTGTATTTTCTTGTTGATATTTCCTTAAAATATTTAACAACTAGCAGCGATTACCCGGCGTTGCTCGGGATTTACGATGCAAAACTCTGATAAAAATTACACCGGAACATATAGGGCCGCGAATCTTATACATTGTTTTTTCACTGCGAAAGAAGCAAATTCATTGCATTATTTAAGAAAAAAGATCATTGTATTATGTAAGAAAAAAAGTCATTGCATTATGTAAGAAAAAAAAATCATTGCATTATGTAAGAAAAAAAATCGTTGCATAAGTCATAGCTGCTTCCGGCGTAAGCCTGTGAAAGATAAACCATGGTGATAGAGTTCCCATTTAAATTCATATTTCAAACCTGCGATTTTCAAAAGTGACTAACTAATACGTCCAATAAACTCCCCCAAAAGTTAGAGATTTAATTGACTTCCACGTTTTAAACCAACGATTTCCAACCTTTTTCGTTGGGAATCATGGAGTTAGAGAGTAGAACTCCTAGGAAAAAGTTTTGTTTTTCATTAATATCTCGATTACCCCTGGTCTTAGAAACTCGAAACTTGGAAGACTATTTCAAAGCTACCCACAAAATTTCATTAAATTCGGTGCAGCTGTTCTCCCATGATGATGAGACAAACGAAAGTTTCGTTTTTCATTAATATCGCAACAACCCCTGGTGTCAGAAACTCGAAACATGGACTAAATTTTAAGTGGGGCTATTTCAAGACTACCCACCAAATTTCATCAAATTCAGTTCAGCCGTTCTCCCTTGATGTTGGATCATACATACATACATGCATACTTTTCTTCTTTATATATATAGATAATATCTTATAATAATCACATATATTATATATCACTCTTAATATTTAAAATCATTGTTACTTTCAGTTCATATATCCAGGGCGTGGTTAACGCTCGGACCTCCGGGGTCGCGCTGCAGACCTAGGCCCCCCAAATTTTACCCCTTACATTTTGTAAGTGATAAAAAAAATTTAGCGGAAATAATTTTTAATTAATTTAAAACTGGTAATATTAGTTGTTATTTTAAATTATAAAATACGTTAATGGTTTTAAATATTACGCGTATATTACTTTAAAGTAAAACTTAAGTTTTTTTACAAAAAGGGCCTATAAACTGAAGTGGGCCCAGAGTTAACACCAGATTCTGGGTCCCACTTCAGTTTGATCATGCCCAGCACATATCTAAATTCAATCACATCTTATGCAATGTGATTAACAACAATGTGTAACACTGGAATTTACTACGACTCAAAACATAACGAATGCTATGTTTTATTATGTAGGATGTGCTAACCTAACGTTAGCACATCCTACTATGCTTACCTAACGTTTTTGTGATAAGCTGGGTGTTCGTTATCCTTTACGAAACAGCAATTTCTGGCAAGTTTCTCACTGATTTAGCAAGCTGTAACTTAAGACAAGTATAATACTACTTAATAAAGCCAGTTTTCGATTAATAAAATATTCTCAACATAAAGCAACATACATTGTTAAACAAAAAGCTTATTAAAAACAGTTTCAATATGTCTATTGCTAACAGTCGAATTCATGACACATTTCGGGTCAGAGCGTTCATCAGTTTTGATGGTAGAAACTGAAAGAAGTTAGTTCTCTTTCTTAAATGACGTACGCACTTTTACTTACTGACGTACGTACATTTGCGTACTACTACTACTACCTAGGTACATTATTGGGGTTGCTTCAATTAGTAAACGCTGATAATATCGTTAGTGTGCAGTGAATTTATAAGGAAAGCCCATGCTAAAGTATTTCCTCCAGCGTTTAAAAATGCATATGAGTGTTATTTTAGTTGCCCACTTGGGTGATCAATATAAGATTTGAGAGCCTTTTTTATGCTGCAGCAAATACTCGTGATATTTAAGAGTCAGGCCATCCTATTCTACTAGTGGCAAATGTGGTATCGCCTTCAGTAGCCTGGCACTAAAGTCACATACCTATTGGAAATCTCATGAGCTTACTCTTTCTTTTCCACAAGAATAGTGATCGAACGTAGGTCGTCTCTTTTCCAATACCAATAGAACGTATTCTCTTTTCTACAAGAATAGTGATCAAATGTAGTCTGTTTTCTACAAGAGTAGTGATTGTTGGTCGTCTCTTTACCACAAGAATGGTGATCTTGTTCATTGCAATGATCTTAATGGATTGTTTACAGAATTATGAAGTACCATAGTTCTGAAGAATGGCGTCTCTGCACTCATTCTAAGTCGAAAGACTGCGTTATTACACAATGGAAATATTTACCCGTCGATACCACTGTCCTATGCTAGGCACACGACAGAAACTCACCAAAATCAGAATCATTGACTTAAATGTATTAAATTGCACCGAATACGTATGGAAAATAGTCAAAATATTGGACTTCTAACCAGGAATGCCACCAGGGTATACCAAATTATGTTGATTTTGTGCCAGTGTAGTAGCAAATGGAAGTTTTCCAGAAAACGTTTACAAAATGTGAGTAAAACACTTTATTTATATTTTGAGCATGTTTGCAGCATTTTCTGACATCTTGTTTAAAAAATAAATTGAAATCAAATTTTCAATTTTCAATTTTCAAATTCTTCCTAAGAATTTTAACTTGAATGCTCTAAAAATTTGTAGGTGATAGAGCATTTTGAATTTCATATTCGGAATCAGGGAATGCTAATTAGTCAAAATCACCCACTTTTGTTTCACGGCAAGAAAAAAAAGTTTAAATTTATTTTTCAGTATAATTATTTTCCTACCAGCAAAGCTCGTGTGCTTTGCGTGCTACGCCCTTCTTCATGGAGTTAGAAAGATGGAGATAAAACTTCTATGGATAAAACGCTTGAAAATGCCACAATATGCTTTGAGAATTATATCCAGGTGTTGCTAGTGTTTGTAAAATAGCTGCTATTTTTAGTCCACACAACAGAAAAGCGTAGCATTTAGTATAGGTATTTTTGATTATTTTTAAATTAAGAGTTCCCTAATGAGTATAATTAACCAGTAATTTCTTATAGTTGTAGGATAGAGTATAGAATCTATGGAGATAAAAATAAATTGAAATTTAAAACAAAATTGAATACTTAGTAATAGTCTTTATTGTTTCAGTTCTACTTTGCGCTAATAATTTATTTTTACAAAATTGACAGTTTAAATAAATATTTTAGGTTCTTCGCTATATAAATGCATACAATGCAGGACTACTTATCTTACACCAGCGTCACCTGAACGATTGTCTCAAACGATATTGGCGGGGTTTTTTTTTTTTTTTTAAATATGATGTTTTTTAACTCCGTACTTTCACCTCCATGCTCTGTTTGTTTGCGCTTGTTTAGGCTCTGTAAAACTGGGATCAAAGTTGTAACTAGGATAAACAATGCAACAACTTCGACATTTTCGCGTAAAAATTCTTTCAAACTTCCCCTAGTAAAACTTGCTCTCAACGATATATCGAAGTTTTTTAATTTTGCTATGAAAGCTCGTGCACATTTGATTGAATGACAAGTTTCTCTTACGGAGGGAGTACACCGCGGCCATGCATGCATTGGAAACAGAAACCGGCGGACATTAATTCCCGCCAACCATTCACTTAGGCGGGGTTGAATTTTGTGAAAAGTTATTAGCTTCTACGAGAAATAACTCAATTTGGGGGGAGATTATTAATTTTTTTTTAATTTTTTTTTTGCATTGGATTAGGCCGTAGTGAGTTGACGAGCATGAGTTTTTTCAGTTCGTGAAATGGCTCAGAAATCACTTTTCTAGAGCTTTTTCTCACAAAAATTCTAAAAAAAAAAGCCAAACTTTGAGAGACTATTTCTCCAGATCCAGGAGGTAATTTGAAAAACTGTTGGATTCAGTCTGGTCAAATTAGATTTTTCATCCCTCGGGGTTGCAATCGGGAGACTGACACTACGCTGGGAGAGAATAGGAAGACTGACATACTGACATTTGCTTTTGGAATAGTGACTTTGCGCTGCAAAACATTTTGCAACCTTTGATCATTTTTTCAGCTTTTGTTTATAATTTCGGCAAACTAACAAAGAAGTCGCAATTTCAGGCCTTCATGAAAATTCCAGATTCATTTTTGAAATATACAGCTGATTATCATCTGCCGAAGCGTTATTTTTGTATTTTATATATATATTACAATCAATACTTGTATAAAGAAAGCAGAGATATGCACTGTAAAACATACTGCAACCTTTGCTCATTTTTTTTTAGCTACTTTGTTGATCATTTCGGCAAACTGATAAGAAAAGCCACAACTACAGGTGTTCATGAAAATGCCAGCTTCATTTCTGAAATATTTAGCTAATTGTCGTCAGCCGAAGGATTATTATTCATATATATATATATATATATATATATATATATATATATATATATATATTATCATAACTATCAGGAACCTTACTCCCCCATTACGGATAAATGATTCCCTTGAAACTTTCAGAAACATACTTGCAAATATTTTACAGTGTATGAACCCCACGTGTATGCAAAGTTTCAAATTTCTAGCGTTAGCAATTTGGACTGTACTTAATCGAGTTCGTCAAACTAAATTTTATCTGTATGCGAGTGGCAATAGAGAATGATTTTCATATTATTTTAACACCAAATGAGTATGTAGTTTTGTTCAATGCAATTTTAATAAAAATATCTTTAATATTTTAATTTTCGTTTTAATGTGAAGTTTTCGGGCGTTCTTTGGGACGTAAAATAACCTGTTTTTGAATACCATGCATTAGCACAACTCTGCCAAATGCATATAATTTCTGGAGTTCATTAAGCTATTGCCAACTTCTAACATAAAAACTTTTAAAAAAGGTGGAATTTTGTTTCCAAGAATACTTGTGGACGAAAGCTCATAACAAAATACGCTTTTATATTCTAATACTAATTATGATTCAAGGGAACAATATACGAAAGACAAATGTATGAGAAAGTCCAGTGGAGAATCACAGTCCAGATATTTCTGAAGTTCGAACAGGCTGTTTGTTATTTTTACTTTCCTTGCAATACATGGTAATGTATAGGGAAAGTATTGGAATCAATGCCGAAAATCGCAACTCGAGTTTTCGAAGGATCTACACGTTTCGAGACCTCTAGAATGTGAAAAAACCATTTTTAGCGTGACGTCTGTGTGTGTGTCTGTCTGTGCAGATTTTGTATCCACTCTAACTAAAAAACTAATGGACCGAATTTCACTAAATTTTGTAAGTAAGTCACTTGTGGGCGGGGCTAGTGCTGATTAGTTTTGGGTACGAGTCGGAATAAAAGAACCCGCCTTTTTTTGCGAAATGGCCCGCAAAAGCTTGTATCCACTCTAGCTGAAAAACTAATGGACCGAATTTCACAAAATTTGGTAGATAAGTCGCTTGTAGGCCACTGATTAGATTTTGGTAAAATTCGAAAAAAAAATAACCTGCCTTTTTTTGCAAAATGGCCCGCAAAAATCATCAAAATCTAAACTTAAGAACTACGTATGCTCAAATATAGCCATTAAATGCTTGTTTAATACGTAATTTTTAGCGAAGAAAAGAATAAGACCAACCCCATTACACTAGGACTAGCCGTTCTCGAGATATTTTAGTTTTTCTTATTTTTCCTACATCATTTTTGAAAATAAGTCCAGTTTTCAAATGAGAACGAAAATTGAATTAAAAATGAATTAAATTTAATTTAAATAAATAGAACGTGAATATAAGTCTGCAGGGAAAGTCATGTGCTGCCCACATCAGATTTTTATAATTTAGTAGATTACCTGCTGACCTGTTATTAAAATATTAACTGCTTGTTAATTTTTTTTCGCCAAAAAAAACAAAACAGAAACAAATTAAAGCTAAGTACCCCTACTCTTTTTTTTTATTGAATGTAGAGGTATTGCGTGTTTAGTGTGTGCTTACTTCCATTCCAACATCACTAATTGAATACGTCCGAAATCAATAAGAAATGGGAGGGAACGGACAAGAAATAAAAATGCAAGCAAATTACCGAAAAAAGTTTAGTGGAAAATGCGGCGATAATGGTCAAACCATAGCTAATGACGCTAACAGCGTCGTTTGCGTATTAAAATGACGCTCTGACTATACTAGCGTCGTCAAGGAGGAGGAGGGGGGTATAACACCTCCCAGGGACTCATCATACTTCGGAGAAATTGTTTTTTGGGAAATGAGAAACAGAATATTTGGTTATCCCCGGCCCCCCTTCCCGAAATAAAAAAATAAAATTCCTGCTGGTCAGTTTAGCTGCGATCTGATACAGTCACTCAGTCGATCTGATTCAGTCATTCTGTCACTCGGTTCATGATTTTAAATTTGGTGTTCTGCTGAGATTTGGTATTTGACGCTTCATATCTATTTGCAGATCAAAGGGAAAAAATCTAATATTTCGAAAATGCGAACTTGAGGTGACGATGCGAAGGAATAACAATAATAATAATAATAATAATAATAATAATAATAATAATAATAAAAGAAACTAAAACCTATTTGCGTCATTACCGAGTACTTCCACTCGCGCTAGAATTTTATCTTTGGTCTCATTCGATGCACTTCAGCTTTCAGATCAACGGAACAATCTAATACAGAAATTCGAGATGGTACAAATGTTTTTCAAAATTTTTTGTTCTAATTCGTATTAGATTAGATCAAGCATGTTTTTTCGTTCTAAACGGACGTTCTAATAAAATAATATTAATATAATCATATTACAATTGCGCTCATGATCGTGTTAATTTTAAAAAAATCTGATGTGGGCAGTACATGACTTTCCCTGCAGACTTCTATTCACATTCTCTTTATTTTAATTACATTTAATTCACTTTTAATTCAATTTTCGTTCTCATTTGATAACTGGACTTCTTTTCAAAGGTGGCGTAGAGAAAATACGAAAAACTAAAATATCTCAAATATCTCGAGAATGGTTAGTCCTAGTGTAATGGGGTTGGTCTTATTCTTTTCTTCGTCAAAAATTGCGTATTAAACAAGTATTTAATGAATATATTTGAGCATACGTAATGTTTTATTTTAGATTTTGGCGATTTTTGAGGGCCATTTTTCAAAAAAAGGCAGGTTTTTTTTTCCGAATCATACCAAAATCTAATCAGCACCAGATTGTCCCACAGGTAACTTATCTACCAAATTTTGTGAAATTCGGTCTATTAGTTTTTCAGCTAGAGTGGATACAACCTTTTGCGGGCCATTTCGCAAAAAAAGGCGGCTTCTTTTATCCCGAATCGTACCCAAAATTAATCAGCACCAGACTCGCCCACAAGGGACCTACCTACCAAATTTTATGAAATTCGGTCCATTAGGTTTTTAGTTAGAGAGGATACAAAATCTGCACAGACAGACACACAGACACACACAGACGTCACGCTAAAAATAGTTTTTTCGTATTCTAGAGGTTTTGAAACGTGTAGATCCGTCGAAAACTCGAGTTGCGATTTTCGGCATGATTCCAATACTTTCCGTATACATTACCATGGAATGTAGGGAAAGTAATACGTTAATATTTGTTATTCTTTAATTAATTTCCTTATTTTTTTTTCTGTCATTATTAAACGTGTCTTATGTAAAAGATTGGATACTGCAGAGGACGGAAGAGGATTGCATGTTCACCTCCTAAAGATATCAACAGTCAGTCGATGGCAATTTTTATCTAAGTCAAGCCATGGAGCACGCAGTTTTCAGAAGATATCAATATAGATTCTTCAAAAAAGACAAGATATGCATGCCTCTGTTCAAAGATTGAAGATTCTGTGAAACATAGTATTGTTAACCTTTTGCTTACGGGTGGCACAGTGCCTATCCCAAACGAAGAACCTCTCAAAAGGACAGGTATCAAAGTCGTCCAAGGACGCCAATATCTGCAAAGGGGGATCGGGTATGTCAAATACCTGTCCTTTACCCGTAAACAAAAGATTAACAATACTATGTTTCACATACAATAATGAGTCCAAATTTCTGGATAACGAACGCGTTTATTCACAAGCACAACGCAAACAGGAACACTATACAATCAAACAGCACTTAAATGCTCCACTCGTTTAATAAAATAACCGATGTTATTCATAAAACATTGAGGAAAATCATTTCACATTACAAATTATACTAATCTCAAAACATTGACGAAAGTCACAGTTCAATGTAACTTGAATCACCTCCAATGTAATCGAATCACCTCCGATTCAAAGATGACTCCTACATATAGACTCTCCATAGAAACTTCTGGAAATCCCTCATTCAATCAGGAGCATGAGTTTATTTGATGAAAGGAATTTTAGTACAAATATTGATTTTTATTGCGCAATAAGTAATTTTTGTAAACTATACAGTACCTTCCCTAATAATCTTGATGTTTTTCATTCATCGGAAATGGCTTTTAAAATTCATTTGTTGTAACTATTTTATATTTTAATGTATTTCTTCATTTGCAGATGCTTTCAAATATCATTTGTTGTCAATAGTTTGCATTTCAATGTATTTTATTATATGTTAATCTATATTTTGTATTGTATTTTATCTTGCACGCTGCTACTGAGACTTTGTTCTGTAGCTTGCATTCTTTTTTAAAATAATAATAATAATAATAATAACGATAAAAAATATCAGGTAGAAATCGTTACTTCGCGGTCATTCTCGAACTTTCGGAAAGTCGCCAAATTGGCGATAAATCGTCAAATCTGGCAACCCTTCTTCGAAGTTCCGCAAATGGCAACCCTAGAATGACGTTATGGGAAAGAATGTCTTTACGGGTGTTTTTTCTGTCTGGTCTTAGAAAGAGACGAAAGAAGACTCCAGACGAAAGGGAATATTACACGTTTGCAACAGTATATACGACTGTGAACATCGGGATAGTATTAGGAAAGCTTATTTTCTATCTACAAGGAAGTAGAATTAATAAAACTTTGCAAAGCAAGTAATGCCAGAGATGGTATTGCTGCTGTTGTGCAAAACCTGCTGGCTAAAGAAATTGACTTATAACTTTGCTTATTTTAAATTATGATTTTGCAACTAAATTGCTTTTGATGCAAGTATCTTGTTTGTTTACTGCATTTTTGATTGTAATCTTGATTTTAAATTGTTATTTTCTCTGGTACGTGTCTTACCTTTTGAGAACTGTTGCCCAATTTAATTGTTATAAATGTATTGTAATTTATTTCAAGTGCTGAATTTTAAAGCTTATGATTTGATACGTGTGCTATCGCGACGATTGATGATCTTCGTCCGTATACTTTCGGGTGAGGCTGTTCTACTTTTAGAGTTATGTAAAAGAAATATAAAAGAAAATATTAAATTTTCGTTGCGTATCTCCACGTATCGACTTACGTACTCCCAGAATACGCGTACTCAACTTTGAAAACCACTGTTCTACACAACTACAGAAGGATCTGAGCAGAGATTCTTTTATCACTATTGCACTATTTATCACTATTTCTATTATCATAAATGAATGTATTCAAAATGCATTTCACGTTTGTCAAAGCAATTGAACCACCATTCTAAAGCAAAACTGTTTTCAGCCTGATGGAATTTGAAAATTTTTACTTATTTCAAAAGGTAAAGAGACAGTTAATGACGTCAATAAAGAAATAATCAGAGGATGTCACCGGGAAGAGGAAGGACATCGCCACCCCGATACTGCCATCAAGCATAAAAAAATGGCAATCCATCAAACTTTGATGTGAAATGAAAAGGGCGGATGCTAAGTGACGGATAGACCGATATAGACTAGAAGGAAAAACGCTTGAAAGTTACTGCCGTTTTTTATGAAAACACTGAAGTGATGATAGGGTGATGAATCGCTAGCGTTTTTGATGATCGTTTTATCGATTAGTATATAGGAGCATGCAGCTTTAATTTGGAAGCATTTAAAAATGTTAAATGTTTTATAATGATTTCAAACCAAGCTTCCAAAATTTAGCAATTTAGTACAGTGAGTCTTCCCAACTTGGACAGTTGTATTGGATACACCCGTAAGTTGAAGATATGCGCTTGGAACCGAATTGAATAAAGTCTTAACATTATCTGAGATCTCTCTAAGTTGAATACCTCTCTTATTTAGAAGTTGTGCACAGAATGACTGATCTATATGTTGATCAGTTGATCTTTAGGAGGCAGAGTAAGGGTTTCAAAATTTAGTAATTTACTGCTGTAAAGCTTCTCAACTTAGAAACCCCTGTTGGACAAAATGTTACTTGGAATGAAATTGATTTAATATTAATATCTAAGAACTTCATGAGTTGGACATGGATATTTTAACTTGAAAGTTGGATACTGCGGATGATTGCCAATGTGAGCAGTTAATTTTCATTAAGAAGATACTTAGAAAAGTAGTACCCTTTAAATAATCATGTATACAAGTGTACTTTGACTTTTTTTTTATCATTGTGAATTTATTTACTGGAATTTTACAGCTTAAAATATTGAAAGTTTGGCAACAAATTTATACTGATGAATTCCTTAGAATATCTTAACATACTCTTAATGGCGGATTTGGTGATAAAATTTGCGAAGTTTTCGAATTTATTAATGTACAAATGTATTAATGTGCAAATTTATTAATGTGCAAGTGTATGTATACTCTATCTGCGTGCAGCATACCAGCATTCAGTATGCATAGCTTATAAAAGTGTTTTAAAGCGATAGCACATTCACTGCAGTAAAACCAACTAGCGAGGAAATATAGCAATGAGTTGTGTGTCTTTGATTTGGATTCTTAATTTCAAATATATTGTTGCAGTTGTCCAATATTTTTGTCGCAGTTTTAATGCTAGCCAAACAGAAAAACGATATGTACAGTAATCAATTTGCCAATACGTTGGCCGAATTTAGAGGATATGTCGTAATAATATTGCCTTTTTATATTTTTCTAAGTTAATAGTTATGGCAACAAACACAAATACATATCATAGATTTAAGACGTCAGTTCATACTTAAATTGAATATATTTCAGATGCACTGAATCAAGAGTAGGAAATTATGGGGAACTCTACAACTTGAACACCACTCCAAAATTGACACATTTCCTTAGGACCGTAAGCGCCGCAGTTACGGAAGTTTAACTGTTGTTATTCAGTTTAGTTTTGTATATTTTAGAATACGATAATTATACCTTCCATTGCAGGAATGTACCAGTCCATACCAATTGGAAGACGAAAATTATTTGTTAGATTCTGGAGATTCACCAAGTTACAGTATAAAATATCCGAAGCTTCATTGGAACGACTGGAAATGCATTATGTAAAATGCACTAATATTTCAGATTCAGGTTAAAGGATTTTTGAAAGTACCTGGGACAACACCTGGGTCCAACACCGGGTAGATGTGCATTTCAGTCGTAATATTGAAGTTTCTCGCTAAGCTCCAAATTAAACAGGTTACGTATGTTAATATAGTCAGAAATGTATAATTTTTTTTAGTGTGCCCTGCTGATCTGTATGCGCGTGGAATTGCCAGTTTCGAGATTATTATTCTTCAATATCAATGACGCCCTCTGAAACAGAATGGAAACTCCCCTTTCTTATTTGCATTCTTCCCGTTCGGTCTGTCAAAAGCATCAAATGGAGAAACATACACTGAGATTAGTACGTATGGGAACATCTCTATTAAATGTCCAGATGCTTATGCATGTGGATTGTTTTTGTTACTTGATTGCAAAATTACAGGCATTTGGGGGAGAGCTGCATTTTTTTACTCACCCCTCCCATCGAATACACCAGTGACTGATTGTGTAAACAACACCCGTGAAAAGGAAATCTCCGAGACAAAAAAATACAGTAGAAGAATGTTAGTCTGGCCCTCTGTAGACTGTTTCGGAACTACTTGGAGGGTTAGAGACAGTTTATGCTGAGACATCCTCAAACATTCTGAATTGAAAACCATGGCTTAATACGGATGACTGAACCATGGCCTATTCTACCAAGGGAGAAACGTCCGCACAGTGAAGACACGTTATACTCCAGGAATGGGTGAAGCAGATTCAGTGGCGCTCTCCCCTATATCCAATAAAACTAAAATTGCTATGACGTATATTCTTGTGCCCGTAGGTGTGTGCAGGAGTCAAAAATGAGTCCGAATTTCTGGATAACTAGAACTTTTACTTTAAAGCACCATTAAGTGTAAACACAAGCAATACTTATAATTTTAGGTGAAGCAGCGCTTCACCTGAGTAACCTGACGAGCGGCCACTGCGTCCGCATTAGACTTCGATTCTCAAATAGCCTCACATTTTTTTCATCCTAACCACATCATTTTAAAGAATTGTAAATACTTTGGGTCTTAATTACATCAATGAATAATTAAATAGAGATACGCGAACTGCAAAAAAAAAAAAGACTAATAAGGTAGTATTAAATGCCTTGAGTTAAAAACGTTTTTGGCTCACTGCCATGATGCTAGGCCTACTATGCTTTGGTCCCGGGATCAAAACCAGGCCCTAGCAAGTTAGTGATTTCGTGTTCATGTTACATTGGAATTCTTGTTTATGTTTGTAACTTATCTTATTCATTATCTTAATAAACAATTGTTTACTTAGGAACCCAGATATATTCTTCAGCTCTTCTGATGACTTTGTAAGGAATTCAATGGCAAACCTTGCGCATCGATATACAGTTTCCACTATCTGAATCACGTTAGACAACAATATTTCGAGTCAAATTGGATGATTCAATTTTACAATGAAATTCAACTGTTTGTGATTGGATTGAGTCAATAAAGTGGCTGCATTAATTAACAAGCGAGCTTAAAAAGCAGCGGTCATAGCTGGTCTTTGCCTATTAATAATCCATTACATCTACACTGGGGAATTTATTAAAAGAAAGAGGCGATAAATTAGTGCCTAAAGCGTAAAAAGGTTCATGTTCTGTCTGCGATGCCAGTCGTAAATATGTTCCTTCTGAAAAAGAAAACACCTCATTGAGTCCCAGCAGTATTATTTCCGAATCAGCTTCTCTATAGGTTGGCGATAATTGGCGATTCTCCAGCATCCCTAGCTTTCTAAATCAAAATGCTACCAGAAAGGACAGACGGCGAACAAGGTAATTGCCAGTTTCGAGAACTAGACGGATTATAAAAACGGATCGCCACCACTTGTCAGAAAAACAGTTCTCTCTCTCTCTCTCTCTCTCTCTCTCTCTCTCTCTCTCTCTCTCTCTCTCCATGAGGATGTCAACGATAATTGAGTCATCTCCATGCCAGAATCCAAGCTAGCACGAATCTGAACCAAAATAGTTATTTGGCAGATTATCGATTGGATTTTAATAAGTGACTTGGAGGAGAAATCATTTCACTATATTTGGTTAAATCTTGGGATCTGTAATCTTAAGCCACTTCGGTGCGGGGGGAAAAGTAAAAGCAGTTGCTGGAACAGATCTATGAACTGCTAAGGACAGTATTTACAATCATTCACATTGGTTTTATATTGCTATAGATGTAATTGAGAACTAACTTGAAGTATATGTAACGCACACCTATCATTAATGACTTTGATTTTTTTTTTTATTCCATTCTTGTTGTTTTTGAAGTCTGGAGAATGGTAAATGAGAGTGTTGCCAAAACTCGCAGCCTTAATCCAAAAATAATTAAGTTCTGTAAGGGTGTGAGTGTTGTTGTTGTTGAGACCCAGACCGTCCGACCTACCAGAAAGGTGTAAGGTAACTGTTTGGACGGCCGGGAAGTGCCACCCAATTCAGACCGGAACCCAGTGGGGGAGGCATCTACAGGGACCGTACCCTCCTTCCCCTACCACCAACCTCTCGGGAGGACTTACGGACCCACATGTTTAACGTGATCGTACTCAGCATGAACACTGCGGCAGCTGTGGCAGCGTGCAAATCCAGCGCGCAAACCACCGGGTTACCGCACCCGAAATGTGCCAACAGCACGCGGTGTTCCCAGGTGGTCACTCACCCAAGTACTAACCGCGCCCGATGCTGCCTGACTTCCGCCCGATGCTGCCTAAGGGTGTGAGTGTATGATCGCATAAAAATGACCTATAATGTGTCTTGAGCTAAGAAAATAGCATTGCACACAATCAATAATGAACTATTTTACACCGTAAATTGTTACCTTACACCTTTCTGGTAGGTCGGACGGTCTGGGTTTCAACAACAACAACACCGTAAATTGTAGCGCAAATAAAGATAAATGAGCATACGTTCGTTTCCGAAATCATTCGGATTTCGTTCTTCAGTGCAACAGCTTTTTATTAAAACTTTTTACAATATTGTTTGCCTTTCTTTCTATCCTAAAGTTAATTTTAAAATTGCTAGAATACTTAAAAAGTTTGACTCTAAAGTGATATTTTCCCTTATCAATAAAATTAAATTTTCGTCTCTTATGGATTCTATTGAAAAGTTCAATAATCGGGGCATTTATAAATTCCTTGTCAATGCGGACTATCGTACATAGATCAAACTAAATGCGTCTTAAAGTACTGCTTAAAAAAACATCAAAATTGTGTAAAAATACAAGAAATTAATAAATCGTCAATCGCTAATCATTGCTGGATGACTAGTCACTGGTTTGACTTTTCTTCGGCTTTTATTATTTAAAAGTGCTTTCCAGTTTACAATTTGGATTTCTTCGAAGATTTTCATATTAATAACAAATCCAGTAATCTATTTAATGCTATGCCAATGACTTCTTATTTCTCTGAGGTATAGTATCACCACGTCTATTTTTTTTGTTTCTTCCAGTAATCTATTTAATGCTATGCCGATGGCTTCTTATTTCTCTGAGGTATAGTATCACCACGTCTAATTTTTTGTTTCTTCCAGTAATCTATTTAATGTTATGCCAATGACTTCTTATTTCTCTGAGGTATAGTATCACCACGTCTAATTTTTTGTTTCTTCCAGTAATCTATTTAATGCTATGCCAATGACTTCTTATTTCTCTGAGGTATAGTATCACCACGTCAAATTTTTGTTTCTTCCAGTAATCTATTTAATGCTATGCCAATGACTTCTTATTTCTCTGAGGTATAGTATCACCACGTCTATTTTTTTGTTTCTTCCAGTAATCTATTTAATTCTATGCCGATGACTTCTTATTTCTCTGAGGTATAGTATCACCACATCTAATTTTTTTTGTTTCTTTGAGTTTATTTTCACTGTACTTTATTTTTCCTTGTTATTTCAAATGTTTATATTTCTTTGTTTTTCCTATTTCTCTAGTTTTATTTCCCTTTTGTCACATTAGGTGGCTCTATTATATTAGGATCTGTCGTTTGGCCATTTTCGATTTGAATGACATAGTTTCCGCTTATCTGGACTTTTAAATCCAGATTTGTTGAGCTGAAAAATGAAATCCAAATGATTTCCAAAACGTGCATACGCTTATGTATCCTTATTTACGCTGAATTTAACGTTGTCAACCAGTTTTTCATGACTTGATATGTTTAGGATAGTAACAGGAGCGAAATCAGAAATGTACGTGAAATATATAATACTTTTGAAGGAATGTAAGATTTATATACAAAAGGTTGCTAGACCATTGTCTATTCATTAGATCCTTAACCAATCAGGACGGTTGACGTTCCGGGTTTTAATATTGCGCAGAAATTAAATTAAAAGGAATTTCTGCGTTTGCTAATGACCCCCTTCCTAATGGAATGCATGTTTTGATTGATTGAAATATTCTTGCAATTTACTAAATATCAAAAGGCGTGAATTATGTCAGTATTTTCAAGCATTTATCTCTGAATTACTTTCAATAAAAATTTTGGAATTACTTAAAAATATTGAAATTACTTAAAACTCCTGGAATTACTTGGTGAATAGTATAAGAACCCAATACCGATTAGTCAAACCAATACCGATTTAATCCCAAAGTTTATATATATATATATATATATATATATATATTGTGACATTTGTCTGTTTTGAAGTTTAAAACAATACTATTTCACAGTGCAACATCCTATATAGGGAACTATGTAGAATCCCTCTATAGAACCGTTCTATATAGGGTCATAAATGATCACCTGATATGGCAGGGATGATGTGGCAGTCAGTGAAGTAACCAGGAGATTAACGGATTGATTAACTGAATATAGGTTCTCCATTTAGTTACTTAATGTTTTAACATTTTCACCCAAATCAGTTCGGCGACCGGAAATATCATCACAGAAATTATATCTTGAGATCACCAGAAAGATCGAAGAATATTCATTCCAATAATATTTGAACTGAATACGTAAGATAGTTTTTACATATTTATTTATTTATTTATTTTTTTAAATATGTCGAAATTTGTATTTTTTACGTTATCTGTAAGTAAAGTATTCTGGTCCATTTGTAAACCAAAATTTACAAAAAATCTGAAGTTTAGTCAACATTTACTAAAATGTGGACTCTTGAAACATATAACAAAATATATTTCAGTGCTGGCTATTATCTCTTTGTAATATTCTGTATAACACAATCAGGAATTGCATTTGATAAAATAAATTCCTAAGTAAATCAAATGGATTACTTGATTGGAAATATCAATGGTAAACAGTTAGTTCATCACGTAATAGCAACAGACAAAATAATTCAAAATATAATACCGTCTGTTTATCATGAATTAAAACCATGTTTGTAAAAATGTTCATATTCAAATTAATTTTTTGAATTGCGATTATTATCAAAATGCTTTATATATATATATATCGTCGCATTTGGAAACTAAGATTTGCACAATTCTAATTATGTGAAAAGGCCTGTATATATATTGGGATTATAACAGCAAAATTTTTCTGTTTCATAAGTAATTTTAATTTTTGTAATTTTTTAAGTGATCATATTCAGAGATCGCAAAGCATTTCTCCCAAAGTCTTCGCAAGTTCGATGGATTTTACTGCACATGCCCGCTAGCCTAGGAGTGTAAACTACGATTTCCCCCTTTTTTTTGTGGAGAGCGGACAATTTGGAGCGTGAATGTATTATTTAAGTAGCGGGCTCTTATTTATAAGTAGTGGTCGCTTATTTAAGACCCGAAGAATGTGATTCGTTCTAGTGTTAAATAATGTGCCCCGAAAGTGTCTGCCGCTAACCATTGCTATTTTGTCACTCAGCAATTCTGAAGTATTACTTCACCAATTATGTATTATTTTGTTGTTTATTTCCCATTATTTCCTTGTTATTTCTATGTCGGAAGGAAACAAAATCTGTTTCTGGTGCAAGCTGGCTAAATAGTGTTGAGGAAAATACCAACTGTTTACTACCACTTCCATTGATGATATATGGCACAGAATTATTATTTATTGAAGAATGTAGTGTGAGCACAGAATTGAATTATAATACTTGCCGAAGTGTAAAATGACAAAAGAAAACACCGTGACAACAGGAGGGTGCTGAAAAGAATCTAGTAGCAGATTTTTTATTTTTATCACGCAACCGTTATGAATTGTTTTTTCTGGATCTCTGTTGAGCAAAATTAAATAAAAATATAGCATAGGCAGAAAAGTTTGCATATTTATGAGGTTCTACTCAATACGGCACATGTGTCAAAGTATGGCTTGAACTTATAAGGAATCAGTATTGGGGGGGGGAGAGGGAAGGTCGGTTGATTGCTGGTTTAGTTGGAAGAAAACTTCAGTGCGTATATTGATTTGTGTATTTTGGTCCCTTGAAAAATATCGTTGGCACTCTTGCTTAGTTTGAAGTTTTTTGCAATTTGCTGTGTAAAAGGCTAACATGTCTAAAACATTTTTATCCAAATGATGGATAATTGTGTAAGGGCGAGAGATGGGGTTGTTTGACCAAATCTACTAACAACGACGGTTTTCGTTCGAAATTCAGGTTTTGTGATTGTCTCTATATGTAATCTATTTTTCAATAGAAATGTACTTCATTAAAACATTTGTAATAAATGTTGAATACTTGGATTTTTTTTTAACTATTAACATCTGTTAAACATTAAATCAAAACAGCGTTTTTTTACAGCGTACTCTTTGTTAAAAAAAAAAAAAGCCAATAGGGGACGCGAAAATGACCATGTACATCACAGTTATAGTAGAACACACTTCTTAGTTATAGTAGAAAACACCTTACATGAGTTCAAAGTGTCTTCTATCACTAACGAGGAGACACCTAAATTTCCACACTATGAGTTCGAGGTGACTGTCAATAAAATTTAACCAAGAGATATTTTAAAAGTTAAGAGAAATCTAGAATCTCCAGTTTCTAAAAGAGAAGCACGGAGTGCAGAATAATTGGCTTTTCTATTTAAAATCGATTTTATTAAACAATTTTTAATTTGAAGGAAAAGAAAGAAACTAGGGATAGACAGGGTCACTTACGTTATTTTAAACTTTGGCAGAGAAATAAAAGCAAATTTTCAAAAAGATTGATTCCACAGCACAGGTAATATGACATTATAGTTTTATTTTGTTTCTGCTGTTGTTGGCCTTTGAGATATAATTTTGTTTCTCTTGCGCGCGCACGCACACGTATACACACACACACACACACACACACAAATACACATTCACACACATACACACACATACACACAAGCACGTAAATAAACAAACACACACATATACATAAGCAAGCACACATACATACTTCTAAAAATGTTGATTTATACTTTAGGGAAAATATATTCATTATATAATTTTTTTACTTCGTTGAATTTTTAGTTCATTCAATCCTTTCAAAAAAAAAAGTAGCGTAGCGTGAGATTTTTGACTGGGGAGGCTGAAAATTTAGCAAAAAATTTGGTACTGCATGTGACATTTATATTGGAATTCGCATTTTTATAAGTTTCATTTCAATAAATTTTATTTATTGGTGAATAAAATAAAATAATTTTACATGAAAATGCAAAAAATGGCTGAAATGCACGAGATTTTAAAAATGTTACCTATATAGGATGAATACATACAAGATAACATGTTAAATGTTTTCTTATTTCTAAAATAGATGGACTTTTACAATAATTTTATTAAAAAGTCATAGTCGCCCATATGGGAGGTAAAGGGGGGGGGGGTCACTCTCCCCTTTGGACATAATAAAGACGAGCATTAATATAATAAAGACGAGCATCAATATAATAAAGACGAGCATCAATATAATAAAGACGAGCATCAAGCTAGTCGATTTTGTACGTCATGTGCTTCAACTTGCACCCCCCACCCCCCTGGGAAAAAGTT
The DNA here is from genome assembly GCA_951213105.1 of Amaurobius ferox. NCBI lineage: Eukaryota > Metazoa > Arthropoda > Arachnida > Araneae > Amaurobiidae > Amaurobius > Amaurobius ferox. Next base: position 66,786,713 of record OX578143.1, on the reverse strand, counting down.
TTACTGGCGCCTATGTATGAAGTAGAAATATGTTGGAATATTATTAGCAAGTGATAGAAAAAATATATCAGTTTTGTAAATATAAACAACTAGAACTAACGAAATGAAGCAATTCAAAGGAGTGCACTGAAAATAGTTGAGAGCACTGTAGTCAACAATATCCTTAAACAACTTTGTATATTAATTATTTACAAAAACTGTACTTTGAAAACTTTAAAATATCTTAACCACAATATGCTAAAAATCCGCTATAGAAAATTATCAATGGCTTTCGTTTAACCGAGATTCTCATGTAACGTGATTTTTAAAGGGAAATCAGATTTATCCTTTCTAAAACTCACAAATACTCAAACGGATGCTTCGCCATATTGCTGCTGTGACTAAGTCTACTTCACAAACTACTTAAGTTTAATGGTAGTCATTATTAGTGTGTTTCTTTGTCTTGATATTGTTTAAATTTAGGAGAATGCCATGTTATTCGTGGAAAATACCTCATATTTTTTAATATTACATATAGCTTTTTTTCTGCGAAGATTAATGAATAGAACCATGTTTAACCCAAAATGGCGGATCCATTAGCCTTGCCCAACAAATTTTCATCCATGAAACACTACGTCTCATAAGAAATAGTAAATATTCGTAAAGTTATTTTAAAAAATATAATAAATAAAAGTATCTTTAGATTAGATTTTAAACAGGGAAGGCTCAGCTTCTGAGCCTCAATGGACGCTACGCCACTGCAAACAAACTCGAATTATATATATATATATAAAAAAAAATGCAGGGAAAATCAAATAGAAGGAAAATCTATTATTTCAATATTTTAATACAAAATGTTTATGTTCATGTGTATAAGAATAATTATTTTTCAGAATGGTTTTTTTTTCAGTTTGAATGGTGTACAGAAAAAGTATTTGAAAGATATGCATGTTTAGGATAAAATAAAAAAGCGTATTCGGGAGAATGGCAATTTTCCTCCGATAATCGGAGAAAACATGTATAATATCGAAATATTTGTACATTTAAAAGATCTTAATGCTATCCATGAAATTATAAAATCCCTTAATTTAACCCACTAGGTGTCTGTCTATAGTCTAGAAAAAGAAGAAAGAAAAAATATACTTCCCTGTGCTTCGGCAGACGATAATTAAATAAGATAATATTATGTCCTGTATGGATCTGTATGGAAAAATTATTTACCATTTTTTTTTTTAATTTGACTGTATGCATGTACATTTCCACCCATTTAACTTTTATTGGAAAAAAAAAAAATAAAAAGGGAAATATTCCAGTGGAATAATAATTAATAGAGTTTTAAAAAGTGTCGTTTTGGAGGGCGTGTTTAAGATTTTTTTGCAAATAATTAAAATTCTTTTACATTTTTCGAAGTTTCAAAAGTTTCCAGTAAATTGCTCAGATCATTAGCCCACTTTAAACAAACAGAAAAATAAAACCGCGAGGTTCCAGGCCAAGTATAAGTTTGTATTAAGCAGGATGGGACTTTTCAACAGATTTTATAGATTTTTTTTTTTTTTGAAGGTCATTGAAAATATATTAAATTATAATTGCAATAATTTGACACGTCTAATTCTTAAATATAAACAGACTTTAAACAGATAAAAACAATAATAGATAGAAAATAATAAAGGTAATTTAAATAGATAAAACGTTTTATTTTGATAAGTTACATCAACTTTCGCTTTCGAGGGCTATAAGCTCCTCATCATCAGGCTTATGATAACATACAAGTATATTGATGCTTTTATATTCAGCCAAACCGTGAATAGAATGTGCATATTATTAATAGCCGATTAACAAAAATGAATTGTATTCTATTAAATTTTTCGAATTTTAAAAAGTTTAGGGCAAGAGTTTCAGTCTATTAAATTATTTAAAAAAAAAAAAAAACGAGATATGTAAATCGCAGGAAAGCATGCAGGTTGGGGGAAGATAATTTCCCAGAGATAAATTACTTGGCCTTTTAGAGAAATTAATATATGTTTTATAACGGCAAATTAAATCATTCTTTGATTTATTCAGTCATTAAGACGTTTAAGAAAATAATTTTCTAATTATGCATACATAAGTTATACCTCGGATTCAATAGTTACTAAGTGATTTTGAAAGATTGATTAAAATAAAATCAAAAATAGAAATGTAAATGCTGTAACGTCGGTGTTTCGAATGATTTACCGCTGTCCTTAAAATGCAAAATAGGATTCAATCGTCAGAGCTAATTATTTCGTTTGAGACGTATTCTGTAAGAATACCAAATAAGTTATCCATAAATTACAAGGGTTAATGTGATTCAATGGTGGTTCTAAATGATTATCTGATGTTCTTAAATTTGTAAAAACTATAATTTTGCAGAGATATTTGCAGAGATCGAACATTTAATTGCTTTGTTGTTGTAAATGATTTACAACTGTCTTAAAATTGAAAAATAAATTATTCATTGCATTTAATAAAGAATATTTTTACTTTCTTATGCGTGGTATTGAAAGTATTGTTTTCATGAAAATTTTCGATTTCGAGATTTTGATGCCGATATATGTTTTAAGACCTCCTGAACACCTTTTGATTATTTTTGGAGTGATGTCCGTCTGTCTGTCTTTCTGTTTGTTTGTTGTCTGTGGTCATTTCTTGTGTATACTATAGTAGCCACAAATATTAATGGATTTTCACGAACCTTTATATCCGGCTTTGTTATAAAAAAATCTGGAATTAAATAGAATTTTGTTTAAATTCGAACGAAAACTTTGAATGTTATTCGAAATTTTATGTTTTTTTAACATGGGAGCATAGGACAAAATTTAATATAATCTACAAAAAAGGGCTTATTTATGGCTCAATAATCACGAAACTTAATAGTTTCACTCATTGTTTGAAAAATAGCCGTGATACAACTTTTTGTTCGTGACATCATTAGCTCCCCTTGGGGAGGGGGAGGAAGTTGGTCCCCCCTTGGTGTACATTGTCAAGTATGTATTAAATGAAAGGTTTTTTCAAACCCTTTAAAGTGAAAAAATGAAGCGTAACACGCTATAATTGTAAGGGTTGCACTCGGTAGGCCCGGGTTCGATTCCAGCCACTGCCAAAACTGCCGCCGTGTTCATGCGGAGTACGATCACGTTAAACATGTGGGTCCGAAAGTCCTTCCGAGAGGTTGGTGGAAGGGGAAGGAGGGTACGGTCCCTGTGGATGCCTCCCCCACTAGGTTCCGGTCTAAATTGGGTGGCACTTCCCGACCGTCCAAACAGTTACCTTACACCTTTCTGGTAGGTCGGACGGTCTGGGTTTCAACAACAACAACAACGCTATAATTGTAATCATTTGGACCCATGATTTCAATTTTTAAAATTTTTTTCTTGCAAATTGAAAAAAGAAAAAAAAAAGAAAAAAATTCCGGAATAAGAAAGTCGAGTAGAGCCACATTCGGTTTAATTTTTAAATGTTATTGATGCTTTAAAAATACAAAAATTGTGTTCAATTAGATATATTTACTTGACTATCTTAAGAAATTTATTTATAATGCAAAAAAAAAAAAAAATGCAATGCATTCTTCTAATTTTATTAATTTTTAGTAGTATAGTTTTAAAATATTCATTAATGTTCAAAATTTGTAATCGAATCCAGTAGCTAATTAGTTTTGAATGATTTATATTCTGAAATTGTAAACAAATAAGTTCAAAAGTAACAGTTTTGTCCTTTCGAAACGTTGATTGCTGTTCCACGAGAATAAATCACAAATATTTCCTTAAATTATTTTCAGTGTTTAAAAGATTAATTAATGGTCTAAAATTCTAAAAAGTAGGTAACCGTCGAATCAATGATTATCTAGTATTTTGCAACGTTGACAGGTGTTTTATAAATCAAAAATACTTACAATAATTTTTTAAATAATTTTCAGTGTTTAAAAGATTAATTAATAGTCTAAAATTGTTAAAAATAGGTAACCATCGAATTCATGATACCCAGTCTTTTGAAACGTTGACTGGTGTTTTATAAATCAAAAATACTTGCAATAATTTCTTAAATAATTTTCAATGTTTAAATGGTTAATGGTTTAAAATTAAAAAATATATAGGTCATCGTCGAATTAATGATTACTTAGTTTATTTTGAAACGCTGATTGGTGTTTTATAAATAAGAAATACTTGCAATAATTTTTTAAATAATTTTCAGTGTTTAAAAAATTAATTGATGGCCTAAAATTGTTAAAAGTAGGTAACCGTTGAATCACTGATACCTAGTTTTTTTAAACATTGATTGGGGGTTTTATAAATCCGAAATACTTACAATAATTTGTTAAATTACTTTCAATGTTTAAAAGATCAATTAATAGTCTAAAATTGTGAAAAATATAAAGAAAACATTGTCGAATAGATGCTTATTTAGTCTTTTTGAAATCCTGATTGCTGTTATATAAATGAGAAATATTTTCCAGTTTCTCAAAAGATATTCAATTCTTAAAAAATTAATTAGTGATCTAAAAAAAGGGTAACTGTTTAATTACTGATTAGTTAATGTTTTTCAAACGCTGATTCGTATTTTATAAATGAGAAATATTTTCAATAATTTCTTAACTGATTTTGTTTAAAATATATCTTAAAATTTTATGCCAATAATTATATGTAACCGTCGAATTCAAAAGTTACTTGATCTTTTTGAAAACTAGATTAATGTTCTATAAATGAGAAATATTTTCTATAGTATCCCAAAAATTTATTAATGTTTAAAAGATTAAATAATTGTCTAAAATAAAAAAAAAAAATAAATAAATAGGTAACTGTCAAATCAATGATTACTTAGTTCTTTTGATATGCTAAATTCACAAAAATGTGTTATTGTTCGGGATTTATTTTAATTAGTAATTTTTTTTAATTCCAATTTAATTTAAAAAAAAAGAAAATAAGTAAAGAAAAGAGTTATACGTTGAATTCAATATTTACCAATCCTTGAAAGATTAAATGTTAATGAATTTTTTAGTTACAGTCTCATGAAAAATTTGATTGGTAAAAAAAGCTGAAATAGGTTATTTTATTAAAAGAAAAAAAATACTTAGTTGTTTCGGATGATTACGACAAAATGTAAATTACCAATTCACCAGGCTTAACAATCAATTTAGTCGTTTTATAAAGTTATATGCTTTTCTAATGAAATTGAAGAAACAGAAAATCCATCATATTTAATAGTTAATTATATATTTAGAGTGCTAATAATCACTTGCAATTCTGATTGAGATTTATGTTTTATAAAAGTGGGCTATTAATTATAGATGGAGACTGAATATGGAAATTATCCTCCGACAATATTCTGTTATCCAAATATATCGTCCTATAAATATCTTGAAGATATTTCATATTTCGTAAAAATTTTGTTTGCAGCCTTACATTTTTACTCGTTTTTATGGCGCTTTCATTCATGAAAATTCTGACTTCATTTGAAATTTTTGTTTTAGTTTTTATATTTTTCTGCTTTAAAAAACATTTTTTTTTTGTCTTTGCTTTTGACTTTTGAAAATTTTATTTAATTGTTATAAATAAATACTGAACACACATTCATATCTTTGGCTTATTTATTTTTGTAAAATAGAATGTTTATGAAAATTGTATAGGTAGCTAATCGGTGACATTTATTTCCGGTACATTTTTATAGAGATACACCAGTGATAGCGACCCTATAGATAAAGAGCACAATTTATCACTAGTACTGAAAAATGCAACTGCACCATATTGATTGATTATTATGTTATTTATATTAATCTTGATATATAAACTAGTTTAAAGTCGTCAGTTGTAAATATCATTTCACAATAAAAAAATGCAACAATATTTTCTCATGCAATATCTGAAATAAAAATAAAATCCCAATAGAATTTTTATTTATTAAAAAAATGTCCCCCCATAAGAATCAGCTAAACATCTCATTACATATCGCTTTCTAAAAGCTGGAGAGAGGAAGGAATTCTATGAATGAAAACAGAACGAACCCAATCTCTATTTCTTTTAGCCCTAACGATGATAAAGACATTGTAAAGTGATTGTTGCAATCGGCTACGCCTGTCATCTTCCACATACTCTCTCGGGCCATCAATCATTAACTCCTAGTCCCACCTACGTAGGTATTCATTGGCTGAATATACAGAAGGCGGATCCAGTAGTTACTCCTCCCACATGACGTCAGCAGAGAAGGCGTGCTTAGCACTCGTGAGTCCCAGAACCGAATGAGGCGTAGCAGCGCTGGTAGAGAAGCGGCAGGGCTGGTTCGGCAGGGCAGTTTCGCCGTTTTATCGTTTGTCATAACAATAGCTAGATGTCAGATGTGAGTGTTTATCTTTTGAGCTTACCTTGATTCGTAATCGGATGACAGTGACTGCTGCTTTGTTCGACTGACTGCACAAGATTTTGAGATGTACGTTCAGCGAGTGGTGTTGTGATATCCGAGACGGATTGTTTTTGATTATCGTTGTGGCCTGGACAAGGTAAACACAGATACATTTATCATTATCAAAGACCGGTGAAGACTTATTCGCTAGTAATACTCTGTGGCATTTTGTGCAATCAAAAACATGCATCCAACAAATCTTAGATTTGTTGTGTTATCTTGCACTTGGAGTGAACTTTTAAATCGTAAACATTGCGGTGTTTGACGGTTACAGTGAATATTTATATCTTATGGAACAAATATTGTGCTTTATGGTCACTCCGTGGGACATAAACTACAAAGAAAATTAAAAATAGCTCGAAACCTGATTCCTAAATCACCATTATCGAATTGAATCTCGCACATGGTGCTAGTGATACAGATTTGGTAAAGTTCAAATGCATCATGTTTAAAAGTAACTAACAAGGCCATCATCTTAATTTAGTTCTTCGAACTAGAACTAGAACATGATCCTGTGACACAGCAGCAGGACATTAGCAGCGACAATGGACACCCGTCTGTTGGAGCCGGCTTTCGGCCATACCCACAGTCACGTGCTGGCACGTCTTGGTCGTTTCCTTCCTTCACCCTATGTGCACTTCGGGTCGCCTATGGCCCCTTATAGTCTGGCTGCTCACCCAGCGGCCCATCCCTTTGATTACGGGCAGGCCGCGGCCGCCGCTGCAGCGGCCATGGCCGGTGGCCACGCGTACACCATCGACGGCCTGCTCGGCATGACGGCCGCGGGGTTGACGGCGCCCAACGGACTGACTGGTGCTCACGGTGGACCACAGCACGGAGCAAGTGGAGACGCTCACTCCCACGGAAAAAAAGGTGAGTGAGATTTTACATAGAACTAACGTAATCGGTTATCAAATCTTAAAATGTCCCAAATCTCTCCAATCTAAAGCTTTGCTGGGTCTGGGATAAAAGCATGGTTGACTGTCTTAACTGCATAGGATTCATTGTCATAGAGAGTAAACACTTATGAAATATAATGCTTGCATGCACATAATTGCTGTTGGAATTAATAGCTGGTGCAATATATTGTGTATAAACTGAACAACGTATAAATAAATAAATATATTGGCTAGGATAATTAGGATTACTACCTTGTATTACATAGTTTAAAGGACTCTAAAATTAAATTTGATAGTCTATCTCTACGGGAATAACTAACTAACTTGTCCTACTGCACCATTAACTGTTTTTATATTAACTGTCTGAAAGAAACGTATAATGCTAACCCTATTTTCATCTCTATCGCTGTGCTAAAACAAAAGATAAACCGGCATAACCATTCCGGTTGATACCAGATAACAAGAGAAAATGTTTATTTGAAAGTGTGTTTCAACAAAGGATTTTTCATGAAAACCCACGAATTTACTATATATTATTTTAAAATATCAATGCGTGAAGTATTTGACGTTAAAACTGTAGATATTTTTAATTTTAGGGTGTTCGTTACGTGATATTTGGGGGGGGGGGGGGCGCATATTTCTGGGTGTATTTAAACCCGCACAACGTGCTTAATAAAGATCCAATAATTCAGACATACGTGCAGTCAGGATCTCGGAGAGGGAGTTACAACCATAGACGTAAAAGACTATATATAAAAGTATTATATGTCTATGGTTACAACTGAAGGGGAAAGGTACCTATGTTGAATTTCGCTCTCCAATATTGACCTTATGGGGAACTAATGCAATATTTTCGCCAAAGGGGGGAGTTATGAACCAGAAACGCCCCCCTCCTGCTTATGACTGAATGTTACATCGATTAGCGAAAATCTGGCAATTATCATTTTTGAAACGCAGTTATATTCGCAGATTAATTCGTCTTAGACAAATTGATTGATAGATTGATTTATATACATTTGAAACAGGGGTTGGTTAACATAGCATCAAACTCGCTGACTGCGTGTATACCTTCTGTACATAAATGTAAATATTATAAAAATCTGAAGATTTTCCGAATATAATAATATCTTTATACTTGTAAATCAATTCCAAGAAAAATGCCTTATACATATTGCATATGCGTATATTGCTTATATATAAAAAGAATCTGCATATATATAATGTAGTTCTAATACTACAGTAGAGAAAAATATCGATATAAAACTTTGTTTACACTCTTAGAACAAATGAAAGTGGGCTTACTCACCTAAGTACCAAATGCTACGAAAATAGAGCATCAAAGAAGAATGGGAAATAAACGAGGAACAATTAACTAATTAACGTTTTTAATCCATAAGTTAAAGACCTTAAAAAAGCGATTGTATGATAACTTACCTACAAATATCCCCGTTGAAAGTTCTCCTGTTTGCAGGGGGGCAACTTAAAAAGAACTTGGTATGCCGCTTCCATTGCAGATAACAGAATCAATGGGCTGATTTCTACCTTTAATAACAATTACAAATTATGTTACAATGGAATGTTTTATATAATAATTGTAAGCTAAGTATTTAAAAAAAGCATTTACATCTCTGAAATGAAATTATACCTTATAGTCTAGAAATGATACTTGCTAAACAATACAATATTGCAAATGAAATTGAACATTTGCAAAAAAAACTTTCCATATACTTACACTTTCCACTTGCCTCGTCAATACAGCTTGCAATAATAGGGATTTGTATGTTTAAATGTACAGTTTAAAATGATTACAGAAATGCAACTAATCAAAAGAATTACCGAAGAAAAATAAAATTATCTCTTACATCATAATGGGATTTAATAATTTCATAAGTAAGAGATAATTTCAGAATGGAACGAATTAGGTCTTACTTCAGATAATTCCGCCAAGTCCGAATGATTAAAATGAATGAGCTGTTAAAGAGATCAATTTTACAATTTATGCTTAATATTCTTGCAATCCCTGTAGATAATAAAATGCGTTTAGTAAAAGTTATACATCCCAAGAATAATTTCTAATTGTACTCTTCACGGTATCTTTAAGTAGACTAAAAATTTGAGGCTCTAATGTAAAAATTTCAACATTTCTTGTGTTGGAATTGCAGGGATACACAGTCACATATTTATTATTAAACTACTATAATACAACTGTGAAGTAAAAACTTCATTAAAACACAACATGAAAGTATCAGTAGCGACATCAATCAAACGGCTTCATACATTTGCCTTCTTGCCTCTGCTGGTGTGGTTACTGTGTTTGCTACCATTACTGATATATATCATATATCGTTTACAGTTTTTGATTACATTCGTTACCATAGTAACAAAATTACGCTGCAAATACCGAAGGCTATTCTTCAAATTAAACTAATTGAAAAATAATGTTATGATTAATTAATATTTTGATTAAAATGTCTGAAAACGTTAAAAGTAATGCAACATACAGTAATCAGAAATGAACTAGTGGTTTACATACCGTAATTGCTATATTAATTGAACTATAAAAATCTATTGCCTAAATGGAAAACAGTTTTCAATATTCATAATTTTTATTAAAAGTGGCTGATTTTTTACATGATGTATGTTAACGGAGTTTTTTTCTTTACAGTTATTTTTGTAGCAATTTTACTATTTAGTTTAAATACCATAATACAATCATAGAATTAATTCACTTCATAGCTAGCAGTATAGTGAAAGTGAAAAGTTGAAATTAAAGTACAGTGAAAGTGAAAAGTTGAAATGAAAGTACAGTGAAAGTGAAAAGTTGAAATGAAAGTACAGTGAAAGTGAAAAGTTGAAATGAAATTTTAAGCACTTTCAAACAGAATGGACTACATTTTGAAACTGGGCTCCTATCAGGCATCGGTTACCATTGGGAATAGGATTTTGGGAAATGGAAATATTCATAAAGGCAAATAATTTAGCAATAAATAATACAACGAATAATGCAGGTCAAAATAAGCAACACAATTTAGCAATAAATAATACAACGAATAATGCAGGTCAAAATAAGCAACACAATTTAGCAATAAATAATACAATGAATAATGCAGGTTAAAATAAGCAACACAATTTAGCAATAAATAATACAACGAATAATGCAGGTCAAAATAAGCAACACAATTTAGCAATAAATAATACAACGAATAATGCAGGTCAAAATAAGCAACACAATTTTATTATTAGTTTAAAAATCTCAATTTTTAAAAGTTTTCAAGTGACTATTGAGCGATTGACATTTTTATTTTCGTAGTGCTTTTGATAAATGTGTTGTGATCAGATTGAAACCTACACGACTTCCCGATAACAATGGCATAGAAGGAACATAAAATGAATGACTTAGCTTTATTGTGTTTCAGATACAGATATTCAATTTACATATCTGAGTAAATTAGATCTTTAACTTTCATTGAAATTATGAATAATATTTTAACCTATATAAAGAATTATTGGTAACACATTTACTCAGAATAGCAAAGGAATTTTTAACAAAGAGTTGCTAAGGATAGCAAAGCATTCTTTAACAAGCTCTATGGCACTTTAAGATGTAAAAATGTTCCTGTGCGTTAAGATTGTGTTTTTTCACTTTCCCTGCAATACATGGTAATATATAGGGAAAGTATTGGAATCATACCGAAAATTACAACTCAAATTTTCGACGGATCTACACGTTTCGAGATCTCTAGAATGCGAAAAAACTATTTTTAGCATGACGTCTGTCTGTCTGTGTGTGTGTCTGTCTGTCTATGCAAATTTTGTATCCACTCTAACTAAAAACAAATTGAAAAAATTTCATAAAATTTGATAGGTAAGTCACTTGTGGACGAATCTGGTGCTGATTAGTTTTGGGTACGATTCGGGATAAAAGAACCCGCCTTTTTTTGCGAAATGGCCCACAAAAGCTTGAATTCACTCTAGCTGAAAAACTAATGGACCGAATTTCACAAAATTTGGTAGATAAGTCTTTTGTGTATCACCCTGGGGTGCTGATTAGATTTTGGCACGATTCGGAAAAAATTAACCTGCCTTTTTTTTTTTTGCAAAATGTCCCGCAAAAATCGTCAAAATTTAAAAGAAAAAACTACGCATGTTCAAATATATCCATTAAATGCTTGTTTTATACATAAATTTTAACAAAGAAAAGAGTAAGACCAATCCCGTTACATTAGGACTAGCCGTTCTCGAGATATTTTAGTATTTTCGTATTTTATCTACGCCACCTTTGAAAATAAGTCCAGTTAGCAAATGAGAACGAAAATTGAATTAAAAGTTAATTAAATTTAATTAAAATAAAGAGAACGTTCATATGTCTGCAGGGAAAGTCACGTGCTGACCACATTATATTTTTAATACAGTTTACAGACCTTGTAGTCTTTAATAGAAAATGCTTTAACAAAGAGTTCGTTCCAACCCAGTATCAACGAATTTTAATGCTCTCCTATCCGACACAAAAGGAATTGAAAGAGGAAATAATGATGCTGACAGTGATTTTAATACAAATTACTACTTCAAACAAATTGTACATGAGTGTAACTCATGCGCTAACGATGTTGTATGTGAAACAACTTTATAAGAAATTAAGTTTACGATCATTCTTTATACATAATCTTAAATTTGTTGTCTGTTTTGTAATCTTAAACTTGTAGTCCTCTTTGTATAGTCTTAAATTTGTAACCCACTTTGAAATGTTAAATTTGTAGTCTTAAATCTGTAGTTCCTTTGCAATCTTAAATTTGTAATCCCTTTTGCAATCTTAAATGTGTAGTCCTTTTACAGTCTTACATTTGTAATCACCTTTGAAATTTTAAATTTGTAGTTTCTTTTGAGTCTTAATTATGTTTTCCCCTTTATAATTTAAATTTGTAGCCCCCATTGTATTTTCAAATTTATAGTTCCCTTTGAAATCTTAAATTTGTAGTCCCTTTTGCAATTTTAAATTTGAAGTCCCTTTTGTAATCTTAAATTTGCAGTTTTTAATTTGTATCCCTTTTCAGTCTTACATTTGTGATTACCTTTGAAATTTTAAATTTGTAGTCTCTTTTGAAGTCGTAAATATGTTCTCCCCTTTGTTATTTCAACTTTATAATTTCCCTTTGTAATTTCAAATTTGTAGTTCCCTTTGTAATTTTAAATTTGCAGCCCTTTTTGTAATCTTAAATTTGAAGTTTTTAATTTGTAGTCTCTTTTTAGTCTTACATTTGTAATCACCTTTGAAAGTTTAAATTTGTAGTCTCTTTTGGTGTTTTTAGTATGTTTTCCCCTTTATGATTTAAATTTGTATCCCCCTTTGTAATTTTACATTTATAACCCTTTGTACATTTAAATTTGCAGTCCCTTTTGCAATCTTAAATTTTCAGTCGCTGTTGTAATCTTAAATTTGTAGTTTTATTTGTAGATTTTAATTTGCATTCCTTTACATTTGTGATCACCTTTAAAATTTTAAATTTGTAGTCTCTTTTGGAGTCTTAAATATATTTTCCCCTTTGTAATTTAAATTTGCAGCTCCTTTGTAATTTCAACTTTATATTTCCCTTTGAAATTTCAAATTTGTAGTCCCCTTTGTAATTTTAAATTTGCAGTTCCTTTTGTAATCTAAATTTGTAGTTTTTAATATGTAGTCCCTTTTTAGTCTTACATTTGCAATTACCTTTACAATTTTAAATGTGTAGTCCCTTTTAGTTTTAAATATGTTTTCCTCTTTGTAATTTCAATTTGTAGTTCCCTTTGTAATTTCAAATTTATTGTCCCTTATGTAACTTCAAATTTGCACTTCCCTTTGTAATCTTAAATATATAGTCTTTTGTTTTTAATTCGCAAATCTTAAATTTGTAGTCCCTTCTTTCGCTTCTGTATTCATTTCCTCTACAAAATCCTCCATCATCGTCTATATATTTATGTAAAAAGACCATGACCTTAGTATTAGCCAGAGGGAATTCATTATATACTTGTGCCAAAGATAACTTGAGTGTAAAGGAGTATATGAAAAACTATAAACCTCCGTTAAGTTAGTCTATTTATCAAACGTTACCTATACTTACTTTAATAATTTAGAACTAAAGTTTCACTGTATTAAACCAATGGTTTGAGTTCAAACCAACCGATTCTCAATTCTAAATTATATTTATGATTTTTCATGCTTTAATAAAAAGTGTTCTAAATTGATATTTAAAATTGATTCTGTTGCTAAATCATGTAGTCATTGTCCGTATAATGAGTATATGAAGACAAAACTGAGTAAATAGCCTGTCATAGCTTCCAAAGTGTATTCAAGTTAGCCTTGCTCCATGTATAGTTTATATAACTTTGTGACCACATCAGCAGCCAGTATACAGTGAATTCGTGAGCATAGCTCACATAACTTTGTGACTTACATCATCAGCGTATATAAAGAGAATTCATTACTTAGAGAATTTACCATTATAGAGATAATTCATCACTATTTTAATGTAATATTTCGTAATATAAATGTGCAAATTCTAGTAACATTTATATTGTTTTTCTCAAAATTCTTTCGAAAATATTAGTTCGATTCCCCGGTGAAAGTAAAAGATTGCAATGCTTTTTGTTCATGCAAAATTATCTTCGTTCACAAACACAACTCTAAAGAATAAAGTATTCTAGTCCATTTGTAAATAAAAATTTACAAAATAGCTTAGTCAACATTTACTAAAATGTGAACTCTGAAAGATGTAACAAAATATACTTTAGTACCTGTTATTATCCCTTTGTAATATTCTGTATAACATAATCAGGAATAGAATTTGATAAAATAAATTCTGTAAATAAATTAAATGGATTACGTGATTGAACATATCAAAGTTAACAGTTTATCACGTTATAGCAACAGATAAAATAATTTAAAATATAATAGTCTATTTATCATATATATATGTCTGTTACAGTAAAGAATAAATTGCTGTGAAATAGAACAGAAAACAGTTCTGAACTATTCTATCACTAAAATAAAGTAAAATAAATTATGTTAGAGCTATGTGTATTAAAGTACCCCTGGACGTATGAAGACGATACAGATGATATGATAATATAGATGATTATATATATATAAAGAATTTTAATTTACTTGTATTACCAGAGATTGATCATTTATTGAAAATGGTCTGTAGAGCAAATGTGAAAATAAAATGGTCCGAAGTGAAAATTTTAAATTAAAATTGACTCTACGACAAGCTTGAGAAAATTATAAATAGAACATTATAAATAAACCAGGTACTAAATAGGTAGGAAATACCCCTCTTTGCCTGTTCCATATATAAGGTATAAGCAAATGAAAAAAGAATACAGGTGGTGAAAGATTGGTGAAAAGATTGGTGGTCTCTTACTACACCCTAAGACTAAAATTTATTTAAAGTGTTATAAATCAAATATATATATATATATTAGAAAAATGTAATAATAAGAAATTCAAGTAATATTAACATCCCCATAGAAGTAAAACCACGGCCATAATGCCGATAAGAGAAAACAACAGCACAGGCTCCAATTCGATGATTAATCAGAATTAAATTCATCTTCAGGTCTGAGTATTTATTCTAATTAACCCAAACAAATGCCTGTTTCAGATTGAGCAATTGTACATTACTATAAATGCTCAAACTCAGACTACAGGCATCAAAAGATGAAAAAATAAATATAAGAAAAATTTGTATTTCCAATGACATGAACCCTTCTTCTTTCACCACGTGTATACGCGATCAACCTCAACAACCTAAATTATGTATATATATATATATATATAGTTCGATTTTATTATTATTTAATAAAGATAAATGTAAACTCATATATACTTCATCCACACGTTTGCCTTATAAACATTTTCATCGAATAAAACTAATTTGATTTCGCTGCTAAGCAATATTACAATTTTTCTCAAATTAAGTTTCACACAAAAAAAAAATCTTTTGTTGTACCAAATGTAAACCATCAGTTTAATACATTTTAGTTTTAGATTATTAATAGCGTTTAATAAGTAAATTATTTAACTTAGCGGATGTTTACAGTTTTCCCATATTTCTTTAGTGTGAAGTTAAGTTTGTCGCCAGTATATAGAGGACGGGTTGAGTTGTCGGGTTGACGCATCAGCACATCCATGAAAGCTAGAGTACTCTCAAACCTTTAGGTGAAGAACAATATTTGAGGCGAAACTACACTGTGTAGAGTTATCGGAAAAGTGTTAAACCTTTAGCATGAAGTTCAAATATTAAACACTATGAATAATTAAATACTACTATTTTGCTGTATTAAATCAATGGTTTGAATTCTATCAACCGATTTATATAATTAACATTCAAAATTATATTAATTTCTTTTCATATTTAAATTTTAAAATATCATTTTAAATTGAGATTCAAAATGAATTTTGTCAGTATGGAAGCTGTCTCGTCAATGTACTCAATGCGTATTCAAGTTAGTCTTCTTTGAAATATATAAGTTCAGATGTCCTAGAGGACAAAATCTGTTGTGGTTATCACATGACTTTCGCTACAGATTCAAATTAATTCTCTTTCCTTTGTAATATAACGAGTTTAATTGCATAAAATTATATGGGTACTTGTTTAAACTAACAACGAATTTGCAGTTTTAATTTAATTTTTCGTTTTCACTTGGTGACTGGCTAGATTTTCAAATGTCGGCGTTGTAAAAATGTAAGAAACGAAAAACTAAAATATCTCGAAAACGGTTAATGTATAGAGCAATAAGGCTGGTCTTAATATTTCTTTCATAAAAAAAAATACGTAAAAAACAGATATTTAATCAATGCATTTAATCATACTTTTGTTTTTCATTTTATATTTTGGCGATTTTTGAGGGCCATTTCGCCCTCAAAAATTGCCTATCCTTTCGTAAGAAAGGATAGGTTTCTTTTTTCGAATCGTACTAAAATCGAATTAGCACTAGGATAGTTCACAAGAGATTTTTCCTACCAAATTTTAAGAGATTTTTTGTGGATTAGTTGTTGAGTTAGAGTGGATACATACATTGAAAAGTTAGAGTGGATACATGCATTGAAGAATTAGAGTGGATACATACATTGAACAGATAGACAGACATCCACAGACGTCAGGTATCAAATAATATTTTCGTGTTTTATAAAGTGCTGGACACGAGTAGGTCGGTCGAAAACCCGAGTTCCGATTATTGACACTACTTTCCCTATACATTACTATTAAACACTGAGAGAAACGAACCACTATATCCCGTTAGAGAGAAGGAGATAAAACTTCTGAACGAAAAGCCTGCAAATAATGCCTTGAGAATTATTTCTAGGTGTAGCTAGCTCTTGTAAAGTCCCATCTGTGACCAATCCCCTGACCCAACAGAAAGGCATCGTGTATATGTTATTTTTGATTATTTTTAAACTACGAGTTCCTTAATTTCGAGTACAAGTAATAAGTAATTTTTCCTAATTGAAGAAGATGGTACAGAATATAGGGAGACAAAAATAAATTGAAATATAAGATATATAGATCATTTGACTGTGTAAAAGTATTCTATTTTGCTTGAGTTCTAATTTACGTAGCACCGATATATTTTTCTGCAAAATTAACAGTTTAAATAAATATTATTTAATTTAATACGATCCTTTCGTCGTGGAAATACATAATGCGGTGGGACTTATGTTACCCCAACGCCACCTGAGTTGCTATCTCAAATGGTTTTAGTGTTTTCCCAAAATAAAGTTTTAACTCTTTACTTCTATGACAAAACGATGATGTTTCGCATTGATTAAGCCGGCGGGCAATTTCTTACTATTTTTTACTTTCCATACAATACATGGTAATGTATAGGGAAAGTACTGGAAAGTACGATTTTTTGACGGACTTGCACGCTTCGATCACTCTAGAACCCGGACAACTATTTTTAACATGACGTCTCTCTCCCCCCCTTCTCTCTATCTCTCTTTCCCTCTCCCTCCTCCCCCCTCTCTCTCTGTGTATGTCTGTCTGTCTGTCTGTGCAATATATATATCCACTTTTTAGCGCAAAAACTAATCTACTGAATTTCATAAAATTTTACAGGTAAGTCACATATGGGTGACTCTGGTGCTGATTAGATTTTGATACAATTCGGTATAAAAGAACCTGCTTTTTTCTAAATGGCCCGCAAAAATCGAATGCATCCACTACTCTATTTAAATTATTAACTGACCAAATTTCGCAAACTTTGGTTGATAAAGTCACTTGTGGGTAACCTTGTTGCTGATTAGATTTTGATGCGTTTCGGGAAAAAAGAACCTGCTTTTTTTATGGCCCTCAAAAATCGTCAAAATCCAAGATAAAATACTACATATGCTCAGATGTGTCGATTACATGCTTATATTAGACGTAATTTTTGACGCTGAAAAGAATAAGACTACCCCTTACTCTAGGATTAGCCGTTCTCGAGATATTTTAGATTTTTCACATTTTTACTACGCCGGCTTTGAAAATACGTCTAGTTACTCAATGAAAGCGAAATTTGAAATATAAGTGCAAATTCTCTGTGTTATTTCAAATAATTATGAGTGTTATTTTGTGCAATTAAACGCAATTCAATGAATAATTAAAGAAATAAAGAGAAAATGAATTTGAGTCTGTAGTGAAAGTCATGTGCTGTCATTTGATTTAATGTCATGTGAAAGCCATTTGATTTAATGATGAATCAAATTATATTTAATTCATCTGTAATGATGAATCAAATATAATTTGATTCATCATGACAGTGTTTAACAATATGAATATATAACAAGGTCGAGTGGAGATTTTGACTCCACAGATTTTTTTCCGGATCTTTTTATTGATTGTGCATCACCTGAGCTGTTTAAAATCGGGATTCGGTTGCGCTTTCTTATTTTTCTTTTCGCGGTACGCTCTTCGCCAACAAAGTGGCGTTCACTCACTCAGAAACTGCATGAGAAATAAATGTTCGACGCTTTCGAAGCCACTCGACTGTTAAAATATCGGGAACGAA
Organism: Amaurobius ferox; assembly: GCA_951213105.1. Lineage (NCBI taxonomy): Eukaryota > Metazoa > Arthropoda > Arachnida > Araneae > Amaurobiidae > Amaurobius > Amaurobius ferox. The sequence continues at coordinate 66,768,402 of OX578143.1, read as the reverse complement.
AGAAAAAGGAGTGCAGAAAAATAAATAAAAGTACAGAAATAAATAAATCCTAGAGGTTTTTTTTTTATTTATTTTTGCACATCCATGCGTCGAACGGTTGAAAAATTATCCAGAGATGTCGGACAAGAATTTGATAGTTTTGATACATTTGATTTTATCTCAACTTCAATAGAATTCCATAACGTTCGATTTGTTTTCACTTATTTATTTATTTATTCAATTTACATGGCAACTACAGATGAAATCCAGTTACAGTAACCACACAAACACTCACGAAAAAAAAAGCATAAAATATATATAGTATACATGTCAAGTGCAATAAAACAGGGATTTTGAAAATGGGGAGAAGCCAAGTTAAAAATATCAATATCAGTATAATAGGTATTATGGAGATCAACAAATTTATAGATGGAAAAGCTCTTAATGTAATTGTGTTTAACAGTAGTATTGTGAAATAAAGTTTTTTTCTCTAGTGCTATTAATAGGCATATGGAATTTCAGGCAAGAAAGTAAAATAGGACAATTGATAGAATTATTTAAAACTTTATAGTAAACCAAGAGACAGAGCCATTTTCTTCTATAAGAGATATTAAATTAAATCTTTGTCTAAGTTAACTAGTATGCATATCACATGGATAATAGCCGGAAATTCTGTAATTAATAGCATCAGGATGGTATTTGCTGTTATACTCCTGATACATGAAAAATAAGTTTATAGACCATGTGGGACTGCCCAGCTTTAATTAATATAAAGACCTTCATTAAAGAATAATTTCCTCTGGCCTATATTCTAAATAAATGATGACGTGGTTAGATTTTTAAAAGGAAGGCTTACACTCCAAACAACGCTAAAATAAAGGGGTACAATATTGTTTACCTCCTTGGAGCAACGTAGACCTATATCTACAAATTATGTCCAAGCCCTATATTTTGAATACGACTAGTTGACCATAGATGTATTTAAAAAAAGAAAAAAGTGAATATAAAATTTTGAGTTAAAGATAAAATCACAATAAAAAATTAATACAAAAAAAAAGAGGGGGAATTAAAATGTTTTAAAATACGTGAATTAATTAAAGTTAAGCAAAATGTCATATATGGCAAATAGTACGTAAAATTTTATTTTGGACGACTTCAATTTGTTGAGAATGCAGATTGTAAATGGGGTCCCGGATCATCCAACAATACTCTAACATTATCGGTCATTATTAGTTGTTTTGTGTAAAATAATTTCCTCAAACTGTTGTCTACATTAACTGAAATGTGTGGAGTTTTAGACATCCCCAACTTTCTAACCTATTCGGATTTTCAACCTTTTCGTAGACGCGTACCACCAAATACAACATTCGTAAGATTTCAGTATACCACCAACAAATAGTTGTCTTATATACAAATGGGAAGTTACACTTAATATAGTCACATTGTCATATACTTTTTTCTCGTTTCTAATAAAAAGAAATTGAACAAAAAAATAAATATTGAATCCTAAAATAAATATGGGATTAAATACACAAGAAACTGGGTTTACTGCCATAAGAATGACACTTTTAAACAAGTAAATTTCCAGTTACACACTTAAAAAGATAACTACATCTATATGAATGTGTTATTTTATTTTTTATATGAGAATTGCACGGAATAATAGGTATATTTTATTTTACGCTGAAAAGACCGTTTTAAACAAGTCATTTTACGCATCTGTTTACCTGCTGTCCACTTGCTTACCTGATTAAAAGAGTTCTCTAGGAGGGACCCATTTAAGCAGGTAAACAAGTGCGTAAAATGGACATATCATGTTACCTTTTTTATCTGTTTGAAACGGCCTTTTCCGCGTAAAATAAAATATACCCATTATTCCGTGTAATTCTTATATAAAAGAGTAAAATAAGGCATTCCAACAGATATAGTTACCTTTTTAATTACGTGACTGGAAATTTACCTGTTTATGAACCCAGTTTTTTGAGTGTTTTTACCCATATTTATTAAGATGTAGCAAACACGGTTAATAATATGATTAACAAAAAACGCGATTATTGAGGAACAATATAATGAAACAAAATGATTTAATGTGATACTTGTACTTGTTTTGCAGATATTAGTTACTTTACATCTGGCTGTATTTTGTTTAAATTTAAACTTAAATTTTGTCTTCAAGTCGAGTTTTAATTCTATATTTGTTTTCTAAGTACATTATTGAAGAAAATTCTACTTCAACATGTACGTCAAACAAAATGGCATTAAAATTATAATTGCTGTTTTTGTAAATATCTTTAACATCTTTCTTTTGTTTAATCCACAAGTTCGCTAAATAGCTGTTTTTAAAACCATCTAGTAATTTTCTCTCTCTCATAAAAAAACAATGAGTTGCTATTTTACTTCAGAAGAAAGGTCATCTTCTCGCGTACCAGTGGGAACCTCTGGTTTAGGTACACTTGTACCACAATTAGTATCAGAATGAAATAAGCAAACTCTATTATAGACAGCACATGCCTTTCGCGTCATATATTATACAATGCATTCATTTACTTTTTATCAAACTGAATAACATATAAAATAGATACTTATTAGAAATTATATCCAATTTAGAGTTTCTAAGCATTTTTGTTTTCTGTTCGCGACTAAATGCATTTAAAAAAAGTCGCTAACTCGCCTTAATTGAAAAAAAAAGTTTTTAAATATCACGAGAACGTTTCTTTCTAGAATGGCGTGATAAGGTTGATTTTATTCATTTTGTCAACAAGAATTTCTTATGAAGAAAGCCTTCAATTGATGCATTTTAGCATATTTATTTTTTTTATTTCAGATTTTATCGATTTTTGCGGGCTATTTCGATAAAAAGGCCCGTTCAATTTCTCCAAATTGTGGCAAAATATAAAGAGCACCAGGGCAATCTATGAGCGATTTGAATAATAAAATAAATAAAACATCGTCAAATAGATAAATAGTTACACGTTCGAACACACACACACACACAGTTGTGTATGTTTCCAGATGTTCAAAAGATTTTCTGTTCAGGAAGTCTTAAAACTTTTTTTTCTTTCAAAATCTTTAATTCTGACATTTTTGTGAAAACAATACTTTCTCTATATAATAATTTGAGAAATGTAATATATGAGAAATGGTGATTTAAAGGACAACATTTTGCAGTTTCAAAAAGTTCTAACATTTAAAATTATCATCTTTTGCCAAATTCAGAGGATTGATGACATTTTTATATAAATATATTGCATAAAAGTGTACGAGTTTTTTTACATTTGTTTATTACCAACTAACTTCGCTGTCCGGTATAATACTGGTATAAAATTAACACGCTGCAAAATCTGAAATGTTTGAGCTTTAATTGTTCTCCCTATTAAGTCTAATAAATTAGTGAAAAATAGTAATATGGATAGTATATGACGTTCCCTACAGATTCAAATTCATAATGCATTATACCGAGTTTAATTTCTCAAATTGAAACGGATACTAAACTAATATTATATCCAGTTTGTAGTTTCAATACGTCTTTGTTTTCGTTAGGTAACTTAATGCATTTTAAAAGTTACCATCTCATCAAAATTTCAAAACACTTATATCTCGAAAACAGTTATAGTCCAAAAGTAATGGAGTTGGTGTTGATCTTATTCGTTATGTTATGCGAAATTACGTATAACAAGAGAATTTAATGAATAGTTTTAAGAATAATCTTTTAGTTCCGATTTTGATGGTTTTGTAGATCATTTAAAAAAAAAAAAAGACTAATTATATTTTTTTGAATCATACAAAATCTAATCAAGTCCAGGGTAATCCACAAGTATAAGTTATCCACCAAATTTTAAGAAATTTAATGCAATAGTTTTTAACTACAGTGAAAACTATCATCAGCTCCTCAAAATATAAAAAAACCTTAAAGTCTCTTTCTTAATATGTCTATCAAGGAATATATATATATCTCTATCTCAATATCCCTATCAAGGAATACATCTCTATCTTAATATCACTATTAAGGAATATATCTCTATCTTAATATCTTTATCAACGAATATAGTATATCTATCTTAATATCTTTATCAAGTAATATATTTTTATATTAATATCTCTATCTTAATATCACTATCAAGAAATATATATCTATCTTAACAACTTTATTAAGGAATATATATCTATCTTAATATTTCTATCAAGGAACATATTTCTATCTTAATATCACTATCAAGGAATATATCTCTATCTTAATATCTCTATCAACGAATATAGTATATCTATCTTAATATCTTTATCAGGGAATACATTTCTATGTTAATATCTCTATCAAGAAATATATATCTATCTTAATATCACTATCAAGGAATATATATCTATCTTAATATCTTTATTAAGGAATATATATCTAAATATTTCTATCAAGGAACATATTTTTATCTTAATATTTCTATGAAGGAATATATCTCAATCTTAATATATATATCAAGGCTTTTATCAAGAACATACAAAGGAATTCGCGTAAATCAATTTTCGTTCAAAATATTATCCCTTCTGTATCAAAATCAATAAATATGTATGGGTTAAATCTTCAAATATGTCTTAAACTCTACTTTATAAACACTATGCAACCTATTTGAAATGCACTCCCATTGTAGATACCAGCGTCCATAGACCGGTTTCATGTTTATTATGCGCTCGTCAGCATGGAAAAGTCAATATCTACTATGGCAGCAAGTAAGCTCTACAATTGTTGCGAATTTCTATAGGAATTGACAATTTCAGTTCTTCCATGTGAGCGGTATAAAAAGGATGCCGGTATCTGCAAAGGAAGTGTCTTCCAAATTTTGTGAACGCTCCCTATAGGCGGGTTTTGTGTTTATTATCTCGATAAGGGTTTGTCTAAGGCTCCTAAATATACAGGCTGACGCAACCGCCATTTTTTCTCCAACTGATTCAGTCAGTTATCGTCTGCCTTTGCTATTTCAACGGCGTGCGCATGTTACATGGCTGATATCTGATGCGCAAATTAGCTGTAAAACAGGTGCTTCTACTTTAAAAAAATTGTACAAATCATTCAAGAAATTAGTCTAAAATGTCCTTGTTTTCTCGAGATAAGGAGGAGAAAATAATCCTCTTTCTGCCATCGCTTTAACTGGGAGTCAAGATGGCCGCTGCTGCGCCAGCCTGTGTATTTAGGAGTCATAGGTTTCTCCTCAGAGTAATAAAGTCGGTGTTATTTGTTCGGTCTTCAAAAAATGCGCATGAAACAAGTATTTAATTAATATATATCAGCATATTTAGTATATAACCAGTTGGTTAAAAGTATCAACTGATTTCAAAGAGAATAATCTTATGTGAGCAGCACATGACTTTCCCTACAGACTTCAAGTTATTTTCTCTTTATTTCATTAATAATTCAGTAAGTAGACTTTTAATTGCGCTAAATAACACGCATTGCTATTTGCAATTAAGGCGAATTCACACTTTTAATTCAGTTTTTTTTTTCATTTTGTAACGGGACGTATTTTCAAAACCCGCGTAGCAAAAATGCGAAAAAACTTAAATATCTCGAGAACGGCTACTCCTAGAGTAATGGGGTTGGTCTTATCTTCTCATCGCTAAAAACTACTTATAAACCAGACGTTTTAATAGATACATTTGAGCATATGCAGTCTTTTACTTTTTATTTTTACGGACCATTTCTCAGAAAAAGGCAGGTTCTTTTTTCCCCGAATCGAACCAAAATCTAATCAGCATCAGAGCATCACACAATTGACTTATCTATAAAATGTTGTTAAATTTAGTCAATTCGTTTTTCAACCAAAGTGGTTACATTCTGTTTTGAGGGTCACTTCGTAAAAAATAAAAAGGCAAATCAGCAGCAGGGTAACACACAAATAACTTATCTACCAAATTTTGTAAAATTCAATTTATTTTTTAACTAGAGTGAATACATACGATTTTTGAGAGCCATTTTGCAAAAAAAAAAAAAAAAAAAAAGGGGTACCGTTATCCCGAATCATACCCAAATTTAATCAGGGTCACCCACAAGTAACTTACCTATAAAATTTTATGAAATTTGATCAATTAACTTTTGAGTTAGAGTTCACTCGCGCGCGCGCACACACACAGGTGTCAAGCTAAAAATAATTTTTTCGTGTTCTAGAGGTCCCAAAATGTGTAGATACGTCGAAAACTCGAGTTGCGATTTTCGGCACGATTCCAATACTTTCCCTACACATTACCATTTATTGCAGAGAAAGTAAAAATAGTCTTCTTCTTCGTCAGGATAAATGAGACAGAGAAGGTTGCAAAAGTACGCTACCTTTGTCGATTCAGCAATGGTACCGTGCCAAACTCTGTTTTCGTTACGAAAATTACCCTATGAAAAATGCAATAAAATTTCATGAACTTTGATTCTATGATCGAAATCGAAATGGTAATTGTATTCAGATATTTTTACATAAATTTTTACTTTTCTTGCAATACATGGTAATGTATAGGGAAAGAATTGTAATCATACCGAAAATCGCAACTCGTGTTTTCGACGAAATTACACTTTTCGGAACCTCTAGAACGCGAAAAAAACTATTTTTAGTGTGACTTCTACGTGTGTCTGTTTGTGCAATCTATTTATTCACTCCAACTCAAAAACTAATTGACCGAATTTCATAAAATTTTATAGGTGAGTTATTTGTGGGTTACCATGGTGCTGATTAAATTTTAGTACGATTCGCGGTAAAAGAACCTGCCTTGTTTTTGCAAAATGGCCCGCAAAATTGTCTGTATCCACTCTAGCTAAAAAACTAATTGACCAAATTTCACAAAATTTGGTTGATAAGTCACGTATTTACCCTGATGCTGATTAGATTTTGGTATGATTAGAAAAAAAAAGAACCTGCCTGTTTGCGAAATGGTCCGCAAAAATCGTCAAAATCTAAACTAAAATACTAATTATGCTCAGATATATCAATTAAATGCTTGTTTTATACGTAATTTTTGAAGATGAAAAGAATAAGGTCGACTCCATTACTGTAGGACTAGTCGTTCTCGAGATATTTAATTTTTTTCGCATTTTTGCTACGCGCGTTTTGGAAATACGCCCAGTTACGAAATGAAAACGAAAAGGGAATTAAAAGTGTCAATTCTGTGTTACTTCAAATAATTCTGCCTGCTATTTAGTGCAATTAAGCTCAATTTAATCAATTATTAAAGAAATAAACAGAAAATAAATTTGAATCTACAGGGAAAGTCATTTACTACTGTCCACATCAGATTTTTCAGTTTACTTCGTTGTACTTTTATATTTAGACAAATATGGCGAAGCTCTGTAAAGTGAAATCATTTCATCACCTACTTTTTTAATCAATCCGCATATAGTAAATTATCTAAAAAGTTATCATTACATTTTATTTTTCATTCAATTGTGAAAAAAAATTTAATGAATAAAATATTGTTAATGCCTACAGTTCGAACATGAAAATATTATAATTTCGTCATTCGAATTTATCTAGCAATCAAAGCAGACAATCTTGAATTTTGAGTGACTCGTGAATTTAGAAAAATGATGCTATCGAAGCGAATTTAATTCACTCTCTTTTTTTTTTTTGCATTCTAATGTGATCCAACTTAAAGATAACTCGTTAACTGTCTTTTCATAGTTTGGCGAGCTTTTTTTTTGTCTTTTCCGATCAAAAATGATAAACGTTTCGCTAAAATTGGCCCAACTGTTTTGGCGGGATGCCCACCAAGAAAGAAACAAAATCGGAATTTTATCAATTAGAGCGCTGTGTCAGTTTGATGTTATGATAAATGGCTGAGGTCTTCACATGGTTGTGCAGTAATGCATGCTTTTCACATGTAATTCTCGTTTAAGAAAGATATACTTGGCTACAGACAATCCATATTAAAGGAAGAAATAGTTATAGTAAAATGCGGTTAAGGGGACAGAGTGTTCTTTCAGCATTTTTTTTTATTATTTTACGTATTATGGTGAAAATTGTGGTTGTATTATATTTTAACATGAAATTATAAATAAAATTTGACAAAAATATCTTATTAAACATGTTTAATTAAAATGTAAATTTCTTTAGAAAAAATTGATTTTTTTTAATTTAAAATTCTTTTCTACTTTTTCAAATATTAATATTTTCACTTTAAATTTTTTCTTTTACTTTCTTTGAAATGTACTGCACAGATGCTTCTGATATTAAATTTAATATAATTTTTTTACTGTCACCTATAGTGAAAAAACGAGGAAATTTAAACAATTAACAATTCTCAGTTTGACATTTTATTTTTATATTAACTACTAACCTTTTTGTTAACTCCATGTGCAATTCTATCAAACACACAATAAAAAACATGTACAAAAATTTTAAAACCTCTATCTGAATTACGAAATAATTAGCAGCATTTTAAAAACATGAATGTTGGCCAAGAGTGAATATGGAGAAAAACCAATTTAAAGTTAGCATTTATAAGTTATTTCTATTCTATCACCATACAGAAAAACATTAATAATTTCTTAAATTATGAAGATACAGCTATGAAATTTCATCTAAATATTTAGAAATGTTACAGTTATACGTAATTTGAGCTAATTATACAGAAAAAAAATATTTTTACCATATTTAGGGTACTGTGTCTCTTTAATAAGTAAAAAAAAAAAAAAGGCGGCGGCGGCTCCCGTCTGATGGAGCCGAAGTGTTATGTGTGAATAACTTCCTTTAAAATGAAATTATTTGTTAATCGTTAATAATTATTCATTAATAGTTTTTAAGTTCAATAAAATTATACTTTATTTTTAGTCTCATTTGTTTCGTTTACAAAGGATAATATGGGAATATAGTGATTAAAGTAATTGAAAATTGACTAAAGTAAAGAAATTAAATCCGACTATAATTGAAACGAACGAATTTCAAGCCTGCACAGGTTTGAAAGAGTGTAGTAGACTTTATAAGATATGATGCAAGTTTGAAGTTGAACATCGTCAACATAAAATCTGATAACTTTACATTTTAGGGTTTTTTTGCGTCTACGTTAAAATCTCTAACTAATAAAATCGGCATATTCGGATCACTGAAATTCTTAACTATCATAACCACTATTATTCAAAAACTAAGGACCCAATCCAAGACCCAATTATATATCTTTATAGGGTTTTCAAAGGGCTGTAATTTACCCACTTGATATTTATATATAGCACATTTAGTTTCTGAGATATAAGATTTACAATATTTGAAAGCAAGAAATTTTCAATCATCTTCAACTTTGAGAGAGATGATTGCTCACATTATTTCATTAGAAAAGAAATGGCACACACTTTAGAACATTAGCATGAACAATTTTCGAGATATTTTAAAATAAATTTATTTTAAAATAAATTTATATACCAAACAATATATAATATTGAAGAAAAAAATAATTCTCTTTACATACGCCATATTATGCAAGAAATCTGTTGACAGCATTCTTGTGTATCTAATTTGTTTCGTTCCCGAGAGAAAATATTTTTACTTTCCCTGCAATACATGGTAATGTATAGGGAATGCATTGGAATCATGTCGAAAATCGCAACTCGAGTTTTCAACGGATCTACGAGTTTTGGGACCTATAGAACACGAAAAAACTATTTTTAACGTGACGTCGTCTGTGCAATAAATGTATCCACTCTAACTCAAAAACTAATGGATCAAATTTTATAAAATTTTGTAGGTACGTCACTTGTGTATGACCCAGGTGCTGATTAGATTTGGGTACTATTCGGATAAAAGAACCCGCCTCCTTTTATTAAATGGCCCGTAAAACGCTCATGTAGCCACTCTAGCTAAAAAACTAACTAACCAAATTTCCCAAAATTTGGTAGATAAGTCCCCTGTAGGTTAAGCTGGTGCTGATTAGATTTTGGTACGATTCAGTGTTATTTTGTGAAATTAAACTCAATTTAACGTAATTATTAAAGAAATGAAGAGAACATGAATATGAGTCTGCAGAGAAAGTCATATGCTGCCCAGAGATTTTTTTAATAATAGTTTTGTTATTTCACGTCCGAGAAGTGACAGTAGCCATTTATTTGTATATTTATAGGGATTTTTATTTAGCATTGGTAATAGCTGTTTATGGGAATATTAATTCAACGTCAATTGCATTTTGATGAGAATTTTGTACGTCAATATGTATGTCATTCTGCTTGGCCGCATAAGCTTCCAAAACTCAGAGCTCTAATATTACGTGCCATGATACCCACCGCATTCACGGCATTTATTTTATGTGCTGGATAATATTTGTATTTAATGCAAACAAATTGAATGTTGTCATTGCTTTAAGACCGCACAAGGGAGATGAATTGTAAACTTTTTCGTCTTGTTAATTCTAAATTGAATTGCTCCCGAAGAATATGGAGTTAATGGGGTAACTCCATATTCTTCAGCAAAAAGTTGTGTCCCTGGGGTATGGAGGAAGGGGTGGATCTCGTTAAATGACTGAGGATTTTATTTTAAAGCAGAAGACAATGGAGTATATAAAAATATCTTAGAAATAGAGTGATACGAAATTAAATGTTCCAAGAAATGTTTCCATATAATGTTCCAAGAAATTGAATGAGTAGGATTTTTCTTTTCAGTTAGAGAGCAAACACTAGCTCGTTTAGATGCATGTGGTAAAAGTAAAACAGAAATACATATTTTTAATTTGAAATTCATTCTCGGATTGTGTTTTATCTCTAGTATTGATTTTGCTGTCAGTCAATATATATTACTTACTAAGTCATAAATAAACTAAATTTCCATAACTTTAATAAAGTTAAATTAATGCTAAAATTACGCTGATATATTGTAGACTAATAATGAATACTTCTTTACTATAGAAATTGTTATAATCTTCGTTAAAATTTCTTAAAACCTGATTCACTTCCAAAGTAAATTTACATTATATTATTATTAAAAATCTCATATTAGTACATTAGTGTAAAAATAGTTATAAAAATTGGGATTGCAAGTAATAAATATATGTAATTAACCGTTGGGCTTTTTCCCATATATATATCAATCTAATATAGTATAATAATTAAATTGTTTAATTTTTGGTTTTCTCTACGTGTTACACCATATTTTTATTATTTCTTTGGATTATCATTAAATTTTTATTATATATATATATATATAATAATAGTAGTTTGAAAATCCAATGAACGAAAAGTAAGAAGATATAACACGATAAACCTAACTTTTTAAAACACCCACAGAATAAAATATAATACAGCAAATCATCAATCAAATGGATAATAAATACAAAACACAAGCTATCAAGTTACAGAAAATCAACAAAATTCAAAGGTATGGAAACGAAAAAAGAAAAACAAGCTATATCGCTATACACGTGGGAAAAGGGCTAAGCCTAAACAAATGGAAATGTTTACTTCGTAAAATTCGTTCTCAAGTCCAAGCATTTTACGAAGCAGACACAAAACATGTATGTTTCTGAAGAAATAGATAGATTATATCTAGTAACTATTTCTACTTGGACGACATACATAAAGAAGGAAGAAAAAGAAAAAATGAATACCTGGATAAAGCACAGCGTATGTACAATCGAGTCGAAACCGGGAACACTGATAGAAGAGACCAGTGTTGCCATTCGTAAAGAAAAAATAAAAAACCATTTACTATTGCCATTCATAAGAATTGAAAAACAGTTAAGCGAAATGTTAAGAAAAAGTATTAATATATAAAAGGAGGGGCAAATAATAGTAATGCTGAAGTGGAAGAGAATGTAAAAAAAAAAAAAAAAAAAAAAAAAAAAAAAAACCAAGAGAATGGAGATGTCCGGCTAATATAAGATACTATGAATAGAATTATATGATACTATGAAAAGAATTATAAAAATCCAGCTATTTTAAATTTTTTAACAATACTATTTACTAAATAAGAGGGATATTTATATAAATTGCTAGTAATTTTGAGATTATTGATATGCATAGCATGAAATTTTTTATCAGATAATCTATAAATTCTGAAAAGTTGATTGAGTAAAATATTTCTAAACAATTGAATCGAGTTACAGAAATTAAATGGTAAGATTTTATTAATATTAAAATTATAAAAGTCTTTTTTATCATATAAATTTGTAACAATTCTATTAGAAGGATCAATAAAAAGATTTAAATCCAAAAAATTAACATTTTTACTAATAGTAGCTTCATTAGGAATTAATTCCAAATTGTCTGGATAGTAATCTATATCTATGAGATAATTTTCTGTATGTACTAAGCAAATCAGATCATCAACATATCTGTAAAAAGTATATATATATTATATATATATATATATATATATATATATATATATATATATATAAAATATATATATATATATATATATATATATATATAATATATATATAATATATATATATATATATGTATATATATATATATATGTATATATATATATATATATATTATATATATATATATATATTATATATATATAATATATATATATATATATATATATATATATATATATATATATATATATATATATATATATATATATATATATATATATATATATATATAAATATGCGTGTGTAATGTGAATCAAAAATCTAACTGTTGGATTTTAATGGATTTAGATAAGTTAATAGAATGAATATAAAATGACTCATCATAACACGCAATATTGTATATGAATATATGAGAAAGTTGAGGAGCCTTTGAGGCAAAAAGCTCCTCCCAAATTTAGTTTCAAATATTTTGGTTAGTTTTCTCTAAATACAAAGACTTCAACGGACTAGAGCAGCATGGGATAATCTATTTATAAACCAAAGGAATAAAAGTTTCGACGTAGTAGACAGATCTGGTGTAGAGTTAATCTCTTAATACGAAGTAGCTATTGAAACATGAACAGACGGCTTCCATACTTGTAATAAAAACGTCTGGATTTGATTCATGAGACAGTAATTGGGCGTAACGACATATTTTCCTCACATCTCGTCGGAATGACGACACATTCGAATGCGATTTTCATATCTTCGCCCGTTCAAATTGTCTCGAAATTCCTCCAGAAATAAAGGATTTCAACACCGGGAATATTTTGAGGCGAATAAAAAAGGGTTTCTAGGTTTACGTTAGAAAGGGGTCATATTATACAACGGGATTGTAGTGAGTTGTTGAATGAACTGACCATTGCAGTTAATGTTATTAGTGACTCTGCACGGGGATGGAACTTCTTCTTTTTCAACCCAGATCGTCCGACATTACCAGAAAAGTATAAGGTATCTGTTTGGACAGCCACGAAGTGCCACCCAATTTATACCGGAATCCAGTGGGGAAGGCATCCACAGGGACCGTACCTTCCTTCCACTCCCACCAACATCTTGGAAGGACTTACGTATCCACATGTTTAGCGTGATCGTATTCCGCGTGAACACGGCGGCAGTTTTGGCAGTGGCGGGAATCGAACCCGGGCCGACCGAGTGTAATTCCCGCGCGCTAACCACTGGGCTGTCGCGCCTCTCGGGGATGGAACTGCCATACTGGAAAATCCGGCAATGGTTGGGGAAGGGATGGGGCTAAAATTGTATGGGGGGAAAATTCATGTGCAAACGTGGGCTCAGCCAAGATTTCGGTAAAAAAAGGGGGGGGGGGGGTATGACAAATGAGGAGTTTAAAGGGCTAAATGTTATTTACCAATTCATTTCCGTTTTCAATTTCGTTCCCGAGTTGAAGTAATTCAATTTTTCACAAATGGGGGTGGCCCTCTCTTGTTTACGCCACTGTGCATGAAATATAAGAGAAATTTTTTAGTTCAATTGCTTTACTCATAATACATTTTAAAATATATTTTTATTTATCACAGCCAGATAACGCTCTACCAGTGAGCTACTGGGGTGGAAATGCAAGCTCTTATCGCTGAAGTGGTTTTTATGAAATCTGAAATTATATACAGTAGAGAACTGAAGAGCAAAGAAGAAATTAGGGTTAGATGTAACACACGCACATAACCGTTATTTCTAGGAGGACCCATAAAAAGTGGGGCTATTTCAAGGCTACCCACAAAACTTCACGAAATTCGGTGCAGCCGTTTCCTCGTGATGATCAGACAAACACACACACAGACATATTTTCAATTTTATCTATATACTATTTCCGTAAGAAACTTTTAAATAATCATGTTGATTGCAGTGATCTGTTAGCAGCTATCAATTTTAAAATTAGGGATATACAGTTGAGAATCTGTTTCATATTTCTTTAGCTTAGCATAACTATTGCAAATCGATCTCTATAGTAAAGTTTTGTAATTTATCTAATTTGAATGCAGGAGATTTCAATATTTTTAACATGCCGATGTCTCACTTAAAAAAAAATCTGTCTATGGTAAATAAATTTTATAGTTGTGATTGTTTGTTATTTCCGAATTGTTTGTACTGTTTTTTTCTTTTTTTCATGAGCATCACCTTTTTGGATATTATGTCTGTTGTGTACTTTCGTGTAAATAAATAAATACTGCCCTCTTCCAATTTAAAATGTTTTTGAAAAAGCCATTAGCGGTTTTTATGGCTCGATTGTAAGAAACACTTTGGCAGAAATAATTTCACTTGGATCGCTGCTTTTATAAATTTTACCAAGGAATGATGTTTAAAAATATTTTGGAAGTTTTAAATTAGAATCATCTATGGGTTTCCGCGTAATGTTTGACGACAAATTTAATAAGATCAATACCATAAATCTAGAATATACCGTTGTGAAGATATTTCAATGTTATAATTATAGCGACGGCGCCATTTTAGAACCATTGTATTATAAAATAGCGCCGTCGCTGAAATTAAAAAAAATTTCAAAAACCAATAATCTCTCTAATAGCATGCCAATATTTGTCTAGTATTAGACCAATATTGTTTATACTGATGTTTCATTGGAAATAATTCCAATGTAACTTCAAAATTGGGGATATATTGGCCACTAATATTAGCTAGATATTGGCATTACTAAGAATGCAGTTACATTTGAAATATTCACAATATTTTGAATATATTGGTAGACAATTCTGGGTGAATATCGGGTATATATCGGCATGCCAAATATTGGAACTATAATGGAAGCCAGTATTGGAGCAATAATGGAAGCAAACATTGGTCCAATAATGGAAGCCAAGATTGAACCAATAATGGAAGCCAATATTAGCCGAAAATTGTCAAAATATCCCCCTTTTCATATTGGTCCAACATTTGGTTTCATTGGTTTCCTGTATTGAAACAATAATGCTAGTAGGGCAATAACTCAAATACCGCCAAAAAGTTTTTTTTTCCTTTTTACAAAATAGCAAATTCAATAAAATTTTAAATAAACATGCATTTAAATATTGTTTTGGACGACAAAACTGGAATATAAAGAAAGGAAGAAAAGGGTGGCTGTAGGAAAAACCATCTGATTTCTCTATTTGTGAATGAATCTTTAAAATTCAGAAGATTGGTTAACTCCGTTAAGGGGACGGTGGACGTTAAAATGAGCAAAAATCGACTAAAAAAGTTTTTATATATCACATTATTTTACACATTTAACATTTGCTTTCGGGTGGGACAGCGTCCATTCCAAACGAAGAACCTCCCCAAAAGACAGGTATTTGACATACCCTATACCAAACAGTTCGATCCCCCTTTGCAGGCAATGGCGTCCATGGAAATCGCGGACAGTAACATTGCACCTGCCGCAGCAGGTGCAATGTAGTTGGGATAGAGTATGTCAAATACCTGTCTTTTTGGGAGGTTCTTCGTTTGGGTTGAATGCATTTTTTTAGAAACGGAATTTTTAAAGTTTTTACATTTTTAAAATTCTCCATGCGTCTTAATTTTTTGTCCGAGATGCATGAAATTTGGCAAGAAGACACCTCTCATACTTTTTAATGAAACTGGGTATGCATTTCATAATTGGACTTTATTAAGGTAATTAAAAGTGAATAAGAACCTAATTAAATGATGAAAATTAAGTTTTAATGCAGAAAAATATTTTTAAAAAATTACCTTTCTAAGGGACTTAAAAATGAATACCCAAATTTGTTCATAATGTGCTTTTGAGTGATCATAATGTAAAATATTAATCAAAAATGTGTACAAATGGCACGCAAGGAGCATTTTCAAATTTTCGTTAAAAGAAATTAAATTAAAAAAAATATATAAAATTATAACAAAATTGAAAAAAAAAATTTAATAGTATTGTATATAGTAATGTTAAGAGGAATATTTATACAAATTTTCACGTTTCTAAGTCAATAACTAAATAAAAAAAATTTCAACGTCCACCGTCCCCTTAAGCACGCTTATGGCTCTGATTTCGAATCTAAAACAGCCATGAGAACGCGGCATTAATCGGATTGTTACCCGAAGCGTTTCAAATCGCTGTTTTGTGTGTCGCGACCATTGTCTTGATGCTTTTGGGAAGGATGCACGCTCTCTTTGGAACAAAACTTGCCCATTGATAAAGGGGCGCACGTTTCACTTTAGCTCTCGCTACAGAAGTCCCATATGAAAATACTCTTTTAATTCTGAATGGAAGTTCGTTTGAGAAAAAAGGCACAGGAAAGAGTTAAATTCTCTTACATATATACAGGTGTTACGCGTAGCGTACATCGGATGTAAAAGTAATATAATATACAGAGAAATTGAAACAGAAGAATTTTTTTTACGCGAATAACATCTATGCTTGGAGCATTTGTGGCAGAAATCGGACAGTTAAGAATAATGTAAACATTTTGAACGTTTATATCTCCGAACCAAATAAATAAAAATATAAATATTTTTTTCTCGTTTTGTCAGAAATAGGGTTCAGATTATAAATTTATGAAATTAATTTCAATACTTTAATATTTTGAACACTGAAAAAAAAAAGAAAAACCTTTTAAAAATATATCTCCGAGCGAGTGCTTTTTTAATTTTTTTTTTTTTTTAATTTCAAGAGACATTTTTTTGAAACTATGAAAGATATATATATATATATATATATATATATATATATATAGTAAGCTACAAAAATATGTATTAGGATATTTAGTTTCTAGATCTATATTTATCTTTTTTTCTTTCAAAAAAGCTTTCATAGTTTTCGAAGAATCAAGTCAATTGAAGAAGGCTGAAAATTTTATGCTTTTCAAGTTTGTTAATTCTAGATTAATTTGAATGTAACATCTCGACAGAAATATTGTATAAGCTTAATTTATATAACGCTAAGCATAAGTTATTAAAATAGTTTGATATCGTGACGTTAAGTCTATTGTTAGAGTTTCCAGATAAAATCGTGGTGAAAACTAAATGCCCTAGCTAGCTACAAACAGTTTGAGAGTAACTTGCAGCGCAAGATGCATCGGATAATTTTCAATATTCTTCAATTCAACAAGATGATTTCTTAATTAACTTGATTAACTTTAATGTAAAATCTCAACAGAAACATTGTATAAGCTTAATTTATATAACGCTAAGCACAAGTTATTAAAATAGTTTGATATCGCGACGTTAAGTCTATGGTCGGAGTTTCCAGATGAAATCGGTGCGAAAACTAAAAGTTCTAGCTAGCTGCAGACAGTTTGCGAGTAACTTGCAGCACAAGATGCATAAGATAAATTTTCTATACTCTTCAACTTAATAAGATGATTCCTTAAAAGTTATAAGAGCTTTGTAAAAATAATTTATTGATCTAGAAATCGGATTTTCTATTGAACATTTTTGCCCTTTACTGTTTAGATCTATCTTTTATTGTTTAGATTTTGAGTGAAAGAAAGTAGAGCTTTTATTTTTTTCGGAAAAAAAAAAAATTAAAGCATTGTTTTTCAGAGACAACAGAAGAAAAAAAAAATCTTTACAGACCGCTATTCCTATTACATGAATATAGGGTTCCCATATTTTGACTATTACGATAGGTTTTCAATATTTGGTGATTTACCGGCAGGTTGGAGAGTTTTGGAGAGTTTTCGAATACACTAGAACCTTTTGGAAATATCGAATATTCTTGAAGATACGAGCTCTTCCTAAAAATTTCTATGAAGAGTATATAAAATGAGTCATCGCTCAGTTGAAGAGTAGTTGACGAGATACGAGCTAAAGTGAATTGTCAAATATGTCAGAGTTTTTAGAATAATATCGGTTATTTTGGTAATTTGTTGAGCATTTAATTGTTATTTTATTGTACCTGACAGTGGTTTAGTGATCTAGTAAGACAGTTATTAAGCTATTCGCTCTCCTGTTTACGCTTACTAGTGTTTTTAAATAAAAGTGCTATTTATCCAGAAATCTGGATTCTTTGTATCTTGAGAGTACACTCACGTCACAGTCGTAACAATAGTAAAATATTGACATTATTTTGATATATTCATAAATGGTACCCTATGTCCAACAAAACGAGTATAAACTATTTAGATTTATATCCATTAGGTTCGGGGGTAAGTGTCCAAAGAGTCGACACTTTTTGTAACGCTCCGATATCAACCAGCTATACCCCCCCCCCCTTCCCACCACGGACGTCCTCCAACCATTTACTTCGAAATAACTTGTATAATTTTGTACCAGTTTTTGAAATGATCACGTGTTTCGCATGAAGGAACGCCACAAAGTACACACTGACCTGCTCAGATCCAGAAACATCATGTTTCAGACAGAAATTACTTCACTGCAATTAAAATAAAAATCTGATGTGGTCAGCACATGACTTTCCCTGCAGACTCAAATTCATTTTTTCTTTGTTTCTTTAATAATTCATTAGATTAAGTTTAATTGCATGAAATAACACTAAATTTGCATTTTTGATTCAATTTTCGTTTTCATTTGGTAATTGGACATTCTTCCAAAAGCGGTATAACAAAAACGCGAAAAATCTTAAATATCTCGAGAACGGTTAGTCCTAGAGTAATAGAGTTGTTCTTATTCTTTTCCTCGTCAAAAATTACGCATAAAACAAGCATTTAATTGAAGCATTTGAACATACGTAGTCTTCTCTTTTTGGATGTTGGCAATTTTTTCTGGCCATTTCGTAAAAAAATGCAGGTTATTCTTTTCCTAATCGTATCAAAATCTAATCAGCACCAGAGTATCTATCTCACAAGTAACTTATCTACCAAATTTCGTGAAATTTGGTAAATTAGTATTTTAGCTAGAGTGGATACATGGAATTTTTACAGGACATTTTGCAAAAAAAAAAAAAAAGGCGGGTTCTGTTTTTCTGAATCATACCAAAAACTAATCAGCATCAGGGTCACATCCATGTGACTTTCCTACCAAATTTTATGAAATTCGATCCATTAGTTTTTGAGTTAGAGTGGATACATACATTGCACAGACAGACACACATACAGACGTCACGCTAAAAATAGTTTTTTCGTATTCCAGAGGTTTCAAAACGTGTAGATCCGTCGAAAACTCGAGTTGCGATTTTCGGCATGATTCCAATACTTTCCCTATACATTACCATGTATTGCAGGGAAAGTAAAAATACATATAAATAACCAGGAAACAAAAGATGATTTTCAAAATGGTAAATCGATTGCAACTTCCAAATTTCCCAGAATGCTCCTCGGTAATCTCCAACCCAAATTATAAGATACCCTATCACATATTCATTAGAAGAAACAAATTCATTTGCTTGCTGAACACCGCCGTGATGAATGTGCTTTAATTGTAAGAGCATTCGTCCAATATAAATGCCAAATGAATTACATTTATAATTAACTCATCCCAGAATTCCAAGATGAGACGATAACATATGGTGGCTGTGTTGCCATACAACGGAACACCTGCTTTGATATAATGAGTTACTCATTAATTCACTTCAATTCCGAAAGAAATTTGAAACATATTTGTAATTTCTATAATCTTTGTTGTTCCGGCGAAGCATTTCGGCCCGAATTAGTTCCACCGTAACGGGAATCTAATAATGGGGAAAGGTAAATTTCAGTACACGTTTCTAAATTAAATATGTCTTCAATCAAGCAATGGATTTTGGTGATTTTCACTTTCCCTATATACATGGCATAATGTATATGGGAAGTATTGTAACGGGATCGAAAATTCGAATTCGAATTTCAGACGGAAGAGCACATTTCAACCATTCCTGAACTCGAATCGAACATTTCTGAGGTGATGTTTGTGTGCGTGTTCGTGAGACTGTGCAGACGAACATTTTTGAGGTGATGTGTGTGTGTGTGTGTTCAAGATTTTTTCAATTTCGCTGATGAAATTAAAACATGAATAAAATATGGTCGATTTAAAGAGTTGGGAGTGTTTTATAAGCAACAAAAAATGTAAGCTTCTAATCCACTTTTTATTTGGATTTTAGGGTTGCCAAACTTCCAAAATTTCTAAAATGATCACTTGTAACACCCCTAAAACCCCATGTGGGGCACAATTTAAAATCTAAAAACTGATTTAATGCAACAACAAATCTATGTAGATAATCAAGTGAAAGAGGTTTTTTTGTATATTTTATCCTTTCTAATTTTAAAATTGAAAAAAAAAAGAGTGTCATTTTCAGCATATGACATTTTTTTAAACCAAGAAGTTATTTATTCGTATTTAAATGTCCAACCAAAAATATATTGTTTTACCTGCGTATTTGTTCCTTTCTTATTATTAACATTAATTTAAATGTGATTTCATCAATTTTTATTGTAAATATCATTGTTGAGTGCTTTGCATCTAATAGCATTTAATTAAAAAATGAAAGTTTCTGGGCATTTAGAACATTCATCAAGTATGCAACGTTCATCTTCTGTTGAGTAAACTATCATTTTTAGCAATAGAGTAATATCTCAGCCTTTATATTTATTGCTAAAACCATTAGTTTTATATTGGATGATAGCTGCATACATATACACTGTAAGTACCACTAGCACCAGTTAAGATACAGCATTTGGGTCATAACTCTGCAAATTGCGAAAAGCCTATCTTGTAATTTAGATGATTTAAATTCAGTATACAATTCTTTTAAGATTTTCTAAAAGCAAACATTTTTGCTTTAATTCTAGTATTCCTGCAGTAGATTGTACAGATAAATATTCTTTCTTCCCTGGAAAATAACAGCTGATTTCATTACATCTAAAGAATATGCAAACTGTTTCCTTCACTTTCAAATCAAGAGGCCTACCTTTTACTTTCCCTGCAATACATGGTAATGTATTGCAGGGAAAGTATTGGAATCATGTCGAAAATCGCAACTCGGGTTTTCGATGGATCTATACGTTTCAAGACCTCTAGATTACGAAAAAACTATTTTTAGCGTCTGTGTGTGTGTCTGTCTGTCTGTGTCTGTGCAATGTATGTATCCACTCTAACTCAAAAACTAATGGACCGAATTTCATAAAATTTGGTAGGTAAGACCCTTGGGTGTGACCCTGGTGCTGATGAGTTTTTGGTACAATTCGAAAAAAAAAGAACCCGCTTTTTTTGCGAAATGGCCCGCAAAAATCTCATGCATTAACTCTAGCTGAAATACAAATTGACCAAATTTCACAAAATTTGGTAAATAAATCACATGTAAGATATTCTGGTGCTGATTAGATTTTGGTACGATTCCAAAAAGAACAACCGGCCTTTTTTTTACGAAATGAGTCGCAAAAATCGCCAATACCTAAAAAAAGACTACGTATGTTCAAATTTATGAATTAAATAGCTTGTTTTATATGCAATTTTTGAAGAGGAAAAGAATATAACGCACTCCATTATGCTTTTGGACTAACCGTTCTCAAGATATTTGAGATTTCTTGCATTTGTTGTTACGCCGATTTCGGGAAAATGTTCAACTACCAAATAAAAACAAAAATTGAATTAAAAATGCAAATTTAGTGTTATTTGGTGCAATTAAACTCAATATAACGAATTATTAAAGAAATAAAGAAAATATGAATTTGAGTCTGCAGGGAAAGTCATGTGCTGCCCACATCAGATTTTTTAAATTGAGGAAAGAACCATGTTTTTGAGGTTTTTAGTTCTGTCAACTAGATACTGACTAGCTCCAAACTATTTCCTAGCTGTTTTAGTAGTCCAACTTTGAGGCATAAGACTTTAATTTTTAATTTCTTCTGGTGTTGAACTGCTTTTGTAATATTTTCCCTTTAGTTTTGTGATTAAATTAGTGCAATCTTCACACTATGAGCTAGATGTGAAGAGTTCTGATGACTGTTCGGAAGGTAGTTCAACATCTAAACTTTTTGCCAACTAAGTTTAACAGCTTTTTGAGTCAAGTTGACATATCCTTTTGAGTTTTGTCTTTCCATGCGTGATTTTATTTTTTTGTGTGTTGACTTAGGTTTTTTTAATTGGTGAGAAACCTAATACATTACATGCTATGTTGACTGTTTCAATGGCTATTTCCCTAGTCTGATATTCATCGGCACTACTCTTTTTGAAATTCTCAGTGCTTGACTTTTACTTGAGCATAAAGATTTACCAGGTATAAGATCACTCAAGTTTGTTGCATTTTGTTGTTCTATAAAGTAATTGTTCTCGGGCCTTTACTTATTGGAGCTTTATGAGATGAAAATGGATCGTAGCAAGAATGATCTATTTAAGAATCAAAATTTTAAAATTTATCTGATAAAATATGAAGCAGCATTTCCAATGGTAGACATCATTTCCAATATAAATGCAACTAGACTGCTGTTCAGCTCAATATTTCACATCAAATTGATCTAACTCTCACACCTACAAAACTAAGCCAATGCCCAGTGATTCCAAAACCAGATGTGACCTCTGACCTATTCCTCCCTCATTTGCAGCCCTGTAGGTTACCTTGTTGAGAACGCTGGGGAAGACTGCTGGGGAAGAATCAGAGTATATCTGAGAAAGATGTTTTCCAACGCAATTAAGGGAAAAATTAATTGTTTTATTAAATTTTACATTTTTTCAACATAATAGATGTTTTAAATTTATTTTCATAATATAAAATTAAGTAGAAAACATGAGCATTTATATATTATTTTATTTTAGTGGATTTTTTTTTTCCAGAGATAAAAATCTGAGGTGGGCAGCACATGACTTTCCCTGCAGACTTATATTCAAGTTCTATTTATTTAAATTAAATTTAATTCACTTTTAATTCAATTTTCGTTCTCATTTGAAAACTGGACTTATTTTCAAAAATGGTGTAGGAAAAATACGAAAAACTAAAATATCTCGAGAACGGCTAGTCCTAGTGTAATGGGGTTGGTCTTATTCTTTTCTTCGTTAAATATTACGTATTAAACAAGCATTTAATGGCTATATTTGAGCATACGTAGTTCTTAAGTTTAGATTTGGATGATTTTTGCGGGCCATTTTGCAAAAAAAGGCAGGTTATTTTTTTTCGAATTATACCAAAATCTAATCAGCATCAGGGTGGCCTACAAGCGACTTATCTACCAAATTTTATGAAATTCGGTCCATTAGTTTTTCAGTTAAGAGTGGATACAAGCTTTTGCGGGTCATTTCGCCAAAAAAGGCGGGTTCTTTTAACCCGAGTCGTACCCAAAACTAATCAGCACCAGATTCGTGCACAAGTGACTTACCTACCAAATTTTATGAAATTCGGTCAATTAGTTTTTTAGTTAGAGTGGATACAAAATCTGCACAGACAGACACACAGACACACACACAGACACACACACAGACGTCACGCTAAAAATAGTTTTTTCGTATTCTAGAGGTCTCGAAACATGTAGATCCGTCGAAAACTCGAGTTGCGATTTTCGGCATGATTCCAATACTTTCCCTATACATTACCATGTATTGCAGGGAAAGTAAAAAATATGATGAAATCTAATGAATAATTAATTTAAATGATTGAACGTATATTCGAATGTACAAGCAAAATGGCATTTTTTGTACAAATATTAAATATGAATAAATAATTCTCTATCATTTAAAATTTTTAATACAGAAAATGTCACTTTTCTTTTGAATTTTATAAATAGAAAGGAAGAAATATACAAAATTTGATAATACATATGATCATCTGTATATATTTGTAGCTTCTTTGAAACACTTTTTATATTTTTAACTTCTGAACTGTTCTTTCTTCTTGGGGAGGGGGGGGGGGGGTTAAAATTGGTAATTTCCATATCAGTTGAGGATAACGCAAAGTTGGCACATTGAAAAAACTTTTTTTGCTTGAGGTAACATGGTACAAATAATATTTTAATATGTCTTTTCTTTAACACCGACAACTTTTCTTCTCCTCCCCTCCCCGTGCCCAATCATAAGCAAGAATATATGAAATCGCCTATAAATTAATATTGTTGATGATAAAGAAAGAAATTCACAAGCAAAACAAAAATAGACATTTAAGTATTAATAAGTAACGTCATGTTTTGAAAATTTTCCATCTGTTGAAAATGTCCCTTTTCTTTTTCCAATTTTAAAAATAGAAAGGATAAAATATACAAAAAAGGACCTTCCACCAGACTATCTATATGGAGTTGTTGTTTTATTGAACCAATTTTTAAAATTTTAAATTATGTCCCACATGGGCTTTTGGGGGTGTTAAAATTGATCATTTTTGAAATTGCATAAGTTTGGCAATCCTAAAATCGAAGTAAAAAGTGGAATAGAGGCTAAATAGTTTCCAGACTAGGACTATAGGAGTAGGATAAGATGTGGTGAAAATTTGAGGATTCAGATTAATTTCTTTTATTTATTTTAAGAGACCTAAAAACTGCATTTTCAGCAAAATTGATGCTAAATTTCAACGTTGAATTTTAGCCCCTCAGGTTGCAGTTAGCCAAACATTACAATGACATGAAATGCAGTCCATTTTAAGACCAGTAAAATAGTTTTTCATCCCAAGTCTCTATCTTTTTTGAGTTCCAAGATATTTAAGTTTACGTGGGCATCAAAATTGGTCAAATTTATAGTCCGTCATGTTGGAAAAATGGCAGTACCTGAAAAACAAACAATAAGAAAAAAAATTTAAAAACTGTTTTTACTTTCCCTGCAATACATGGTAATGTATAGGGAAAGTATTGGAATCATGTCGAAAATCGCAACTCGAGTTTTCGACGGATCTACACGTTTCAAGACCTCTAGAATACGAAAAAACCATTTTTAGTGTGACGTCTGTGTGTGTGTCTGTGTGTCTGTCTGTGCAGATTTTGTATCCACTCTAACTAAAAACTAATGGACCGAATTTCATAAAATTTGGTAGGTAAGTCACTTGTGGGCGAATCTGGTGCTGATTAGTTTTGGGTACGATTCGGCATAAAAGTACCCGCCTTTTTTTGCGAAATGGCCCGCAAAAGCTTGTATCCACTCTAACTAAAAAATTAATGGACCGAATTTCACAAAATTCGGTAGATGAGTCACTTGTGGTTTACCCTAATGCTGATTAGATTTTGGTATGATTCGGAAAAAAATAACCTGCCTTTTCTTGCGAAATGGCCCGCAAAAATCGTCAAAATGTAAACTAAAAAACTACGTATGCTCAAATATATCCATTAAATGCTTGTTTTATACGTAATTTTCAACGAAGAAAAGAATAAGACCAACTCCATTACACTAGGACTAGCCGTTCTCGAGATATTTTAATTTATTCGTTTTTTCTCTACGCCACCTTTGAAAATGAGTCCAGTTACCAAATGAGAACGAAAATTGAATTAATAGTGAATTAAATTTAATTATAATACAGAGAATGTGTATATAAGTCTGCAGGGTAAGTCATGTGCTGCCCACATCAGATTTTTTATCTATTGGAATATGTAGGAACATATGTGCAAAATATAAAAAATTTTAAAAATGGTCATGCAACTAAATATTCTTTTTTTTTTTTGTTGGTTTCACATGGAATGACTACACATGTGTGAGTGTAGGGAGTGGATATAATACCTCAAGAAATAATACCTCAAGATATAATACCTCAAGAAATAATATACGTACCAATGGGATATTTTATATGTAAATACATTATCTAAAAACTATAATGTTTTGTATTTTGTGTGATTAAAACTCGGATTATTCGAATCATGTATAAGATTTTCAGAAAATTATTTTCTATTGAGGCACGAATTCCAATAATGGTAGTAGTAGGGTGGAGATTTCTATTATTTTCTACAGATGCACAATAATTCTCGTAATAGAGGGGGTTCTATGGGGATGTACACGTTTCTATGGGAATTTTTATTATTCTCTATGGAGACAATAATTTCCGTAATGGTGATAGGAGACATGTATTTTTCATTATTTTCTATGGAGACATAGTAATTCCAATGATGATGGTCGTATATAAAATGGGGACACTTCTATATGGAGATTTTTATTATTTGATATGAAGACACATCAGTCCCCTCGTGGTGGTGGTGGTAGTACATAGGACTGATATTTTAATTATTTCCCATGGATACACAGTAATTCCAGTAATGGTGGTAATATAATGAATGGACACATTTCTATGGAGATTGTAATTATTTTCTATGGAGACATTCCCGTAATGGTGGTTGTATATACATAACATGGAGACAATTCTATGGAGATTTTAATTGTTTCCTATGGAGATACAATAATTCCCATAATGATGGTAGTTCATAGCCCACGGGGAAAATGTAATTTTAGTTACGCTACGTAAATAATATTAAAATAAAATATATTAACACAAATCAGTAAAATTCGTCGGCTTCACTAAGTAACTTCCAACTTAAAAAACTTTTAAAAAGTTTTATTTTTAAAAGAATAACGTGTTAATATCTCATAAAAAACATGTTTTATTTTTTTTCCCATTCTGATACTAATCGTGATATAAATGGACTGAAATAATAAATGAACTTGCATGCTTAAAGAAGTCGTGACACACAAACACACATTTTTTAATTACCTTTCCGTCTGAAGTTTATAAATAAGTAAAATGCCATTCAACGACATGCTGATAAATTGAACTTTAAACGCACTTATACCTACGTAAATATTGAAATTTTAAATAAATCTTCGGTCACCGAAAATAATTGCGAGTTAACAACGATCGCTATTCTTCGATACACATCTGAAAAAATGTCGGCGAAAATTGCAGTTCGGTCGGTGTTGGTTAAGTTGACAGATACGGGATGCAAAACAGAAAGGAGCGGGGCAGTTATACCGATAACATCTTGTTTTCACCCGTGTCTGCAAAAAAAGCGAGCGGAACAAGTTGCTAGAAAGAGCTTTGTAAACACGCAACCTTTATATTTGGTCAACAGGGGTCTTTGCAATTTAAAAACTCGTCAACTCTCAATGCAGTTGAAATACATGCATATTCCACAGTGTTTAATTCCCTCTGCGTATCACAATCATTTATCAGAATGAAACAAAATAGGTATATTTTTTATATTTCTTGCCTAAGTCATTCCATTAAATTCTTTCGTAAAATGTATTTCACAGTTTCTTTTTTCAAGTGAGCTTAGCGGAGTCGGTGATTAGAATGCATTTGTCTTATATACTATATATGTTAAGGGGACGGTGGACGTTTAAAATGGCTTTCTCCAATTTTGCAGAAATTTTGATATAATTTTGTACATAGAGTGTATATGATGTATGTATAAGATAAAGATTTAACTTATATGTCAATTTTTGTTTAAATGTAATTCTTTTGTATCAGTTTTATCGCATTTATTATAATTACATTTGTACCTCATACTATTTTTTTCTGTATTGTTAATATATCATGATAAATAAAAGCTGAATTTTTAAATCGAGTCATTAGTTAAAGAAAAGAAATATAAATTGGGTCAAACTTCATAAAATTATACAATATGATAATTTTTACATATTATTTAATATATATATTGTTTCCAAAACCCATCCTATAGTTTTTATCCAACATATCATTAGAAAGCTGTGTAGAAAGTTTCGTGTTAATATATAAAATTTTATGGGCGTGGAACATTTAGTATTAAAGACTTAAAATCTCATTTCGAAAACAAAAACCAAGAAAGATCAATCATGCTTAAAGCATTGATTATGAAACACTTTCCAACTTCAATGCAATTTTATTTAAACATCTCTAAAATACAATACATTCCTCGGTAATATTTTAAAACTTATCACAATACTACATTAATTTATTATATTTTAAAACATAAAACTTCATTGAAAAAATGAACTTCATTCAAATGACGGCATTGAAATATAAATGGCCTGGTTTAAACATCTCTAATATGCGATACATTCCTCGATAATATTTTTAAAATTATCATATTACTGCAATAATTTATTGTATTTGAAAACTTCGTCGAAAACAACTGAAATTCATTCAAATGACGTCATAGAAAAAAATAACACGCCTGGCTCTCTCTATAAAAGCAGCATTTCATTCATAAACATTTTCCCATTCATTTATTTCATTCATCACAATACTATAATAATTTATTTTATTTAAAAACTTAAGACCATGGAGGTAGAAGTAATTAAACTCTATGCTTAAAACTTCATCGAAAAAAATCGTCCTTCTCGCTGTAAAATCAATGAATATTTTATTCATATCAGCTATACAGACTCCATGAGCAAAATAATTTTGCGTTAAAGAAATACAGCAATTCTTATACAACTCGTTCTACATATTTTGCTGTTTACATTTTACATAAGTGAACAAGAAAGATCAATCATGCTTAAAGCATTGATTATAAACACTTTCGAACTTAAATGCAATTTTATTTATACATCTCTAAAATGCAATACATTCCTAAGTAATATTTTAAAACTTATCACAATACTACATTAATTTATTATATTTGAAAACTTAAACCTTCATCGAAAAAAATGAACTTCATTCAAATGACGGCATTGAAATATAAATTGCCTGCTTTAAACATCTCTAAAATGTGATACATTCCTCGGTAATATTTTTAAAATCATCATAATACTACAATAATTTATTATATTTGAAAACATCATCGAAAACAACTGACATTTATTCAAATGACGTCATAGAAAAAACACGCCTGGCTCTCTCTATGAAAGCAGCATTTTATTCATAACATTTTCCCATTCATTTCATTCATCACAGTACTAAAATAATTTATGTTATATAAAACTTGAGACCATGGAGATACAAATAATTAAACTCTATGGTTAAAACTTCATCGAAAAAAACCGTCCTTCTCTCTGTAAAATCAATGAATATTTCATTCATATCAGCTATGCGGCCTCCATGAGTTAAATAATTTCGCGTTAAAGAAATGCAGCAATTCTTATACAACTCATTCTACATATTTTGCTGTTTACATTTTACATAAGTGAAAAATAGGCTTCCTTGTAGAAATAATCAAATTTGGATGATCATTTAAACTCAAATATATTGTCATTGCGTTGTTTCAGTATGTAGATGCACAGAATTTAAGCAAAAACAAGAAAGACCAATCATGCATAAAGCATTGATTATGAAACACTTTCCAACTTTAATGCAATTTTATTTAAACATCTCTAAAATGCGATACATTCTTCGGTAATATTTTTAAAATTATCACAATCCTACATTAATTTATTATATTTCAAAACTTAAAACTTCTTTAAAAAAATGAACTTCATTCAAATGACGGCATTGAAATATAAATCACTTGGTTAAAACATCTCTAAAATGCGATACATTCCTCGGTAATATTTTTAAAATTATCATGATACTGCAATAATTTATTATATTTGAAAATGTCATCGAAAACAACTGAAATTTATTCAAATGACGTCATTGAAATATAACACGTTTGGCTCTCTCTATAAAAGCAGCATTTCATTCATAAACAGTTTTCAATTCATTTCATTCATCACAACACTATAATAATTTATTTTATTTAAAAACTTAAGACCATGGAGATACAAGTAATTAAACTCTATGCTTAAAACTTCATCGAGAAAATCGTCCTTCTCTGTAATATCAATGAATGTTTCATTCATATCAGCTATATGACAGACTCCATGAATTAAATAATTTTGCGTTAAAGAAATATAGCAATTTTTATACAACTCATTCTGCATATTTTGCTGTTTACATTTTCCATAGGTGAAAACTAGGCTTCGTTGTAGAAATAATCAAATTTAGATGATCATTTAAACAGTATGTAGATGCACAAAATTTAAGCAAAAATAAAGCGGTTTTAGGAAGGATACACTCAATATGAATAAAAAAGAACTTTAAAAATCACGATTTTGACACAAGATGGATGCCGTATTTTATTTTGACGTGGGTCACGTGATCTCCTTATATAAGTGTCACGTGATCGCTTTATATAAAAGGTGTAATTATTATTTTAATTTTTATTTAAAAAACTACTGAATATATTTTGCTGAAATTTTTTTTATATATTTTATGGGATAATTTGAATATTTCATAAAACTTTCGAAGCAATTTGGGAATTTTAAATCCGCTTAAAAAATGTTTGAAGAATTAGGTCCCATAGGGTTCAATATATTTCATTTTTTCAACCCGGGTTCAATCTCAAACTAATTGGGTGATATTATTCATTTATATTCCCATAGGTCCCACAGACCGTCTGAACAACATACTAAAATTTCATTTTGATAAAGTCATTTTTACGGCAGTTATCGTGTTAACGGTCAGACAGACAGACAGACAGAATGAACAATGTTATAAACACTTTTCAACTTTGTTGTAAAGTGTTAAAAACGAGCTTTAAAGTTAAAATAAAACAATAAAAAATTGTAAATGAACCGATATTCACCACTAAAAACATCGGAAGCGAAATATTTTTTCAACGAACTTAAGAAACATAAGTTGAAGTATAACAAATATCTGACATTAGTGATTTTAGTCATATTTTGATTTCTTGAACGTCGATAGACCTCAAAACAATTTTGGTATCATTAACAACCATAGCCTAGTTAAAATCATCCAAATCCACCATAGATAATATACAATCAGTCTTGTCCTGAGAATACTCATTGTTTTACAAATGGAGGAACGCTGTAAAAATATTAAATTCGAATTCTAATCATGAAAATTACTAAAAATTTTATCCAGTGTTTTAAAAAGTATCTATATACACAAAATTTGATATCGGTAGGTGTATACATTCTTAATTTATTATGGAAGTTATGAGAAAGTTGTTTATAAAGCTTTTCTTTATTGCTGGAGTCAGGTCCTGATCAAGTTAGGGTAGGGCCCTGAGGCAAATTTGGGGTTTTAGTGCCACACTCGGCAAGGACCTTTTGTACACGTAAAAACCTTCTAAAATTTTTCATTTCAAAGTAATATATTAAGGTATTAAAGGGTATAATATTTAGAATTATTAACATATTTTCATAGTTTAAAAAAAAAACTAATATTACCAGTTTATAATTAATTAAAAACTTATTTCTGCTTAATCTTTTTATTACATACAAAATTTAGAGGGTTCCTAAAATTTGGGACCCAGGACCACGGCCCCAGAGGACCGTGCGTTAGTCAGGCCCCATCTGAAATTAATATTTTTGCATATTTTATGGTTCATAATTTATCAAGACATAAACTTTATCCGGCACGGCCCTAAATATCCCAACCTCAGCCCGAATCCGATATGAACAACCTTATAAAAGAAATGTTTACAACCTTATAAGAGAAATGTTTACAACCTTATAAAAGAAATGTATACAACCTTATAAAAGAAATGTACATGGCCCGTGCCAGCATTTGACTTATGGGTCATATTCGATCTGTAATTCGCAGTGTAAAACTCTCTTTACAATTCATGAACCTTTTCAGTTTCTTCTTGTCCTTATACCCCTTAACAAGGTCGTCCGTTTCTGAAAGTCATAAAGCAAATTAACGTACTGTCCCAGAGGACCGTGCGTTAATCAGGGCCCATCTGAAATTAATATTTTTGCATATTTTATCGCTTTATAACTTATTAAAACATAAACTTTTTCCGGCACGGTCCGAAATTTCCCAACCTCAGCCTGAATCCGATGTGGACCAAAACCTTATAAAAGAAATGTACATGGCCCGTGCCAGAATTTGGCTTATGGGCCATATTCGACCTCTAATTCACAGTGCAAAACTCGCTTTACAATTCATGAGCCTTTTTAGTTTCCTCTTGTCCTTATTGCGGCTGTGTTGATGATTTAAATTGTCATTAGCCTACGTTGTATCTTCACACTCGTCCCCTTTAACAAGGTCGTCCGTTTCTGAAAGACAGAAAGGTTCCATAATAAGCATTTTCAGTCTTCCTAAAGCAATAAGGCAGCAACTCCCACCGTAATACGTGCCGCCCAGCAAGCCTATAATCAGGGGGCTCCAGCCTCGAGTCTGCTCTCGGTTTCAGAACCTGAGAACGTTGGCCGAGGAAAAGATTCACGTCTGCGGTTATTGAATCCTGAAAACGTGTAATGGAAAAGTGGACACACACGAGGGGTAGTGGAAGTGCGAAAACCATAGAGGAAGACGCGTTTCTAAGTGGACAGCAGCACTCATATTGTTGAAACTAATTATCTGAGTCGGGCAGAAAATTAACCCAAAAGTCGCAAAAATTAGTATTATATTAAATGTTAAAATTTGCTCAAATTATTGACTGAATTAATATACAATAAAAATGCTAATTATAAAAATACTATTTAGTAACAGCATCAAAATTTGATTAAAAATCTCAGCATGTTTCAAAGGTAAAAAATCTGATGTGGGCAGCACGTGACTATCCCTACAGACTTGCATTCATTTTCTCTTCTTTCATTTCTTTAATAATGCATTAAATTGGGTTTCATTACGTAAAATAACGCGCGTAATTATTTGAAATTACATTGAATTTGCACTTTTAATTCAATTATAATTTTCATTTGGACGTATTTTCAAAGACAACGTAGCAAAAACGCGAAAAAACTAAAATATCTCGAGAACGGTTAGTCCAAGAGTAATAGGATTGGTTTTATTCTTTTATCTGTCAAAATTTACGTATAAAATAAGCATTTAATTGGTACATTTGAGCATACGTAGTCTTTTGCTTTAGATTTTGACGATTTTTGCAGGCTGTTTAGCAAAAAAGCCAAGCACATGCTTTCCGAATGGTACCAAAATCTAATCAGCACCAGCGTAACCTACAGGAGACTTGCCTATAAAATGTTTATGAAATTGAAATACACACACACAGACGTCACGCTAGAAATAGTTTTTTAGTATTCTAGAAGTTGCAAAACGTATAGATTCGGCGAAAACTAAAATTGCGATTTTCGACATGATACCAATCTCTATACATTACCATGTATTGCATGGAAAGTAAAAATTGTCTGTCTTTCGGGTAGAGCGATAGGGAAACCGCACCAGAAAATACGTTCTTGCCATTGCTGGTGCAATTGAAATATCCCCATCCTGAAGAAGGAAGCCCTTTTTGCCTCTGGAACTAGTTGTTATTTTAAATCGCCTTTTTACTATATCACCGAAGAACGTTTATCGCAGAATAATATTACATTAGTGTAAAAATAATATTTAAAAATAAATAGCCATGTTTTGAAAATTTATCAGTGCAATAGTTATTGTATGAAAATTAATGTTAGGTGAATTGCGTCTGTTAATTTATGTCAGGGAATATACCTTTTGAAAAATAAAATAAAATGTATTGCAATACTTTTTTGGAGCACATACACCAGGGATCGGGGAAAAAAAAATAAGCCCTGATTGCTTAAATCTAAAAAACGATTTTAAACTGCTTTTCCCCCATAACTACAGACCACAACAACTGCAAAGCCTCACAAGTACAGATGTTTTATGTTTATGAATTTTTATATTTATGATTCAGGAGAAAATTATGCATATTCAAAAATATTATGTTTCAACTCGTTTACTATATTTCCTTTTCACAATAAATTTCATATTTATAAAGTTCGATAAGATCGACGATGCAAATGAAATAGCATTTTCGCAAACTCATGTTATATAATAATAAAGATATGATCAAGATCGTATTAACTTAACTTACAAAACTATTTTAAACTGTCTAAAAATAAACTGAAATTAAAATTCTTTGATAATAAAAGCATAAATAGTTGATTAAAAGTAACAACCGGTTTCATGAAGGAAAAAAATCATAAAAATACAGACTATTTACACCAGCAAAAGCAAGAAAAATATCGTTTTACTATCACTGTATCGTTTTACTATCACTGTAAAACCTTTTGCAACCTCTGCTCATTTTTTTCATCTACTTTGTTGATAATTTCAGCAAAATGATAGGAAAAGCCACAATTACAAGCGTTCATGAAAATTCCAGCTTCATTTCTGAAATATTCATCTAATTATAATTTGCTGAAGCGTTATTTTTGTATTTATATATATATATATATATATATATATATATTATCACAACTATCAGGAAACTTACTCCCCGTTATGGACAGTTGATTCCAATGAAACTTTCAGCAACATGCTTGCAAATTATTTACAGCTATTGACCTCACGTGTACAAGCAGAGATTTTTCATATCAAAGTTATCGGGACTTTCCTACAAATTCAGCTCTACATACATACGCGTGTCCAACATTGAGTGCTATTTTACTTCTTGATTATGTAATATAGAAAACAGTTTATATTCAAAAGTCCATTCACTTTATTTAAAATTTGAAGCAATCTTTGTAACTGAGTCGCTAATACCTATTTTAATATTAAACAGAAACCCGATCTATTTCCCATTCTCACACGGGGAAATAATGGTGTTTTATACCGGTTCGAAAAGACGTGCAGTTTAAAACAGATGTAGTACACGAATGTAAATTACGATTCCTAAGTTTACATGCGTTAGGTAGGTACTTGTTAATACGCCGGTACTTGCGTGTTGCACGTGCGATATTGCGACACCAACGCAAAGTCGCTGAATGAGTCGCTGCCATTATTTGCAAATCGATTCTGTCATACCGAATATAATCGTAATCGTTTTCATAATATAATTTCAAACCTTTAAAA
This sequence comes from Amaurobius ferox, assembly GCA_951213105.1. NCBI lineage: Eukaryota > Metazoa > Arthropoda > Arachnida > Araneae > Amaurobiidae > Amaurobius > Amaurobius ferox. The sequence continues at coordinate 66,733,586 of OX578143.1, read as the reverse complement.
ATTGCTTTTTTCCCTGAAGTATAAAATGCGTATGTGATTTTCCACTTAAAATTCATACAGTATAACAATTTCAGTCGATTATATAACGACTAAGCAGTAAATTCGAGCGAGAATGGCATAGGCTATTTAGTTGAAATAATATCGAACGATCAATAATTCTGCTATTGTTGGAGAGGCAGAGTGTATTTATGTAATATAGATTACCGTTGATTAGCAATTTATAGCCGTAAAAATTCTGTAGGTGTGGAAAGAACAAATGATTTTTTTTTTTTTCAAATGAATTTAAGTGTGAGTGGAAAAAGTTGTAAATTACAAATGTATTTATTTTGCGTGTTGTTTTATCTTGTATCCTTTTTAGGGCACTCTTTTTATATTAGGATAAAACATTTTCAAATTATTACCTGATACACCTGACGCGGCTTGTAATTTAAAACAGGTCCAACTTTCAGTAGTATTCTAAATTACATTGATCTGTAAAGAATTGAATTAAAATATTTAATGAAATTTCCCTCAAGAACAAAATATAAGAATTTATGTTCTATCTATTCAAAATTATCTGCACAGGTGGATCGAAGAATAAAACATCCTGGTCCCGTTTGTAAACAAATTTACAAAAAATAGGAAGTTTGATTAACATACACTAAAATAGTAGAAGCATGGACCATAATATGCTCGTACCATTTTTTATTCAGTTTCAATGATTGACTCAATATAATAGAAAATATCTTTGTCAAAATGAAACAGATGACTTGAAAGTTAAAATATTAATACTTCCTGTAATCTTATATCCCAAGACAGTATCTGAGGTAACCCAATCAAAAGTATAATACCCTTTAATTTATAAAAATTTATTTTTATAACGATTTCTTCATTACTTAAATCTTATAAATTGAACAAGAAAAAAGTTATAAATTAAGTTGAAAATATGTCAGTGGGTATGTATATGTGTTCATCTTATTATCACGGGAGAATGGCTGCACAGAATTTCATGAAATTTTTGTAGGTAGCCTTGAAACAGTCTCTCCTAAAATTTAGTGCATGTTTCGAGATACTAGGACAAAAGGTTGTTGAGATATTAATGACAGAATTGAACCTATCATACAGATAGCATTATGCAGACGATATTTTATTTGCAAATTTATTTGAAACAGAAAAAAATGGCATCACGTTGCTAAGCAATGGTATTAAATCCATGGAGTTTATTTATACAACAGATTTATTTGGAAAAGAAAAATAATATCATGTTGCAAAGCAACAGAATTAAACTTAATGAGTTTACACATCAGACGAGTTTTATTAAATCTTTTCCAATTTAAATAATTAAGAAATGAATATAAAAATACATTTTACCGGAATTACATTTTTGACTGGTGCATATCAATTACAGCTTTCGGGTTAAAAGGTTACGGGGATGTTTGATATTTTCAATTTAAGTTATAAGTTATATGTTTTATTTTGGAAAATATTTTCAAACTCATATTGAGTTTACCCTATTGTTGAAACAGAATTAAAATGATATAGATATATTTTTAATACAATTTTACTGCTTTCATTTTGGCATATGTTGATCCAATGTCATATTTTTTGTAAATTTGTTCACAAACGAGATCAGGATGTGTTATTCTTCAGATCTGCCTGGGTTTAATTTTTATGGCGAGAACAGAGATTCTTATACTTCTTTTTTGATAACAATGTCATATAGAATATTTTATAGGAATTTGCACGTAAATTTGAATATTAAGTTTCTTTATATTACATATTCCGGACAGGTATATAATACGATATAATTCCATTGCCAAGTAACACGATATAATTTTCTTAATAAATTTTCGGATTTTTTTTTTTTTTTTTTTTTTTTTTTTTTTTTTTTTTTTTTTTTTTTTTGCAAGTGGCCAGGCACTTGACTTTCATAATTCGCCTATACATCGGCCAGAAACGTGAACCATTTAGCCGTCCTGGGGCGGAACACACTGCACCCAACAACACAACATCCATGCCTTACGTGGGACTCAAACCCACAACGCGGCTACCGAACGATCGCTTGAAAATGCTCGGCTTGACCGTTCGACCACCGCGCCGACTCGGAAAAAAAAATATCGTTTGCATAATGTAATATATATGGAGGGTTTAATTTTAGGCTTTTTATTTATACTTCAACAAACCCCTGGTTCTTGAAACATGGGCGGGGTAACACGCAGTGAAGTAGAGAATAACCATACCAAACTTAAAAAAAAAATAAATAAAGGTCAAAAACTGGGGATTTGTCCATGGAACAGGCAAACGAACAAACAAACGTTCGATTTTATATGTATAAATAGGCTTACCCTATAAATTGTTTTCAATACCGAGACAAAATAAAATAAATAAATAAATAAAATTATTGATATGCAGGAAACCTGATACAATAGAAAAGCATTAATCATTTGATTTCGACCATTCGTATACTTGTTCCCAACTTGAACTTTTTTAACCGAATGCTTATCGTTTTTAACTTTCCCATAAAAGTTTGACCATTCCAGATCTCCGTTTATTTCACAGAGCATTAGATGTAACACTACACCTGCATTGGACATAATTGATTCAGCAATTCTACCTCATTCATTGTGATGGATTTTCTTTCAGCAAGAGCGGAAGTTTTGGGTAGACAAAAACTACCTATAACTGAGCTGAAATTCAGTATTAAAATTTTAACAATTTTCTAACAGTCATTTATTTCATGCGATATCAATTAAATGTCAATTGCATTCAGACGATGATTTTTCACGTGTGCATGAATAAGTAATTCTATTTGGAACAAGAAGTCACCAAAAGAGCCAATTATAATTTTTGTAAAGTTATTTCAATGCCAACAACAGTGTGATATGGCCTTACCGTTATTTATTAATACGCTCATTTAACGATTTTACGAACGGTGATTGATTGCCATAGTAACGAGATTAGTTGCCATAGTAACGAGATTCGCCTATCCCAATTAAATAACGAAAAGTTAAATATATTATTGATATATGAATAACATCAATTTTGGGAATCTTTTGATTGGAACTCAAACTATCGGTTTTATAACTATGTAATAAAATAATTATATATAATAAAATATTAATTTTTACTGATTAAAATCGATTAATATATAGACTATATATTAATATATATTAATGTATTTGCAATTATCCAGTTATTGCAGTCAAGAGTACTCAAAATAAAAAGCTACTGTAAAATAATTAAAATTTAAAATAAAATGTTTCATTTCTAAATTAATGTGGTTTTATTATATTTTTACTTGTTTATTTTATTAATTTATTTACTAATACTGGATAAATAACATATAACAATATAAATACTATTTAATAATAATTTGAAATAATTATGCGGAGTATTCGAGTATTCGAAAATTCGAGATCTGGTTAATATTCGAATTCGATGTTCAAATTTTTCAACAATCTCCAGTTTTGAAATGTAAAGAATCTCGCTAAGTTTTAGTCGTCAAATTTATAAATCTTCATATCTCAGTTCGCGTGTTTTATGCCTATTCAGACGCACCAATTCTAAATTGGACCTTTTCACGTATAACTAAAACGACCGTACAAGATCTCTTCGAAATTATGTTTGCCATTTTGTCTTGTTAACTCCATTGCAATTGATCGAAAAATCAAAGCACAAATTTGTTATTGCAGTGTAAGTGCCTATTTATATTCTATATCCCCACTTGTAAATTTATGGACGAAGTGGCGCTACTAAACGTGACAACAAAATATTTATTGAGACGCTGTTTTCTGTACTGTTTGTTATGTGTGTAATATTCGAAACACAAGGCGTTATGGATAACGTTAATGACTGGCAATTGTCATTCATATATTCGTTGGGGGGGGGGGGGAATCTGGTCGCTTAATATCCATATCTATCATTTTCATCTGTAAGAACACGATTTGGAATATTTTTGCGCCATTTTGCCGTTGCATTCAATTTTACCACGCGAGACCTCTTGTAAAACACTCCTTTTCACACATGCCAGTTGATTTCGTGCACAGATGGGTTTGTCGTTAATGCCATTGTTATTTATCAGAAATCAGCGCGGTTTAATATTTGACGTCTTTCATTGACACGCGAGGGTATTTGGTATTGTTTCCATTAAAAACAAAATGCACATGGATAGCTGTGGGATTGTACTATGAATCCAATATTGACAGTCACTTGCAATATTTAACATAATTTGCGTGCAAATGGGTACACGTTTGGAATATGTTGTTCTGAAATCAGAAAAAAAAATCACATCTAAGCCAAACCTAATTTAGAGGACAAAATATTCGATTTACAACTTTTTGAATTATTATTATTTTTGTTTTACCACAAAAGTTGAAGTGTTATGCATGACAAACTTGATTTAAGTAGGGGTTCGAAATGAAAACGCGTTTTAATCATTTTGCAGTGTACTATGTAAAATGAAATATGGAAAAATAATTAATAAGTCCATAGAACATGTCTTCAAAATTAAAAATAAATAGCGTTTAGATTTTTACCAAATAAATACATCATGAATTTATAATATATTGTGCAAAACAAACATTTATAAGTAAATTATCTGGTTTCCAAGTGTAGTAAGTTTATTATTGCGTCATATGCTGTAATTGCGATTTTCCTTTATTTCACTGTTTCCAATCCAATATTCGATATTCATTGTTGTCCTAATCAGCGCGAATTAAAAATATAACAGTTGCACTTTTAAATATATATATATAAGAATAATTATAATTTATATTACAGAAAAGGGACCAAAGATCAAGTTCATAAATAATATAGTTAGCACACCCAATTTTATTACTTATATATATTTATATATTAATTTTTCCTTCCTTTCCGCAGTTATAAATTATTTGGTAAGCTTTTAAATTTGGTTTTATATATGAGTTAGAACTTATCTCTAATCTATCATTGGAATTTCATATAATATTTTTATTAACACTTTACAACAAAGTTGAAAAGTGTTTATGACTTTGTTCATTCTGTCTGTCTGTCTGTCTGTCCGTTAGCACGATAACTGCCGTAAAAATGACTTAATCAAAATGAAATTTTAGTATGTTGTTCAGACGGTCTGTAGGACCTATGGGAATATAAATGAATAATATCACCCAATTAGTTTTGGATTGAACCCGGGTTGAAAAAATGAAATACATTGAGCCCTATGGGACCTAATTTTTCAAACATTTTTTAAGCGGATTTAAAATTCACAAATTGCTTCGAAAATATTAGGTAATAGTCAAATTATTCCATAAAATATATAAAAAAAAATTCAGCGAAATATATTCAGTAGTTTTTTAAATAAAAATTAAAATAATAATTACACATCTTATATGAAACGATCACGTAACCATGATATGAAACGATCACATGACCCACTTCAAAATGATATATGGCATCCATCTTGTTTCAAAATCATGATTTTTTAAAGTTCTTTTTAATTCATATTGAGTGTTGTATCCGTCCTAAAACTACTTTATTTTTGCTTAAATTCTGTGCATCTACATACTAAAACAACACAATGACAATATATTTGAGTTTAAATTCTCATTCAAATTTGATTATATCTACAACTAAGCCTATTTTTCACCTATGTAAAATGTAAACAGCAAAATATGTAGAATGAGTTGTATTAGAATTACTGTATTTCTTTAACACAAAATAATTCAGTCCATGGAGTCTGCATGGCTGATATGAATGAAATATTAATTGATTTTATAAACAGAAGGACGGTTTTTTTCGATGAAGTTTTAAGCATAAAGTTTATGAATTGTAGCTTCATGGTCTTAATTTTTAAATAAAATAAATTATTATAGTAGTGTGATGAATGAAATGGAGAAAGTTATGAATGAAATCCTGCTTTTATAGAGAGATCTAGGCGTGTTATTTTTTCTATGACGTCATTTGAATTTATTTCAGTTGTTTTCGACGAAGTTTTCAAATATAATAAATTATCGTAGTATTATGATAGTTTTAAAAATATTACCGTGGAATGTATTGCATTTTAGAGATATTTAAACCAGGCAATTTATATTTCAATGCCGTCATTTGAATGAAGTTCTTTTTTTTCAATGAAGGTTTTCAAATATAATAAATCAATGTAGTATTGTGATAAGTTTTAAAATATTACCGAGGAATGTATTGCATTTTCGACTTTTGTAAATAAAATTGCATTGAAGTTGGAAAGTGTTTCATAATCAATGCATTAAGCATGATTGATCTTTCTTGTTATATATACAATCTAGGACAAAAAAAAAATTGAAGCACCCCTCAAAATAATCCGATAGTAATGAAACTGTACATGCAAACACCTGTCGACCGAATATGTAAATGATCAAAAATTCGCAGCCAATGAATGAATAGTCGGAACTACAGCGCATTGAAACTGAGCACCATGGTGGTGTATATAAGGAGCGAACCTCGCTTTCAGGAACAAAACGTGTAATAGATTTCGATTTCGTTTACGTACCTTGATTGTAACAATGCCTCACCGGCGAATTCGTGGCCACTACCAGCATATGAAGGAGTTTGAAAGAGAGCGTGCGGTGGGACTGCATGAGGCTGGATAAGCACACTGACGAATCGCTCGGCATTTGGTTAGGAGCGATGCAGCAATTAGACGATGTTGACAGGAATGGGCCCGGAATGGCAGATTTCAGCGGCAAGCGGGCAGGGGACGGCCTAGATCGACGACAGAACGAGAAGAAAGAACGATTGTCACAGCAGCTGTGACAGCACGAGATTCATCGTTATCAACCATCCAACGCGCGACAAACACGGGAGTGACCACTCGGACCATTAATAGAAGACTACGGGAGCGAAATCTATACTCGCGGCGCCCATTACGCCGCCTAACACTGACCAGTATGTATCGTCAACAGCGATTGTAATGGTGCCGGGCCCGATCAACGTGGAATTGTTCTGATTTGGAACAAATTGTCTTCAGTGATGAGTCCCGTTTCGAACTAAGTTCCGACGACCAGCGCAGACGTGTCTGGAGACAGCCCGGACATAACCAGGATCCTACTCTTACTGTCACACACCACACGGCCCGACAACAGGGAATTATGGTCTTTGGTGCCATTTCGTTTGATAACCGAACCCCTTTGATAGTCTTTCGTGGCACCATCACAGCACAGCGGTACGATGTCGACATTCTACAACCCGTTGTATTGCCATTCCTTTCGCGACATCCTGGGCTAACTTTTTAGAAAGATAATGCCAGGCCACACACGGCACGCCTCTCTATTGATTGTCTGCGTGCTTACGACGCACTTCCTTGGCCAGTCAGATCCCCAGATCTCTCGCCTATTGGGCACATTTGGGCTGAGATGGGGCGTCGCCTGCGACCATCCCAGAATGTAGACGAATTAGCTCGTCAATTGGAGGCCATTTGGAATGATATCCCTCAGAACACTATCCGGCAACTTTATGCATCAATGCCACGTCGGGTAACAACTTGTGTCAAGGCCAGAGGTGGACCAACGCCATATTGACGCGCTCACTTTGTGTAGATCTTTCAGTGCAATAAATCATCCAATTGTTCTGAAATTCTAACCATTCCTTTTTCTGCACATCTACATTACACATACCAAATTTTGTCTCATTTGGATAATTCTTTCTTGGTGCGTCGATTTTTTTGTCTTAGAGTGTATATACAAAATTAATGATACAATGAAAAAATTTTTTAAATACATAATAAAGCCCATAAATAAAATACATAAGTATAATACTTGCAACCCTAAATTATCATTATTTATATACAAAGGAACTTAAATGAGAATTTTAATAATGAAAATTTTAATGCACGTTAACTTGTAATTTTAATTAAACTTTAATAAATAAAATATTGATAGTATATAAAGAATGTTCAGTATATTCGATTAAAAAAGTCAATGTTTGTGTGTATTATAATACTGACTACTAAATAGTCTTGAATGAATCTATAGGAAAGTCGAGTCGAGCACACACACCAGATATTTTTCTAAAGAAGAAAAAAAAGAACAAATCTTAGTCTAAACACATTTAACCGCCTACAATTCTTATCAACATCTCACCAGGATAAACGTCATGGAAATTACGTCTTCCAACAGAGGAAGAAAACCAATCAAAATCCATTAGCCAGCGCTGGCTCGGTAAAAACGCGTCAAGATTCGTGAAGATGGATGAATCAAAATCTGAAGTCTGATTTGACAGGGCCTAATGATGTTTTTTCTTTCTTCTTTCCACTCCAGGGACACTCTGAAGGGTTCGTCATTCTCGATATATTAATTAATTTGTATTCTTTATTTAAAACTTTGGCTTCGTGGATGTGTGTTTAGCACGCTTTAATGACATTCGCCTTTATTGCCGAACCGTGCATTAGACGAATCGGAGAAATGGAAGAATTAACGTGGAGAAAACGGACTGAATCGTTTTCATAACAAATTCGCACAATGTTTTAAGGAATGCGTCGATCAATACTGCCGAACTACTGGCTCAAATTGCAAGCTCAAGCTGTTAGCTCAAACTGCTGCTAATGTACAGGGTGGCCACAATTAAAGTGGAGGTGTTTTGAGCCCGATAGTGAGAAAACTGTTGGGCCAAACTCAACCAAATTTGCAGTAAATATATATTTAGACCATAGGGTTTTGATTTTTAAAAGAAAAAAAAAGTAGTTCGGATTTTTGCCACCACGGGTCAAAGTGGCACTGTAAGGTCCATTTTTGGAGTAAAATATGCATAGGAGGTACAGAAAGTTCCGTCAATACTGAGAGGTATCGAACAATGCTGCTGAACTTTGTTATTCCTCAACTTCAACAGCGTGGATGTCTACGATATTTATGCAGGATGGAGCACCCCCTCGTATTGGATTGCACGTAGAGGAAGTCCTACGACAGCATTTTACCAACAACCGAATAATTAGCCGAGTGTTTCCTATGAAGTGGGCAGCTCTTTCGCCTGATCTGACCCCTTGTGACTTTTGGTTGTGGGGTCATATAAAGCGCTTGGTATACCAAGGGAATGTGGATAATTTAGCCACTTTGAAGGACCAAATAACACTGCACGTCAAGCAAATCAATGGAGATCTGCTGCATTCTGCAGTAGAGAAGGCTATTCAGACAATGCACTTTTTGGAACATATGCAAGGAAAACATATTGAATCACGCATGTAAATCATGCCAATATAAAAATTAATGTCATACATATGTAAATGTAAGATGCAGATGTAAATATAAAATGCACTAAATACGTATAAAATGTAAATGTGGCGTCTTTTTCAAAATGCATGTAAAATGTTAACTTTCTGTACTTCCTATGCCTATTTTACTCCAGAAATGGACCTTACAGCGTCACTTTGACCCGCGGTGGTAAAAATTCGAACTATTTTTTTTTTTTTTAAATCAAAACCCCATGATCTAAATAGTATTTACTGCAAATTTGGTTGAATTTGGCCCAACAGTTTTCTCACTATCGAGTTCTAAACACCTTTACTTTAATTATGGCCACCTTGTATTTAAACTATAAAAATTTCATTAAAAGCAACATACAACACAAAATGAAATGGATGGTTGTTACATATGACTCTGTTGGTAATCAATCCATTACATAACTGGCATGATACAAATGCAGAAATACAAAACAGAGAAAACTAACTAAACACAAAACAAGAATATTATAAATCAAACAAACACAAAGCCCAATGAGAAGAGATCAAAGAAGGAGTCGCGACCTCAGGGATAGTTCATATAAGTTCTTGCTTCCCAATACAGTTTGCAAACATGGCCTTGCTGCTAGGAATCTTTATCTAAATGAATAGTGTCGATAGGATTCAAAGGCAAGAAACAGCTTTCTTCGCAAATACAAACCTTTCTTCTCTTCCACTTGGAAATCTCTAGTTTATTTATTTATTTATTTTTTTGTAAATTTCCACCTGTTTTCTAAATTTTAATTTTTTTTACTCGAAGTATTTGTTGACGAAGTTAGCATTTTTGACCTCTAAAATCAGTTAGTTCCTTCCCTTTCTGTTCTACTTATTTTTCATATTTGTTTATGAATCTGTTATTTTTAACAGCTGGCGTGCAACTCATGCAATTTTCGAAACTGGTTAGTTGCCTTTTTATAATTTTTTAGGACACTTATGTTCGGAGTTTTATTCACTGAACAAGTGCTTTGAATTTTATCTTGAACGTCTATTTTCCTGGTATTTTATGGTTCATCCATACTGTCTTACTACTTGTTCCTTCCTCTTTGGTTTTCACCTCTTTTTCTCCTTTCGTCGATGGCATTCCACTTTTCCTGCTTTACTCACGTTTTCCAAATTCTTGTGAACGCCTCTTACGGATTTTGTAACTATGGACTATGCTACATGTTGATCAATTTTTACTTTCCTTATATACGTAATGTATAAGGAAAGTATTGTGACGGGCTCGAACATTCGAATTCGAGTTTTCGACGGGAGAGCACATTTCAAGCATCCCTGATCACAAATCGAACATTTTTGAGGTGATGTCTGTGTGTGTGTGTGTCAGTGAGTCTGTGGAGACGATATCTCACGAACGAATGGAGCGATTCGAATGAAATTTGGTACAATAATCACAATCCGTGAATACTGGAAGTCTATTGTTATAAAACACAATCGAATGTTCAGAACCCTCCTAAATTTTCGAATGAAATTTTGAAAAAAATCATCAAAAAATCAAAACCTTTAATAAAGTTACGCAAATAGACATATCTTATGTAATTATTCCTTAGAATACGATTAACACAAATTGTAGAATGCTAACATTAACCGTTCTCGAGATATTGCACATTTTTCAAATTAATTTATCACAAAATCAAGTAAAATAAAAAAAAATATTAACTGTTAAGAAGCATGTTCATTTTTCATGTGTAATATCATGCGATAAATTTGGTGACATTATTTTTGTGGATCTAACTCGTTCCATTCATAAGAAAAGACACTTTGAGTAATACTTTTGTATTTGAACGCCAATAGTCATTTATCTGCTGTAAGAATACTTATGTCTCCATCCATAACGCAGTCCATAACGAATTTGGCGGAATATCGCTAACTTGGCGACTTTTTTAAACTTTGCCAAATTAAAAAAATTCTCGCCAAATGGATAAAAATGACGCTAAATCAATGAAAATGACGACTAATTGAAGAAAATTCAATATCTTAGAATGAAAATAAGTATGTACTATAAGAATAAAAAAAATTTTCTGTAAAATTAGTAAATTCATTGCATTATACAAGGAAAGTCATATGCTGCCCACATCAGATTTTTATAAGAAATCATTCGAAATTCAGATTGTAGAGGTTGCTTTTGGGGAAAAAAATCTGATCGAAGTTTCTGTGTTTATCGATGGCATCTATAGATTATACGTTTGTTGTTGTTTTTTCTGAGTGTTTGTACATTTTTACTCGTTCTATGCTTTGTACTTAATTGTTTATTTTTAATATCACCATAATTCTTTCTTAAGATATTTGTGAATTTCCATCTATAGCCTAGGTTGGTCATCATTTAAAATAGTTTAGAGATATTTTCTAAGAAATTCCAAAATATGTATAAAAAATATATTAGAGGATTGTTTATCGAAACTCCAATCAGTGGTATGCGACAAGGGCACAGCGGCGCTTGAAACCCTTCTAAGACCAGATATGTTCAGTAAAGTCTGTAAAGGGTCGTAAAGCGACTATGTATAGATGGCCCCCGATGTAAAAAATGATAGTTTAATTAAAACCTCTAACAACCTATAGCTTCTAGGTTTTAAAGTGTGTTTTCTTCAAGTTTGAGCTTTCCATGAATTCTGAGTCTTATGGTCTCTTTCAAACTATGGCAAACATTGTTTCAGATAAATCAACAAGAAATTCCCTATGGAACAAGCAAATTACATGTTTAAAGCCTGTGGAATAAAGACCAAAAGCACACTCTCAGAGAACTTCGTGAGGCTGTAAACTACCCGTATTTATGTAAATTGGGTCATAGTAAGTCGAAAAAAGGTTCAAGGGGACCAATCATTCACTTAGAACAAGCAGTGCTCCCTTGATATCAATTTTCTTTACATTTGCATTACTAGTATTTAAGCCTTACTATTTACTTGTATTTAAAGACTGGAAACTAACACTCTTAATTTAAGTTGCGAAGGTTTATTTCGATAAGTTTTATTTTATTTAACAAGGTATGGTGCTTAAAGGTCTAGGGAAATAGCCTTAATCGCAAATTGATAAAGTTAGATTTTGCTCCGCGGTCGATACTATAAATGTGTACAATTTCAGCCTTCTAGACGAGCGAGGTATTACTGGAAGTGTCTGGAAAGACTTTTTTGACATCCCTTTTGTTTGCATCGGGCAAAAAAAAAAAAAAAATCAAAAATTCGGCACAAAAATTCGGCTGCTACAAGTGTGCAAAAATTCAAACGTTTGAAGGATCTATAGAAAGACAGAAACACGTTAGGCAATTATAATGTAGATTCGAGATCTTTATCAACTGCTCAACTTTATCATTAGTGCAACTTAAGGGGAGGTAAAAAAAATGTGTTCCATTTAATTTACGCCATGGTTCATTTTGACGGTGTTTCTTTACTTTCAATATACTCTATTACAGAATATTTCAGAAAAGGAGGGTCCTCAGTCTTTTCTGAATTGAACTTGTGATTTCATTTTCGAGTATAGGAAATGGATTTTCTTTTTAGAAAGAACTCGTATGTGTCAGTTATTTTAAAGCTCTTTTAATTGGATGTGAATTCTCATCGGATGCGAATTCATAAAAATAATATTAGCAATGCATTTTCTTACTTACATTTAACTTTTGTATTAAAAAAGTTTCATTTTACACAATACCACTAAATCATTATTTGTCGGTCATTTTCAGTGAAACTTCTAGCTAGCGAGATTCAGCCGTTTCTCGGCAACTGAAGCCAGGATTCGAAACGGTAGGCGATATTAGAAACAACAATAGAACTCTATTAATACAGAGCTTTTAATGGGAGAAAGAATGAATGACAAATAGCCTACACAAAAGAACCCTGGCGCGTCACAACGTACAGAAGTCATTCCCGAAGACAAGATTCTCAGAAAATTTCATTATGACTCACATTCACAATACCGTAACACTTGTATCCAGAATCTGGCAATGTCACACGACAATTACAGATACACACAACACTAGCCATTTCGTTCACCGCAGGGGTCTGGCAGAAGTAACAAGTAGGGACCGAACAACAAAACGAAGAAAAATATATCCACAAATGATGAAGTGTCTTCTGAAACGACGACTGGACGAATGCGCGTGCTAAAGCTGACGACCAGCGTAATACAGTTGTCAGCAGCTTGTCACTGGTGTTGTCAAGACTCGTTATTAACGGGAAGAGAGCGCAAATTAAGGGAACGATAAAAATGTGGATGTTGAAAGTAATTGGATGTTGAGATGTCAAGCCTTTGATGGAAGTGTCGACGTCTAGTGGAGGGTTTCTCGTCTTTTGTTTATCGAATATTTTGCTGTTCGGCATCTGTCACGTTATGCCATTGTCTCCGATCAGTCGAAAAGATATTGCAGACAGAAAGGCTGTTTGTTAGAGGAGGATTCGCTAAGAAGCTGATGTGTGGGATACCATGAGGATGCAAGTATGCAAATGCACCTTCCTAGGGCTGCACTTCCTCAGAAGAAGTACGTATGATCGCAAAAAGCGCCCCGATATGAGGCGTTTATTTAAAAGAATGAGTAAAAGTCACTGTTTAGACTAAGCGCCTTACCTCGAAGCTCCACTAGATTAATATAAGTATTTAATAGAATCTCCAAAAAGTTATCAAAGCTTTTCTAGCATATAAAATTTCTCTGATATTTCAACTTTTTTTTTTCGTGTACTGTAACAGAAACCTAGACACAGAATGTCGAAAATTAAAATAAAAATTCAAGCGAATGTTGAATCTATTGTTCTTGGTGTACCTTCTTGATTAAAGGCATGTATAATAAATTAATAAATGTAATTTTAGGGCATTATTAACCCCTCCCCCCCCCCCCCAAAAAAAAATGCTTTCACACATTCATTTTTTAACCTTAAAATGAGGAGATTTAGAATTCCCTCCCCAAATCACGAATTGTCATTATTTTGTAATGCGCGTTTCTAATAAAAGTTTACGAGGGAAATAATTTTTAGGTATTTCCGTTAGATTTTCTGGACGAAGATGAATCACATCTAAATTAAATGTTTGGACTATCAAGTAATTATAACCTGTCTGCCACTCCATGGCGATAAGAATTGCATAATTTTGGTTGCATTATATGTTAATCCAGCCAAGAATAAATACATGTTTACCAAACTAGTAGAATTTCAAGAATGAATGATAATGAATAGTGTTAAATCCAAAGTATATTGGAGACAATTTTGATGTGCCTTTGAGTCTATATTATTAAGTAAATATATGGTTTATTTATTAAATAAACAAGGTTTTTGTCGACAAACTTTGTATGAGAAATATCTCAGTAGGAAGACATTAATGGCGTATCCAAAGAAAGTGCAAATTCTTAGTAATAAATTTGTAAACAACCTTGCTGCCCTAACCGGAAATCGAACCCTGGATCTCCGAACTGGCCAGCCGATTCTCTACCGTTGAGCTACTAGGACGAAATTGCAAGTTCTTATCCTCGAAGTGGACTCTGCATTCTCCACCCTCTAATGTCAGATTGGCGGGCAACTGATAAACTGACTGCTAATTTCCTGCTTCCTGCTATTTTCATCTCAGGTTCCTCCTGCTACTACTATTTTTACACAGGTTAGTATCCTCTTGGTCGTTATCTTTTCCATTTGAAATCGGCGCTCAATTTCCCAAAGTTCATTGAATCTGTACTAGTCATACTAGGATCACTTTCAGATCTCCGACATCTTTGCACTAACCTACAGGGTTGACTTTTTCGGGCGCCATTGTAAAGAACCTTGCTGCCCCAATCGGGAATCGAACCCTGGATCTCAAAACTGGCCAGCCGACACTTTACCGTTGAGCTACTGGGACGAAATTGCAAGCTGTTATTGTCGAAACGGACTCTGCAAAGTACTTCTTTTATAATATAAAAAAATTTTGCTTATTAATATTGATTCAATAAACCTCTAATCAACAAGTTTTCATCCATTTTACAAAAGCTTTTTGAATGCATTCTCGGCGGACTTAAAGATATAAACTACATATTATTACGAACGGGCAAAATATTCTTCTCTGGAGTCTCTTGAAAACACCTTTATAGGCAGTCATTCCTATGAAGTGAATATAGGGTTGCCATTTCAAGACTGTCGGTTTATTGCTGCCAGATTTATCGCTAATTTGGAGACTTTTGGCTACTTTTTAAAGTTTTGAGTCCTATATCGAAATAACGAATATTCTTTAAGATAAGAGCCACTTCTGGAAGTTTCTATGGAGAGTATATAAAAGGTCACATTGTGGAGATGGGGCAGTTGACGTGATATGAGCTACATTGAATTGTGAGATAGGTGGCTGCGCTGTTTGTGAAATTAGTGGAACATTGAATTGTTGTTTTACTGTAACTAACAGTTGTTTAGCGATCTTATGAGATTGTTGTCCAGCTGTTCGTTGTATATTGTTCCTGATTACTATGTGCCAGTGAATAAACGTGTTAGTTATCCAGAAATTTGGATTAATTCTTGTATTCAGAGCATTCACCACGATTTCAGAGAATACGTTGTAACAATATATTAAAATACACTGCCGCTAGTAGATGTACATTTGAATATTTTATAAAAATCAAACCACATATTTTGTTTTAATTTGTGAATTTTTATGATAATTTGTATCTGAAAAGCAACGTTTGGGATGGGATTTTATCTCACGAAAAGTCCCCCATAACAAGAATTTCTGTGTTTCCAATTCTATAAACTGTTGTTAAGCCCTCTCTTGGCTCGGAAACCGATTTCCGAATTTTCACTTTCCCTGCAATACATAGTAATGTATAGGGAAAGTATTGGAATCATGTCGAAAATCGCAACTCGAGTTTTCGACGGATCTACACGTTTCAAGACCTCTGGAATACGAAAACGCTATTTTTAGCGTGACGCCTGTGTGTGTGTCTGTCTGTCTGTCTGTTTGTTTGTCTGTCTGTGTGTCTGTGTGTCTGTCCGTTTGTTTGTCTGTCTGTGCAGATTTTGTATCCACTCTAACTAAGAAACTGATTGACCGAATTTCATAAAATTTGGTGGGTAAGTCATTTGTGGGCGAATCTGGTGCTGATTAATTTTGGGTACGATTCGGGATAAAAGAACCCGCCTTTTTTTTGCGAAATGGCCCGCAAAAGCTTGTATCCACTCTAGCTGAAAATCTAATGCACCGAATTTCACAAAATTTGGTAGATAAGTCGTTTGTGGATCACCCTGGTGCTGATTAGATTTTGGTACGATTTGGAAAAAAATAACCTGCCTTTTTTTGCAAAAAGGCCCTTTAAAATCGACAAAATCTAAAATAAATAACTATGTATGCTGAAATATTTCCATTAAATTCTTGTTTTATACGTAATTTTTAACGAAGAAAAGACTAAGACCAACCCCATTACACTAGACTAGCCGTTTTTGAGATATTTTAGTTTTTTCGTATTTTTTCTACGACACCTTTGAAAATAAGTCCAGTTACCAAACGAGAACAAAAATTGAATAAAAAGCGAATTAAATTTAATTAAAATAAAGAGAACGTGGATATAAGTCTGCAGGGAAAGTCATGTGCTGCCCACATCAGATTTGTTTTTTGTTCTTTTCAGCAAGGAAATCTAAATGAACATTTTCTACTGACGATATCTGACAACAGTTTATTTGTTATGACTCAGTGAAATAGAAAATCCATTGGTACAAAATGCTTTTTCATCATTAGATTCAGCCTTTTCATTGTAGTACGCAATTTTTAATGATTGTTTAATTCAATGCACGTCTAAAAGAAAAATGATTTCGTGCATACGTATGTATTTATGAAACAGAGATACATCTTTGAGAGGATACAAATTTAATATCGTTTTGAATCTGCCAGGGACTTAAATATGCAGCCAGTGTACTTGCAGCGTCAGCATGTACTTATAGTAAGTTGAGCGTGGTGTGTTGTTGGAAGAATTTATTATATAATGCAACGAACCTATGACTTGACTGTAGAGAGGTATATAGGGAAAAAAAAAACAGCGGTTGCTCCAGTCCAATGAAGCTAAAATGGTTTTGTATGAATAGCGAGTCTGGCAAAATAAAACCCCAGCAATGTTTGCTAAGTCCACTTCGACTATAAGAGCTTGCAATTTCGTCCCAGTAGCTCAACGGTAGAGCTCCGGCTAACTCGTTTGGAGATCCAGGGTTCGATTCCCGTCTGGGGCAGCAAGGTTCTTTACAGTGGCCCCCTAACCTGGGTAAAAATAGGAGATAGTAGGAGACTATCATGTGTAAAAATAGTAGTAGCAGGAGGCTAACCTGATATGAAAATAGCAGGAAGTAGTTAGTCAGTTTATCAGTTGCCCGCCAATCTGACATTAGAGGGTGGAGAATGCAGAGTTAACTTCGAGAATAATAACTTGCAATTTTGTCCCAGTAGCTCAACGGTAGAGCATCGGCTGACCAGTTCGGAGATCCAGGGTTCGATTCCCGGTTAGGGCAGCAAGGTTGTCTACAAATTTATAACTAAGAATTTGCACTTTCTTTGGATACTCCATTAATGTTTTCCTACTGAGATATTTCTCATACAAAGTTTGTCGACAGTAGCCTTGTTTATTTAATATACCATATATGTATTTAATATACCATATAATGGAGCCCGAACAAATCAATCTTGTAGGTTAGTGCAAAGATGTCGGAGGTATGAAAGTGACCCTAGTGGAACTAGTACAGATTCAGAGAACTCTAACAGATTGGGCGCTGATTTCAAAATTGAGAGGATAAGGATCGCGCAGGATACTAACCTGGGTAAAAATAGTAGTAACAGGAGGCTAACCTGAGGTAAAAATAGCAAGAGGTGATCAAGCAGATTGACAGTTGCCCGCCAATCTGACATTAGAGAGAAGAGAATGCAAAATCCACTTCAAAAATAAGAGCTTGCAATTTCGTTCGAGTAGCTTCACGGTAGAGCGTCAGCTGGTCCGTTCGGAGGTCCAGGGTTCGACTCCCGGATGGGGCAGCAAGGTTCTTTCCAAGATCATTAAATGTTTTCTGTGGCATTTGTTTCGTTTACAACATATAATACGGAAATATGGTAACTAAGGTTAGATTCATGATTATAACTACTTGATTTTTCTAAATTACAAGCAAATGCCAAGTTTATGCAAGACTGAACCGCGCGTAGTAAATTTTACAATACCATGGGGCTCTGCCCCTACTCGCTCCACTCGTACAACCTCCTTCGGGAGGTTTCGCCTCCTTCGGGAGGTTTCGCCTCTCTGCGCTGGCTTCATATCTATATTTCCAAAAATTTATACTTTCAAAAATATCTTTTCTATCCCTGCCTATTTTCCGCAGGAGGGAAAAGCAGGGATTTTTCTTACCCCTGGGAATCCCAAAACTGAATTGCTTGTTCATGAGCTCGTTTCGCGAGCTATTTCATGCCAAACTAAAGTTTAAATCTATAAACGGTTTATTTTAGCATGTTACCCTATTATTTCTCTATAAATGTACCAATTTTCATATTTTTGTATGCCATAGTTTTTACGGTACGAGACAGAGAAATCACAAGACATGCCTATAAGGGAAAAAAGTTCACTTCAGAAGTACATAAAAAGTAAAATTTCTCAAAAACTACATCGAAATTAAAAAGATCTGATGTGGGCAGCACATGACTTTCCCTGCAGACTTATATTCACGTTCTCTTTATTTTAATTAAATTTATTTCACTTTTAATTCAATTTTCGTTCTCATTCGGTAACCGGACTTATTTTCAAAGGTGGCGTAGAGAAAATACGAAAAACTAAAATATCTCGAGAACGGCTAGCCCTAGTGTAATGGGCTTGGTCTTATTCTTTTCGTCGTTAAAAATTACGTATTAAACGAGCATTTAATAGATATATTTGAGAATACCTAGTTCTTTAGTTTAGATTTTGACGATTTTTGTGGGCCATTTTGCAAAAAAAGGCAGGTTAGTATTTTCCGAATTGTGCCAAAATCTAATCAGCACCAGGGTAACCCACAAGTGACTCATCTACCGAATTTTGTGAAATTCGGTAAATTAGTTTTCAGTTAGAGTGGATACAAGCTTTTGCGGGCCATTTCGCAAAAACAGGCGGGTTCTTTTATCCCGAATCGTACCCAAAACTAATCAGCACCAGATTCACCCGCAAGTGACTTACCTACCAAATTTTATGAAATTCGGTCAATTACTTTTTTAGTTAGAATGGATAAAAAATCTGCACAAACAGGCACACAGACAGACAGACACACACACAGACGTCACGCTAAAAATAGTTTTTTCGTATTCTAGAGGTCTTGAAACGTGTAGATCCGTCGAAAACTCGAGTTGTGATTTTCGGCATGATTCCAATACTTTCCCTATACATTACCATGTATTGCAGGGAGAGAAAAAATCTGATGTGGGCAGCTCATGACTTTCCCTGCAGACTTATTTTCACGTTCTATTTATTTAAATTAAATTTAATTAATTTTTAATTCAATTTTCGTTCTCATTTGAAAACTGGACTTATTTTCAAAAATGGTGTAGGAAAAATACGAAAAACTAAAATATCTCGAGAACGGCTAGTCCTAGTGTAATGGGGTTGGTCTTATTCTTTTCTTCGCTAAAAATTACGTATTAAACAAGCATTTAATGGCTATATTTGAGCATACGTAGTTCTTAAGTTTCGATTTTGATGATTTTTGCGGGCCATTTTGCAAAAAAAGGCAGGTTATTTTTTTTCGAATTATACCAAAATCTAATCAGCACCAGGGTGGTCTACAAGCGACTTATCTACCAAATTTTGTGAAATTCGGTCCATTAGTTTTTCAGTTAGAGTGGATACAAGTTTTTGCGGGCCATTTCGCAAAAAAAGGCGGGTTCTTTTAACCCGAGTCTTACCCAAAACTAATCAGCACCAGATTCGTGCACAAGTGACTTACCTACCAAATTTTATGAAATTCGGTCAATTAGTTTTTTAGTTAGAGAGGATACAAAATCTGCTCAGACACACAGACAGACACACACACAGACGTCACGCTAAAAATAGTTTTTTCGTATTCTAGAGGTCTCGAAACGTGTAGATCCGTCGAAAACTCGAGTTGGGATTTTCGACAGGATTCCAATACTTTCCCTATACATTACCATGTATTGTAGGGAAAGTAAAAATCTGATGTGAGCAGCACATGACTTTCCCTGCAGACTTATATTAACGTTCTTTTTATTTTAATTAAATTTATTTCACTTTTATTCAATTTTTGTTCTCATTCGGTAACCGGGCTTATTTTCAAAGGTGGCGTAGGGAAAGTACGAAAAACTAAAATATCTCGAGAATGGCTAGTCCTAGTGTAATGGGGTTGGTCTTATTCTTTTCGTCATTAAAAATTACGTATTAAACGGGCATTTAATGGATATATCTGAGTATACCTATCTCTTTAGTTTAGATTTTGACAATTTTTGCGGGCCATTTTGCAAAAAAAGGCAGGTTATTTTTTTCCGAATCATACCAAAATCGAATCAGCACCAGGGTAACCCACAAGTGACTTATCCACCGAATTTTGTGAAATTCGGTCCATTAGTTTTTCAGTTAGAGTGGATACAAGATTTTTCGAGCCATTTCGCAAAAAAAGGCGGTTTTTTTTTATCCCGAATCGTACCCAAAACTAATCAGTACCAGCCCCGCCCACAAGTGACTTACCTACAAAATTTTGTGAAATTCGGTGTATTAGTTTTTTAGTTAGAGAGGATACAAAATCTGCACAGACAGACAGACACACAGACAGACAGACAGACACACAGACACACACACAGACGTCACGCTAAAAATGGTATTTTCGTATTCTAGAGGTCTTGAAACGTGTAGATTCGTCGAAAACTCGAGTTGCGATTTTCGACATGATTCCAATACTTTCCCTATACATTGCCATGTATTGCAGGGAAAGTAAAAATCTGATGTGGGCAGCACATGACTTTCCCTGCAGACTTATATCCACGTTCTCTTTATTTAAATTAAATTTTATTCACTTTTAATTCAATTTTCGTTCTTATTTGATAACTGGACTTATTTTCAAAGATGGCGTGGAGAAAATACGAAAAAATTAATATATCTCGAGAACGGCTAGTCCTAGTGTAATGGGGTTGGTCTTATTCTTTTCTTCGTCAAAAATTACGTATTAAACAAGTATTTAATGGATATAATTGAGCATACATAGTGTTTTATTTAAGATGTTGGCGATTTTTGCGGGCCATTTCTCAAAAAAAGGCAGGTTATTTTTTTCCGAATCATACCAAAATCTAATCAGCACCAGATTGTCCCACAGGTAACGTATCTACCGAATTTTGTGAAATTCGGTCCATTAGTTTTTTAGCTAGAGTGGATACAAGCTTTTGCGGGCCATTTCGCAATAAAAGGCGGGTTCTTTTATCCCGAATCGTACCCAAAATTAATCAGCACCAGAATCGCCCACAATTGACTTACCTACCAAATTTCATGAAATTCGGTCAATTACTTTTTTAGTTAGAGTGGATACAAAATCTGCACACACAGACACACACACAGACGTCACGCTAAAAATAGTTTTTTCGTATTCTAGAGGTCTCGAAACGTGTAGATCCGTCGGAAACTCGAGTTGTGATTTTCGGCATGATTCCAATACTTTCCCTATACATTACCATGTAATGCAGGGAAAGTAAAAAGGAGCTCAGTCCTGCAAAAATTCACCCTAAAATTCACCTGCCTGCAAAAATTCGTGGTCTTGCTCTTGTTAGTCTATCCAGGACTTGAACTCGCAGCTAAAATATTTTGTCTTTGACATTAAAAATTATTAAACTACAATATATATATATAAAAATCTGATGTGGGCAACACATGACTTTCCCTGCAGACTTATATTCACGTTCTATTTATTTAAATTAAATTTAATTAATTTTTATTTCCATTTTCGTTCTCATTCGAAAACTGGACTTATTTTCAAAAATGGTGTAGGAAAAATACGAAAAACTAAAATATCTCGAGAACGGCTAGTCCTAGTGTAATGGGGTTGGTCTTATTCTTTTCTTCGCTAAAAATTACGTATTAAATAAGCATTTAATGGCTATATTTGAGCATACGTAGTTCTTAAGTTTCGATTTTGATGATTTGTGCGGGCCATTTTGCAAAAAAAGGCAGGTTCTTTTAACCCGAGTCATACCCAAAACTAATCAGCACCAGATTCGTGCACAAGTGACTTACCTACCAAATTTTATGAAATTCGGTCAACTAAATAGAGTGGATACAAAATCTGCATAGACAGACAGACAGACACACAGACAGACACACAGACACACACACAGACGTCACGCTAAAAATAGTTTTTTCGTATTCTAGAGGTCTCGAAACGTGTCGAAAGACGAGAAATTTGTCAAACAGTGGCGGCGGCAGCGTCAAAATACTACATATTTCCAGTCTGTAGGCGCTTCTTCACCACAGGGGAATTAGTAACGAACATATTTCCAAGACTATAAATCTGATTCAGAATTTCATTATATATCCTTGTAGGGCTTTCAAAGGACTACAAGTTACTCGCTTATTATCCAGCACTTTTAATTTTCACTAGCACTTTTAATTTTCAAGATATAAGCATTATAAAGTTTAAAAGCGGAAAAATTTCAATCGTGGCTTACTACTTATATCTTTATTTTATAGATTAAAGCACTTTTGTCGTTTACTCTTTATATCTGTAATTTATAGTTTAACACATTTTTGTCGTATACTTCTTATATCTATCTTTTATAATTTAAAACATTTTTGTGTGTATATATATATATATATAATCAAATTATTTAATATATATAACCAAATTTTTAAGTGACGTTTATTTAATTTTTTTTATAACTTATGATATAATTATGTTTACTATAGTATGACATAACTTTTGTTTTTATTTTCTCTAAATTATTTTATATTATATTTAGTAATGCATATATAATCAAATTCTTTAATATATGTAATATATATAACCGATTTCTTAAGTAGTACTTTTAATTTTTTTTTATAACTTAGGCATGGCACAAGTTTTGTTTTATTTTTATTTTTTCTAAAATTCCCGTATTATTATACGGGACCACCCCTTTAAACCACCAACTTCGTTGAGGTTTAAAGAGGTTCATCCGGAATTTCGATTTTGTGTATTTTTACGAAACGATCTCGTCCCAAATCAACAGGTTTATTGTAATTTCCAGTTGAAATAATCACATGAAATATCATCCCAATTACTGAGTTCATTCAAGTGATATAATTTCTCATTACGAGGAAAAGTCTCACAGTTGAGCCCTGCAAACGAAACCGGTTCAGTGACTCACTTAGTTGCACCTGAAACTGCAATTTCTGCCTCTTGTAATTATAATTGTAATACAATTTTGGAATTTTCAGTTTATCCGAAACGGCGACTACTCTTCGAAACTAACGCAAACCAGACGATGTCCCATAACGTGCGTGAAGATATGACGAGAAAATATCGAAACCAGCTCCACTTTTCCATTTTTCACGGACCTGCCTGGCTCGGTGCGCTCGGTTGCCCCCCTGACGGACACTCAGCCGAGCTTAAGACGCAGCAACAAATGGCTTTTCGCGCCCACTTTGCAAAATCTAAAAACGCTGTATCTCTTGAGATGTCATTTATGCGTTCTGAAAGACAGATCATCTCCTGTCCAGATCATGTTATCTCCGCTTTCTGTTTTGCCAATAAAGGATGATATTGGGATATTCGAAATCGCGCAACATGTCAATACCGTATGACCTGAAACAGAGAAATATTAACAGATATAGGATTACGCTCCCATTGCAAATAACAGCATCCACGAACCGGTTTCGCGCCCATTTTGCAAAATCTATAAACTCTGTATCTTTCCAGATGTCATGCACATATGTTCTAAAAGACAGATCATCTTCTGGCCAGATCAATTTATCACCGCTTTCTGTTTTGCCAATGAAGGATGATATCGGGATGATCGAAATCACGCAACATGTCAATACCGTATGACTTGAAACAGAGAAATACTAACAGATATAGGAGATTACGCTTCCATTGCAAATAACAGCATCCACGAACCGGTTTCGCGCCCATTTTGCAAAATCTATAAACTCTGTATCTTTCCAGATGTCATGTATGTTCTAAAAGACAGATCATCTCCTGGCCAGATCAATTTATCACCGCTTTCTGTTTTGCCAATAAAGGATGATATTGGGATATTCGAAATCGCGCAACATGTCAATACCGTATGACCTGAAACAGAGAAATATTAACAGATATAGGATTACGCTTCCATTGCAAATAACAGCATCCACGAACCGGTTTCGCGCCCATTTTGCAAAATCTATAAACTCTGTATCTTTCCAGATGTCATGCACATATGTTCTAAAAGACAGATCATCTCCTGGCCAGATCAATTTATCACCGCTTTCTGTTTTGCCAATAAAGGATGATATTGGGATATTCGAAATCGCGCAACATGTCAATACCGTATGACCTGAAACAGAGAAATATTAACAGATATAGGATTACGCTTCCATTGCAAATAACAGCATCCACGAACCGGTTTCGCGCCCATTTTGCAAAATCTATAAACTCTGTATCTTTCCAGATGTCATGCACATATGTTCTAAAAGACAGATCATCTCCTGGCCAGATCAATTTATCACCGCTTTCTGTTTTGCCAATGAAGGATGATATCGGGATGATCGAAATCACGCAACATGTCAATACCGTATGACTTGAAACAGAGAAATACTAACAGATATAGGAGATTACGCTTCCATTGCAAATAACAGCATCCACGAACCGGTTTCGCGCCCATTTTGTAAAATCTATAAACTCTGTATCTTTCCAGATGTCATGTAAATATGTTCTAAAAGACAGATCATCTCCTGGCCAGATCAATTTATCACCGCTTTCTGTTTTGCCAATGAAGGATGATATCAGGCTGATCGAAATCACGCAACATGTCAACACCGTATGACTTAAAACATCGAAATACTACAGATACAGGATTACGCTTCCATTGCAGATAATAGCATCCACCAACCGGTTTCGCGCTTATTTATGCGCTCGTTAGCATGTAATAGCTGATATCAGTAATAAGTTTGAATTAACACGGGCAGAATCCACACCAACCTGGTAACTGGCAGTTAATTAACATCTCCTGGAATAAATGACTATTAGCAAATTGCTGAGCGTTATAATACTATTGCAAAAAGTATTTTTTCTCATGAATGGTACAAATTAAATCCACGAGAAAAATGTTGACAAATTTATCACATATAATATTGCATATGGAAATTAAAGATATTGGACGATGCTGACTGCTTTTTAATTTTATGCATTTTTTTTTTTTTTTTGTTATAAATTTATTTGAAAAACTTGAAATATTTCGAGAACAATGCAAACTAGCATTTTTAGGTTAATACCATTCGTTTTCTAAAGTTACTTAATAACTATATTTACTTGTTCAACATTGTTGTATGTCCTAATTTTTTAATGATTTTTCCAAAAAAATCATTCGAAAGATCAGAGACTTTCCGAACATGCGATCGCATTTAAAATCAATTGGATTCCAATATTCACTGATTGTACAATAATTGCAACGAACTTATTACACACACACACACATACATATATACACAGACATCACCTCTAAAACTTGCGATTCGTGCAAAAACGGGAATTCGAATTTCTGACCTCGTCACAAGCACTTTCCCTGTGCATTATATTAAAAAGTACGTTTAAAGAAGACGAAAACGAAAATTATGGGTATTTTCACTTTCGCGAAGATCTTCAATGATTTCAATGCCGCGCGTGTCCGACAGGGCAACCAATCCAGATAATCAGATTACGAGGTATAATCCTATTTCAAGGTTGTAATCTGATCTTGAATCGAGTAGCCATTTTGTTGCGGCAATTTGTGAGCAACAACGTCTTTTCTGTAAGCTGATGCCGATGGTTCTAAGCCATACAGAAACTACTAGGGTCGTACTCCGTTTGCAGATGCGAGTATCTGTGAATCGGTTTCGCGCTTTTAAGCTCTCTTCAGCACTTAATATTCGATACCTGCCACGAGAGCAAGAAAATGGCAGCCCATTTTTACGAGTTTTGTGATTATGAACTCATTCATTGCATCTTCTTCGGGTAACCTAAGCTCACCCTTTGTGAATTGTGGGCTACTTGGTAAGAATGAATGTATCAGTCTCCACAGTGAGTTTCAAAATTGTGACGCTTTTCTTCCATATTTCTTATTAACTTCACATTAACTGTCTTTGTCCCTTCGTTCAACATCTTTCAGGGGCTCAATCTCGACTCCCAGAGCACGTAGAGAGCTGAAACTGGGCACACAGTTTCATTTCGAGGATCATTTTAAAATTTTGAACGTCATTTCTTTACATCATTTGGATACATCATGACTGTGGTTTTCTTCCTTTTTCTTGCATTTTCTTTCCGAATTGCGGTTTATTGTCTTTAGCTAAAATGTCCTTCTGGTTCTAACGCGTCGTTCCATGTATAATGCCCAGGGGAAAAAAAAGTAAATCAAATTATGAAAATAAAAGTTTTTTAACGTCTTCTTTTACGCAGTAGTGAAAAGTAGAAAATAAATTTTAATACGTAATTGAACCAAATTGATAGTGTAGATACATTCCCTTTAAAACAATACTATATAAATCTTATCAATATCCAGAATAGGTATTGTGCAAAATTGTCGAAATTCTTTCATTTGCCTATACCGTCATTTCACTTTAGCAATTTTGTATAATATCAATTTTGAATAATGATGAGATTTATATTAGTATTGTTTTGAATTAAAATGTCTGCGTCGTCAAATTGATTCAATTTCGCATATGATTAAAATTCATTCTCTTACTTTTCCGTACGCCACTGCTGTGAAGGGAGGACATAGAAAAACTTTTTTTTTTCTCTCATAATTTATTTATTTTTTGGTCATTGCGGGTATCAACTATTTCAGGCCAAGATTGTTAAAAAAGCGTGGAACCGGATGTTGATGCGTCCGTGAATGTTGATATTTGCAGTGACAGCTGGGTGCCTAAATCTGGCGGCCTAGCATGTCCCATACATTCTAGAATGGCGAAAGGTCTGGTGGCCTTGCTAGCCAAGGAACAGTATCAACATCACAGAGACAGTCCACACATATGCGAGCCGTATGTGGCGTGGCATTATCTTGTTGGAATATGGCCCCAGAATGACGTGCCACGATGGGTAACGCAAACGGCTGCAGGATTGCATCAACATATCGTTGAGATGTTAAAGTTGTACGCAGGCTGACTAGGGCGACATGCTGTTGTGAGAGATAGTATCCACACACCATCACACCAGGGGTAATGGCTGTGTGCCTGTTGTTGTTGTTGTTGAAACCCAGACCGTCCGACCTACCAGAAAGGTGTAAGGTAACTGTTTGGACGGTCGGGAAGTGCCACCCAATTTAGACCGGAACCCAGTGGGGGAGGCATCCACAGGGACCGTACCCTCCTTCCCCTACCACCAACCTCTCGGAAGGACTTTCGGACCCACATGTTTAACGTGATCGTACTCCGCATGAACACAGTTTTGGCAGTAGCTGGAATCGAACCCGGGCCTACGGCTGTGTGCCTGTGTAAAACAAAGGCTGATTGGGACCGCTAGCCCTGGCGCCTCCACACAGGTACCCAAGAGTCGTCTGCTGAAAGACTGAAGCGTGATTCATGGTTGAACACTATGCGATGCCAATCTGCTGGCAGCCATGATGCCAGGCTACGACGCCACTCCAAACGACTCTGTCGATGTTGTGGGGTTAAGGGTAAACGTCTTAAAGGCCGCCGTGAGCGTAACCCCACCTCAGCCAAGCGCCGTGAGATGGTGGAAGGTATGGAAGAGACTGTAGCACGTTGGATGCCGGATAATGACGCCGTTGGGGCAGTTCGGGCTTGTCGCACAGCCATCCCATCTTGCCTCGCATTCGTGCTCCTTGGCCTTCCAGAGCCTTCATTCCGCAGATAATTTCCTTGCAGCAACCATTACTGCCAGCACCATTTTTTAGAGGTGCTTCGTTTTTTGTTTTTGTTTTTTGCAAAAGAGTGTACGATATTATGGCTGGACCTAATACCACATCGATGTTTATGCCGTCCGACACAGAGGCAGAAACAAACCGTGGCGTCACATGATGACGTACTTGCAAATGGTCAATAGTCTAGTGACAATAGAGTTATTGGCGAATAGCTGTCCTATTCAGAAATGTTAAAATAAACAATGCGCATTAATCTAATACATGCAGCTGTTCAAAATGCCCTCCGTTGGCAACAATGCACACTTGAATTCGGGAAACAATTTTGCAGCTTACTTTGACAAGATTTGCAGGTGTCACGGTGTTACAGTCTCTGATGATAAGAATTTTTAACAGATATTTTTAACAGCCTTCTATAGTTTCATACATTCCTGATGTCAATTCCTACTAATTTGAAAATGCTCTAGGCTTTTTTTTATACCGTTGTTGTCGAGTTTGCTATCCTAACTTTTTAATTCTCCTCTAGGGTGCTGAAACTCTTTTTATTCGATCGAACACTGCAGCTTTACTATACACTATATATAGACTTAACGTGGACACACATGGAATTAATTTTTCTTACAATGTTACTTTTATTTTTACAACTTAGACCGTCCAACTCACTAAGGTTTGACTAACACAGGGGCATAAGAGGCAGCTGCCCCTGGCCCCAGGCGTTGGAGAAGCCCCCAAATTAAACAATTGCAACATTGAAATATTAACTCGAAAAAAATTATGCCATCGGAATAGGTTTGTTCAGCGAAAAGATTCATTTTGGGGATATATAAGACAGTACTAATTAAAGGTATATAGTATGTTGGCTCCTTGGCTATGATGCGAAAGTTGCTAGTAATTTAAATTCCATTAAAATATGTAAGAGTATTTTTTATCCAATTTTCTGGAATGCAATTATAGCCTGCCAGGGTCCCAGTTTGGCTAAATCAGGCCCTGCGACTCGCACAAAGATCTAGAGTTGCTATAGATGGATAGCTGGAATTTGCAATTCTTCACGGATGTATAAGGATTTGCTTAGACGTCCAGTATATCTCAAAGATAAATTCCGAATATTTATGTTTGTGTCTATAAACGCACGCGCCGACCACACACGATAAAGCACCTCCAAATATACGTAAACGAGATTGACGCCTAGTGGTTAATTCACAGCTCCCGAACGCTCATCTAGTCGTCCTCAAAACAAGCCACCCACCTGCGGTGCAGAACTTTTCTGTCTGATTGAGGATGCTGATGGCTGGCAATTAAACCATTTTCAGACGCATGCCCCTGTAAACGCGAGCTACATGCCATGCATTTTACGGTTGTCCGAGCGCCATCAGCAAATCCCAAGATCTCGGCAAAATCTCGGCTGATCCATGGCAGGCTGACGGATGACTTTAGCGTTAAATTTTCGAGTTCGTTATCAGCGTGAAACTGAGTGAGACACATTCGTTTTAACGAGCGAAACGCATCGTTGTGAACTCAAATGCGTAACTTCGGCTGATTGTTTGGCAGAATGTGCAACATTGTGATAAACAATCAGGTATATTTGTGTGGTATCCTTCGCCAGAGGTATATATTTCTTCCGACAGAGGTATATATTGCTTCCGCCAGAGGTAAGATATTGCTCTGATATTATTACGTTGTGCATTTGCGGATGAATGCATAGGAAGAGCCAATATGTCTGTTTCTGTGGTCTTTCAGCTGGTCACGCTTGGCGACAAATTGGGCGCTATATAGACAACATTCAGAAGATGCCACCGAACTGACGATAATATCATATTTCTAAAAATTATATTTAATTTCTTCCACAATCACCGTTTCTTTGTAGAGGTTTTTATTATTCTTTTATCAAAATACAAGTTTTATACTTTCGTGGGACAGATACATTTTGTTGTAAGGGGGGGGGGGGGCTAGAATTGATAAAGCAATTGGTTTTTGCTAGGGATCATATAGTAATTTTGTTTTGTTAGGATAGGGGCATACACACACACATTATATATATATATATATATATTTACAGCTTCTCACTTTTCTTTCACTGGACTTTCAAACTATTATATATATATATATATATATATATATATATATATACATATATATATATCACAGATAGCGCTTCTTCCCCTTATCAATAGTTTATCTTAAGGGAAACTTGAGCAAAGTGTATGAGCACAAATAAAATGATAATGCATCATGCAGCTGTTTCGAGAAAACATTGGATCCCCTTCATCAGTGCAAGTTTCAGTTATCCTTTCGCATAAAGTGTATAGTAGTTTTATATATGCATAGTATTTTTATTAATTTATCTTATTGTACCGTGTCACCTATAGCCTCTAGTGAACTGCATGGTAAGGCATCTTGTTTTCTTTAATTAGTTTTTATAATTGATCTATAATCTTCTATTTAAATTTTTTTAAATTAAAGGCGTATTGTTATTTTTTCCAGTCTTTTCAATCTCATCTCATTCAATATTTTGTTTTTATAATGTGTCGAATCTTTATAGTTTCAACCACATGGGTTACTTCATACTAAGAAGCACATTTAGAGCTTCCATTGATGTGTAGATTCCCGAAGAGTTGCATTAATGGATGCTCCATCTAGTTCCATCTCTATACATTTAATCATTTTCTTCCTTTCAATTTCATGTGTTTCTTGATTGCTTAGTATAGTCCTGTCCAATACCTTTTTGGGTGTGTCATATCTTTACTGTAGATATTGTTGACTTTCATATAATATAATATAATTCCCTAGTTAAAAATTGCCTAACTCTTGCCTTATGTATTTTTTTTATTAAATTATTTTGTTAGAATTAGAATTGATATTTCTTAGCCTTCTTTGCTATCTATCCTTACACTATGTATAGTTTTAATAAATTCTGTATCCTTATCGTCGAAATTCTTATAATTTATGGTAATGAATTTGAGATGCAAGTTATTAATGTATAAATCTATTAGTTTATCTGTCTTCCAATTAATTTTTATTATATATATATATATAGAAAAATTGAAATATACAAAGTGAAAAAACCATGTAAAAAGGAAGGAAGGCTCGGCAAAAAGCTTACATTATGGCGGTAAGGGGTTGTGACCTTACTCCCCAGTTCAACGAGCTCGTCAAAAACGCCGCGGCATTTTCACTCCTGGTCGCCAGCCCTGGCCCAAGCCAACCTCCGGAGTGACTTTGAAATCATCACGAGACCTGGATAGAGAAGTGCACGAGAGTCATATCACCTCAAATAAATCCAACTGAATTGCCGACTCAAATGAAATGTAGTGCCAGCTGCGGTCCTGTGATCACAGTGCGGTCCTGTCATATGGAGGGTTCGATGATTTTGTCTCTAATTGAACTCAAAAAAGACTTAAGTCTTACACCATATGCAAAATTGGTTCTGTATAAATTATCAATATTTTTACGCATAAAGGAAATTGGATATTTATTAAAAAATGCTTGTTTTAAAAATTCTTGATCGAAATTAATACGTAAATGTTCCTCTTTGATAGTTCTTTTTATTCTGATTAAACCTCCCAAGAATACATTGCGAAACACATTCAAATGTATGTTGGAGTTCCAATGTATAATTCCAATAATGGGTAGTTTAAATTGTTTTCTTTTATCATAGATGGTGAATATGAGAGGGATTTGACAATAGTTGATATTCAAATCCAAAAATTCGACCTCGTTGTTATTTCTAAGAGGGTTTTCCTTCAAGATTAGGTTTGGTGGATAAAAATCAAAGTTCATTGTGTAGTTTTCATTCTCATATCCAATAATTACGTCATCCACATAACGAGGTCGAATTTTTGGATTTGAATATCAACTATTGTCAAATCCCTCTCATATTCACCATCTATGATAAAAGAAAACAATTTAAACTACCCATTATTGGAATTATACATTGGAACTCCAACATACATTTGAATGTGTTTCGCAATGTATTCTTGGGAGGTTTAATCAGAATAAAAAGAACTATCAAAGAGGAACGAACATTTACGTATCAATTTCGATCAAGAATTTTTAAAACAAGCATTTTTTAATAAATATCCAATTTCCTTTATGCGTAAAAATATTGATAATTTATACAGAACCAATTTTGCATATGGTGTAAGACTTAAGTCTTTTTTGAGTTCAATTAGAGACAAAATCATCGAACCCTCCATATGACAGGACCGCACTGTGATCACAGGACCGCAGCTGGCACTACATTTCATTTGAGTCGGCAATTCAGTTGGATTTATTTGAGGTGATATGACTCTCGTGCACTTCTCTATCCAGGTCTCGTGATGATTTCAAAGTCACTCCGGAGGTTGGCTTGGGCCAGGGCTGGCGACCAGGAGTGAAAATGCCGCGGCGTTTTTGACGAGCTCGTTGAACTGGGGAGTAAGGTCACAACCCCTTACCGCCATAATGTAAGCTTTTTGCCGAGCCTTCCTTCCTTTTTACATGTTTTTTTCACTTTGTATATTTCAATTTTTCTATATATATATAGTGTTTGGTACCCTTATGCTGCCTTGCGCAAAAGTTACTAAAACATTTTTATTTCCGATTTTTCAATTTATTTCCGATTTTTCAATTTCTATATATTTATATTTTATATATATATATATATATATATATATATATATATATACAGCTTATAACTATGATTAAACATGAATAGACGTTTTTCTCAGAGGAATAATGGAAAACAAATAAGTTTGATAAATATACATACAAAAGAGTTGAATACTAATCGCTGCAATTGAAAAAATCTGATGTGGGCAGCACATGACTTTCCCTGCAGACTTATATCTACGTTCTCTTTATTTTAATTAAATTTATTTCATTTTTAATTAAATTTTCGTTCTCATTCGGTAACCGGGCTTATTTTCAAAGGTGGCGTAAGGAAAGTACGAAAAACTAATATATCTCGAGAACGTCTAGTCCTAGTGTAATGGGGTTGATCTTATTCTTTTTGTCGTTAAAAATTACGCATTAAATCAGCATTTAATGGATTTATTTGAGTATACCCAGTTCTTTAGTTTAGATTTGGACGATTTTTGCGGGCAATTTTGCAAAAA
This sequence comes from Amaurobius ferox, assembly GCA_951213105.1. Taxonomy (NCBI): domain Eukaryota; kingdom Metazoa; phylum Arthropoda; class Arachnida; order Araneae; family Amaurobiidae; genus Amaurobius; species Amaurobius ferox. The sequence continues at coordinate 66,700,346 of OX578143.1, read as the reverse complement.
AAGGCAGGCCATTTTTTACCGAATCGTACCAAAATCTAATCAGCACCAGGGTAACCCACAAGTGACTCATCTACCGAATTTTGTGAAATTCGGTCCATTAGTTTTTCAGTTAGAGTGGATACAAGCTTTTGCGGGCCATTTCGCAAAAAAAGGCGGGTACTTTTATCCCGAATCGTCCCCAAAACTAATTAGCACCAGACTCGCTTACAAGTAACTTATCTACCAAATTTTGTGAAATTCGGTCCATTAGTTTTTTAGTTAGAGTGGATACAAAATCTGCACAGACAGACAGACACACAGACACACACACAGACGTCACGCTAAAAATGGTTTTTTCGTATTCTAGAGGTCTCGAAACGTGTAGATCTGTCGAAAACTCGAGTTGTGATTTTCGGCATGATTCCAATACTTTCCCTATACATTACCATGTATTGCAGGGAAAGTAAAAAGCATTGAAAATCATTGAAATAATTGCAAAAGCATTGAAAAGCAATTAACGAGAAAAATACGTTTGCTTTCTTGATGTCTGATTCATCGTTTTCTATTTTAGATGTTAAATGGGAAACATAAATTAAAAAAAAAAAAATTCAAGTGGTCATCCTGAACGATTTTTTTACGTAATATGTTTCATTTTGGGGAATAATTGCTGGCGAATATATACTAACTGCTTCTAAATAGAAAAATTAACTTCCTTATAAAATTATTTTCTTTCTAGCAACAACGGTTTTAAATTTGAAAAATGATTTCAACATATTGTCATTTTTTTGTTAAACGCTGCAGCCCGGATCCGGTCTGCAGGCGGTAGTTTGGAGACCAACGTGTTAGGAGGTTAAAGTAACTAATAATATCGATCAAGATAGTTACGTGGTAAGTGCGTGCATCTGATTTTATGAGCGGAACTGCTAAATGTGGATCGGACAGATGGGAGTGAATCCTTTGCATAATTGTATGCACCGTTTTCTGCTTAACATCTAGTTTATTAGACTGGATTTTGTCCAACTGCATCTAGGAGACCCTAGATACCCCGCACTACTTTCCACTCAACCAACTAGAAAAGAATGTAGGCCCATCATGGTTCATGATTTCATGAAGAGGGATTCTCAGATCGTGGACTTACAAGCTAAATAGGGATGATAAGCATATTTCTCTCTTATCTGTAGTAGATTCGCACGGTAAATGCCAGAAAAAATTGTTCCCGAAAGTACCACCCATCTGTAAAATCATGTTTTATTCAGTTGTCGTAGTTCCGAACTCCATGTCGCAAGAACTGAAGAGTGACATACTCAGCACCACTGCGGTTCAGATCAGAGGTTTTACTAATGATCAATCAAACATGTTATATATTTTGAAAGTGGACCATAATCATCTTATGAAATAAATTATAAATTTTGTAAATCTGAAATAAATCAGTAACTAAAACGAAACAATATATTTCTGAAATTTATATTAAAATTCTGACTATTTTGAAGATATATATTTAAATGGAGGACGGGAGTCAATATGGGTGGTCTTCCATACCACGACAGGAAAACCATGAATATGCAATGCGCCACCTGGTTGAATATTAAAACTTTGTTAAATATTTCTTATTTAGGGGATAACAAGCAAAATATTATCTTACAATGGTTATGAAACATGTGATATATGGCCAAACATGGAAGCAGATATTTTAGTTTAAGTTCAGCCACATGCCAAAGCAAAAAGGAGTGAACAATTTTTTTTTTCTTTTCTTTTCTTTTTTTTCTTTTCAAAGATTTAAATCTTTGTTTATTACCTTGTTTAAAGTTAATACAAAAGTATTAAAATACATTGCAACTAGTATTTGAGTAGGTGAATTTTCTTTTAAAACAAGATGTCTTAATTTTAAAATAGTCGTAGAAGTATACGTACCTTCTTTGGATATTCGTGTAAGGTTCTTTGCCTGGTTAAAAGTAATGCTTGATTTTTTTCTTTTATTATTAGTAATATTACTTTTTCTTTCATATAGAAATGCCAATTTTATGATTTTCATAGCGTTTTATAATAATAGAATAGGAACATATATCTTAGAAAAGAGCAAAAATTACCTTCCATTCAAAGCTTGTTTGCAATGGATACTTTTTTAAATAAACGCTATTAGCAGACGATAATTTAGATTTCATAAAATAATCTGTTGCCAAATAATATTCTTTTAAATTCTCTTGCATTATGCGACTATCAGTATACCCGTTTTTCGCATAGGATATACAAAGAAACATATAATTTACAATTATATGCAAATTTCTAAAATATTCTAAATGATATTGCTATTCAAAACATTTTATTAAATATTTAATTCTCCTAAAAAGAAGTATAAGAATTTATTTTCTCGCTATACAAAATTACCTTTACAGACAGATCTGAAGAATGAAATATCCTGGTCCAGTTTGTAAATAAATTTACAAAAAATATGAAATTGAATCAATATATGCCAACATGAAAGCGTTATGAAACGGGATCAATATATGTAAAAATGAAAGCGCTAAACTAGTATTAAAATATATACCCGTACTATTTTATTCTGTTTCAGCAATTGACTAAACTCAATATATGAGTTTGAAAAATTTTTGCCAAAATAAAGCAGATGACTTAAGAAATTAAAAATATCAATGATCGCTAAACCTTTCAACCCGAAACCGTAATAGATATAATCCAGTCAAAAATATAATTCCCATAAAATTTGTTTTTATACACATTTCTTCATTATTTAAATCGGAAAATATTTAATAAAAACCATCTGCTGTATAAACTCATTGGGTTTAATTCCGTTGCCTAGCAACATGGTAATATATTTTTGTTTTTTCAAATAAATTTGCGAGAAAAATATCGTCTGCATAATGCTATCTCTATGGGAGATTCGTTTTTTAATAATATCTGGACAAGTCCTGGTCCTAGGAACTGGAAACATGGACTAAATTTAAAGTGGAAATAATCCAAGGATACCCACAAATTTTCACGAAATTCGTTGCAGCCGTTCTTCCGTGGCGATTAGACACACACATACATATGCAAACAGATAAATTTTCAATTTTATTTATAAAGATTTTTTTTTATCAAAATATTTCTAAAAATGTGTAAACATCCTCTGTGTCTAAGATGTCTTATGGTTTTGAGTCAAGTACGAATTTGGATAGATTGGTGGGGATTGAAAGTAGACACTGAAAAGCATATGTCATTAAGAATGATTTATTTCTGGTATAGTATATGATATAATGGTTGGCACGTCTGGTGGAGTACCCCAGTGGGATTAGAGGTCTTGACCCTCCTTTCCTCTTTCCTGGCCACAACAGTGGGCTTGTTAGTTATTGTCAGTCATTTAAAAATTGAAAAATTGTCAGTCATCTAATAACTGAAAATAGATGACTGACAATTCACAAAATCCATAAGCATTAGACATCGAGGTCTAATGGTCATGGGTTGTGTGAATTGGAAATTGGGAATTGTCAGTCATCTATTTTCAGTTAAGGGCGTAATTTGGTGGTATGAGCACAAAAAATGCTATAGCACGAGTATAGTATTTTGTTTTTAAACTGGGGCAAATCGTTTTGATGTGCTTAGCGATTTCTAGAAAGTTCTTCATAAAACCCCTCACATCCCTTTGGCAGTACGGATATCCCTGGACCCTGCTTAATAAATTCTCTCTATCCTTAGGTTGGGAATTATCTTGCAGAGGTAAAACACAAGACGTTTGAAAGCAATCTTTTCGGACCTTGTTCCTCGGATGAAGGAATGAAAAATCGCTGAAGCAGCATCTAGTGAAGTGAAAATCCCATTCACCCCATCCCGCAGCTATCGTCTGCACTCGTGTGAGTGATTTCTGAGCTCAGAATGCCGGAAATCACTTTCATTGAAATTCGGGACGTACAATCAATTCGGCGCCACGCATTGCTGGATCTCTGATTTACGGCCATACCGGACTAATATTTATGTTGTGTTAGCAGGGGAAAACATCGGTTTGGAGTTTGTTTCACACCACTTTCCTCCCCATTTCAAAAATTGTTCACTATTTATTTTATTTTGTCATCCCAGTCCTCAAGATAGGCGCAACTGTCGAAGGAAGTTATTTATAAGTGTCTCAGACCATCAGACCAAACGCATCTCTCTCTCTCTCTCTGTGGGTCTCTTGACTTAATGGTAGGGTAGGTTAATTAGATGTTGAATTCCTGATTATGTACTGAAGTTTGGTAAACAGAAAAATTGAAGAACAAGATAGAGCAATCGCTTTGGACTTTTATTCTACAGGTCACCTTTAATAATTAATCGCTTAAAAATGAGGAATTATCCCCCTTCCTCCAAAAGCATTGCTCAAAGACTCCCGTATTTTTTTATTGACACTCAAAAAATATTTATATTTGCTTTATTTTAGTTTTTACATACTGGATTAATTTTGGTAGCTATACAGGGTGTCCCAAAAAGATTGAAACGCGCTTTAATTCTTCACCTGTTGGAGATAAGTGGGCAATGCAAATTGCAAAAATGTTGAAAGTAAAGTAGGAAATAAGACTACGTTAATGAAAAATAACCCTTCCATTAATTTCAAAAAAGTTGTACTTTTTTAACTTTTATACGATCTCCTTAGACAAATTGGGTCAATCAGAAAATTTTTATTTTTAATACAACAAGATCATTAAAAAACAAAAACAAAAAAAACGCATATCTGTATCTTTAAAATCAACTGAATAAAGGTAAACTGAAGAAAGGAAAAAATCTGACTTATGACACTTTTCCGTACTCTGTGACAGGCTGTTTCATCAGTGAAAATAGGGAACATAAGCAAATTGATGATGAAAATTATTTAGATCTAAAATACTTTAATATGTGTCAAATTTTTTTATCACAAATACATCTAAATAAAGCATTACACAAACAGAGATCATATAAAGCAGTGGTACTCACTACGCGGTTGGGTATCCTATGTCTTATCATCCAGTTTTACCTTTTTTATGATATGTCACACAATAACATTTCTAATTTGATATAGGGTCCCCATTCACAATGTTCAATTTTCAAATAAATATAACTCGGTCAATTTTAAAGATACAAATATGCGGGTTTTTTTAATGATCTTGTTGTGTTAAAAATAGAAATTTTCTGATTGGCCCAATTTGTCTAAAGGGATCTTATAAAAATTCAACAAGTGTAACTTTTTGAAAATGAATGGGAGGACTATTTCATTAACGTAGTCTTATTTCCTACTTTACTTTCAACGTATTTGCAATTTACATTGCCCACTTATCTCCAACAGGTGAAGAATTAAAGCGCATTTCAATCTTTTTTGGGACTCCCTGTATATACTCCTTCATATTGATTTATGTGTACATAAATAACATGAAGTTTTGAAGCATATCTAAATGTAAATGAAATAACCGGATTGCGGATGGCCACGTAAATTTATCATAATTCATATACCATAATGTTTACTTCTACTCGTATTATAGTCATGTCTTCGCATAGAACGCTTTCCAGGGGAGCATACCACTGATATCAATGGGGTAAACTCAAGGATAAGCTGTACAACACCAACTAACTTGATGCTCATCTTCGTGACTCTGAACATCCAGAAGGGGGTAAGTTGTCCTCCCTTATGGACTCCCATGATCATAATCATTATTCGGATGAACAAAATACTTATCATTTTCAGATTTCGTACCCAAAATATTCTTTTTAAATACGTCGTAATTTTTTTTCTAAAGTGTTCTTTTTTGAGTTCGCAACAGCTTAGTGACCGATAGACGCATTTGGCTTATATTTGTTAATAGTAGCTATTTTTATTTTAATACCAATAATATCCATAGAGTTAGTTCAAATTATCAATTTCCCACATATACTATCTACCAACATTATTGTCTCCATAAAAAATAATGCTCCGAAAATATATTCGAACAATATAGTTCGAAAAATTCTAGTTCTATCTATGGAAATTACTATGGTAATTACATTTAGAGGCTGGATGCATTTTTAAAACCGACGTGGCAAAAAAGCAAAAAGCTAAAATATCTCGATTTTTTCGATTTTTGCGGACCATTTCGCAAAAAAAAAGTAGGTTCTCTTTTACCGAATTGTACCAAATTCTAATCAGCACGAAGGTAACATACAACTAACTTATTTACTAAATTTTGTGACATGTGGTCATTTAGTTTTTCGGCTAGAGTGGATACATATGATTTGTGCGGACCATTTCCAAAAAAAGGCAGGTTCTTCTTTTCCATATCGTACAAAAATCTAATCAGCACCAGGATCACACACAAGTGACTTATCTACCACATTTTGTGAAGTGAAATTTGATCGATTAATTATCAGCTAGAGTGGATATATATATTACACAGATGGACGCGCACACACACACACACACACATACAAGTCATGCTAAAAATAGTATTTTCATATTCTAGAGTGTTCGAAACGTGTAAATCTGTTGAAAACTCGAGTTGCGATTTTCGACACGATTCCAATACTTTACCTATACATTACCGAGGAAAAATAGTAATTGCTAGATTGTCTCAGCGCTGCTAATGGTTCAGTACCCATATTTTATTTTATGCCAGTCACATACGTCAAAAAGTGATTAAAGAAAATCTTAATGTCATCAGTAAAACGTCATCGGTACATAAAGCAGACGGCATCGTCATCAAAGAAAAACAATGATGCACCGATTTTTTTTATTGTCAGCAAATCAAGAGATGAATAAAATTTTGAAACAAATACAAGAGATATAACATGAAAAATATTTACTAATTTAAGTGCAAAAATGCTTCTAAACAATACATCTTCTCAGTGATGTTTCTTGTCTTGTCATGCAAAACAAAATACATAATCATGATAACATAACTTACAGAATGAGATTTCAGTAACTTGGAATCTTGTTTTCACTGTAGCAAACAGAATCGTTGGGCCAGTTTCGTTCTGGTTGGAGCTTATCAGCATCGGATAGCCGTTACAACAGTGGCAGTAAGATGACACGCTACAATTTTGCCAAACACTTTGTTACAAACGGAATCAGTCGTGTCACACAGCTCACATTAATTCTGAGCATTCAATATGGTGAGCATTCAATATGGTGAGCATTCAATATGGTGAGCATTCAATATGGTGAGCATTCAATGGTGGCATTCAATATATGGTGAGCAGTCAATTTGAGCATTCAATACAGCAAAGGTGCTTTTAATTTCGACATTTTAATATTTCGAACAAAATATCTAATGACTATATTTAGAAAACAAATCGCCTGCAAAGAAATATGTTATTCACATAAAACCATTTCGGCTCCGTCGGACTGGAGCCACTGCTATTTTTTTTTTTTAAATATTTTTATTATTATTTTTTTTTTTTTATTATGAAGTTTCTTCCTCAGAATGGCATAATTATTTCAACGGAGCTTCGACTATATGTAACCAATTTACGAAGCCAATTTTTCCGTAATTAAATGCTTACGTGACTAACTCTGCAAATAAACAAATTTCAATTTTGGTAAAAACGCGAAAAACGATAAGTTGTCTTATGACTTTATCCAACAAATCTTGATCAAAAAACCTTATTATTGTTAGAAAATTTAAATGGAAGCAGTTCGTTTTTTTTTCCCAAAGATATTGAGCCTTCTCTGGGGAAAAGTATCTAATATCTCAAGAACGCATCGTAATAACTCCTAAGCAATGACGTCAAGCCATTTCTGATAAAAATTTTGGGGTATCAACTCATTTTATAATAGTGAGCAAACATATTTTATATTTTGATTTAATCTGAGGAAATGGAAAGATTCTGGTATATAAGATGGTACAAATACATAAGAGTTATCTAATGTATTTGTATCTTCTCCGGAGCCTCTAGAAGCTCCCCCCCCCCCTTGTAGTGTCCTAAATGAAAAAATACTTGCACACTCATGGCATTAATTATGGACAGAACCTAGTGGAACTGGATTTTCAATTCCCCCTCTCTGAGTGTCGATAAAATTAGGGGAGGGGGGGCGGTCTAAAAATTTTCTAGGCCCACCAAAATCCTCCGGGTGACTTAGAATTCTAAACCTTTGCACAATTTAGTATCGGCCACCGAACAGAACCTTACGGAGACACATTTTCGATTTCTCTCCCCACGAGAGCAGAAAAATGAAGAATATTCGAAAAGTCTTTCAGGATCCTCCGGAGGCCTAACTGATGACTTAGAAGGCTGAATATTTGCACCCTTATAGTGTCCAAGACGGGACAGAACCCAACGAAGCCGGATTTTCGATTTCTCACTCAGGGTCGGATACAAAGTGGAGGGGGTGGTTTAAAATACTTTTAGATCCTTCAGAAGCCCACAGTAATCTAGAAGGCTGAATATTTGCATTCTTATAATATCGACCACGGGACAAAAACCTAACTGGGCCAATTTCAGGTTAAGACGAACATTTTCAACACCAAGCGCCATACACTGTCAAACAAAATAGAACTTATTAAAAATAGTTGCTACTTTAATTTTTTAGTAGTAGTGTCCCTGTCTTTGACAGGCTTCAATACTAGTTATTTACTTAAGGGGACAGTGGACGTTGAAATCAGACTTTTTAAATTTTTAATCAAATTGACAAAATTTTATTTTACATATGTCAAATTTATCATACATTTACCAAATATAATAAAAACAATGTCGATGTAGTTTAACTTTTTATTTTAAAAAGTAAAAGATAAATACATTTTTAAAATGTTCCTTGAGCAATAATTTTAATTTTTTTTCTCCTAATTTCACGTTAGATTTATTTAACAGATTAATAAGATTAAATTTGTGCATTAATTTCTGAATCCATCTTCAGGTTATTCAAAAATATATATATTCTTGAATTGGAAAGTCAACTTTTATCAAAATTTTATATATAGCTAAGCTTTTTCTACATATTTATGTCCCGGCCACATAAGCAGCCTTCGGGTTGGTCGTGTGGTCTGGGCTTTCTACATATTTATGTCAAAATTTTCGAACTCGAAAATACATCCACAGTTTTGTTAAAATATATAAGTAGAATATGTCCTGCAAATTTCATATAATTAGGTTAAAAATTAGAACGCGTGGAACATTTTAAAGCTATAAAAGTCCTGAAAATGAAATTCTGAGAAAAACGCATTTAAAGTACACTTTTCGACACATTTTTTGGTGGATTACAATATTCGTTTGTTCATAATTTAGGAAGTAAACATTCAATTTTAATGCGGTTTTTATGCAATCGATGTAAAATAAAGTGAATAATAATATTATGGCAATAACAAAATTTGACAATTTTTGGCGTCTTTCGCTCACTTGAATGTTCACTGTCTCTTTAAAGGGACAGAATTGATCATTCACACACATTTCCAGTCAAGAATAACGAAATATTCATTGGAATTTCCTGAATTGATCATTCATACACATTTCCCTCCAAGAATAACGAGATATTCATTGGAATTTCCTGAATTGATCATTCACACACATTTCCCGCCAAGAATAACGAAATATTCATTGGAATTTCCTGAATTGATCATTCATACACATTTCCCGCCAAGAATAACGAAACATTCATATGAATTTCTTGAATTGATCGATTACACACATTTCCCTCCAAGAATAACGAGATATTCAATGGAATTTCCTGAATTGATTGTGTTTCAATTCCCGTTTCGTTTCCTCTCTCTCAACACAACCATTTCTTTAAATTCACATTTCAGCATCAGCTAAACTGCAAAGTGAATCTCAATGAAGGGTAATTACCCGCGACGTTCATTCAATGTATTAATATGCCCACTTTTCATTCAATGTGGATTCTCAAGGAGGAAGTCCGGCACGAAAAGATTTATCAGTCCTTCTCTAAAGGTCCATTAGCCCATGCAGTTGTGAGATCATCTCGCTCCATCATCACAGATTTTGTTGAGTTTGGAAAAATCGAATGTTTTTGCTTTTTCTTCTAATATGCTTGATTACAATACAATGCAAGATTCTATTAATATTTCCTTATAATTTGTTAAGCATATAATCGCTTTATTTCACTTTAAAATGACAGAAATTTGATGGTAATTTGTCTTATAGTCCTTCACAGCAATTTAGTTGAAATTGGATAATTTCTAGTTAAGAGTACGGGGTTCTCATGAAAGGCTTTAAAAATTCCAATAACTTTGCAAGGAGCGGTCCGTGAGTGTACACGTTACGTTTATTCATAGTAAAGGGACTACGCCCGATCGAATAAAAGTGATTTCAGTGCCCCCTAGCCTAGAATTTAAACGTTATGATAAGAAACTCGACAACAAAGTAAGATAGATGGACAAACAAAGCATATTGAAAATTTGTATTTATTTCAAACAATATTGTTATTGAAGAATGACTGTCTTAATCAGGAATGGTAAAATAAATAACACTTTCTTCAGTTACCATATTGAATCTTGGATCTAGAACTGTAAGTCACCAAATGACTTAGGCGCATTGTATAAATAACAATTCTGCTGAAACAGCATCACTTGTTTAAATAAAATATTTCAGTAGTTCTATCAAAGAAAAACATGCCACAAAATAATATAATAAATCCGTTTTTCTGTGTTTGCATGATGTCCAAGAACTTTATGTTTGTGAAGCTAAAGTTGATGAGTATTACCATCGGCTTTGAGGATTGTGGTAAGGCTATACGTTTGTGCATGGGTTGAGTTCACCAGTGACTAATTTTAAGGCATTCATGCATCTTAAAAAAACTCGACCTTAATTTCAGACTTAGTCATATTTGAAGGGAATCATGGGGTTTAATTATTTATAAATCATAAACTTGATAATACAGTACACGTGGCTGTTTTAGGCAATCTTGTCAACATTCAGTTAACTTACTGACGGATTCTCAGACATAACTGAGGCTAAATGCACTTACATTACAAGGTATGATATAGTAGTAACTAAAAAGTCTTTAATGAAGACATTCTTATTTTGGCAACAATGTCTTATTTTTCTCGTTCCTGCAAAATCCTGTTTCTATTATGCAAACTGTTACACCTTACTTATGGTTCCTTACACCTTTCTGGTAGGTCAGACGGTCTGGGTCTCAACAACAACCTTACTTATGGACAATTGAATGTCTGTTCTCGTGTTTTAGAGATTCTGTGCATTAAAAAAACACGTCCAACTAAATCATGCATTTTGCAAATTCTTCCACAGCTGAGATAAGTTTAGAATGAAATCAAGCGTTCCAAGATGAAAAGTTATACACGAGTCCAACAATCAATCCAGTACACGCAAATCGGTTCCTTCAACGAATCTTGCTCCAGTCCGACATCATGGTTCGTGACAGGCGTAGGTGAGCCCTGCTGGAGATGGAACAAACTGGTGGATGTCCACAACCATCGTCTGCGTTGCGGTGGCTTCCTTCGAGGGCGCACACTCTGAATGACAAGTGGATGCTAGCGAAACCATTAGGACGTTCGAAACGCCCGATGGTTGGGGCAGATAGACGTAATTGTCCGTCATTAGGTGGGGCACTCACAGTTCACTTATCAACAGCGTCGCTCTACACTCATTGATAGGCGCATTGCATTTCCACGATACATTTAATTTGTTGCTGCAAATAGGATTATACGGGTTCACAAGCATGTTTGAATAGATCATTACTCTTAAATTGTTGGTGAATGAAAAGTTTCATACGTGCAAATTGTTTCCTAAGTTGGATGTATGCATGTTTTTATGTTTGCAATAATTTAAAATATGAAGATTAGAAAATTACATCTTTTTCTATTTAAATAAAATCATTTTGATCACGTAGATATGCGTGTTTGAATATTTGGAGTTATGCAACGTTCATAGACTAGGATATTATGCAATAACAATTCGCAGATATAATTCCAAAAACTTCATTTTAAACACGTTATGTAATATGTAGTTAATTTTCACACAAGGGTGGGTGGACTGTATCTGCAGATAATTTTTGCAGAAAATAAATAGTAGAGTTCTTCCTGGAATTGCATAAGCAAACTTTAATATGGTCAATTTTCTAAAAAGATCATTCTGATGATTATATTAAATTTATGGCATACAACCCTAAATGTTCTGTTGATTTGGTAGGCTTATAGTGCAATGCAAAGTATGCAGCATTATAAACGTTGGTACATTTTGTAAACCAAGGACTGGAATTGCAAACCGATGAGTCATTTCTGAGAAATCTCTATACTTTGTTGCTTTTCATCGAGATCAGAACATTCATCGTAGGCAGCATAGACTCATCGATTGAATTGTGACCGAGTATTACAATGATCTGTTTTTACTCACCCCCTACAAATTTTGCATCTCTAAAATTCCAATAGCTTTCACATTGTCTTTCATAATCAAGAAGGTTTAATCATGTTAAAAAAATAAAAGATTTGACATTACTGATAATAATTTATCTCTAAAAAGAAAAATAATAATGGATATCAGGGTAATATCTTCACAATTGAATAGTTTCACCACCTTCTGATTCTTGATCAATTATCAGTCGTTGTCAGTTGGTACACATTTGAGATATTCTTGATTATAAAATCTAACAATTGGTGGATGCATATAGCAATAGGTGAATTGCTAACAATAGGTGGATAAATCTTCTTCAAATGCATTTTGTCAGGATTGGATATGCGATCTACTTTTGGTTAGTGACTTTACACTACAAGCAATAGATTTTCAAATTTACATAAATGATCAAAATATGAAGTATTGATGATGATTTTAAAATCGCTTTCTAAAGAACCTACTGACTTCTAGAGGTATAATAAAATAATAACGCCCGGTTTCTAAGACCTAAATTTGCAGATTCTGCTGTATATTAGTAACTCCTCTGAAAGACTACTTAGTGAGTTGGTTTGAATTAGAAGTGATGGTATCTATATCGTGATGCTGAATTTGCAGTAATGTTGCAAGTTATTTAGCCAAAAATTAATTTTTAACTTTTTATTGATAAAATTTTTAGTGTTATTTAAAAAGTGAGCGTTTCTGTCTTTGTCCGTTTTTTAGTTTATTAAATTATGCTTGATTTTTTAGAAAGAGTCATTTATGGTCGTAATTATGTAAACTTTAACTATCCAAGAAATTGTGTGTGCATGATTTTTTCTTTTCAAAATACATACATAATACATACAAATACATAGAAATTACATACAAATTACATACAAATTACATACTGTCATGCATATCTCCAATTTTCTTCTCCTGGTAACATGTTGACATTCGCCCTTGCCTAAAATTATATCATTCCTCTCCTATGGATCTATTTCTGTATTTTTTACGTCATGGAGGTAGTTCGCAATTACGAGTCTATCCGTAAACCCTTTAGTTCACGGATAAAAAGTAGATAAGGGATAATTGTTTTTATTTTATAAAATAAACAAACACATAAATCAAAATTCGCCAACAAATAGATGTCAAATTCACCCACTCGCTGTGCTCCAAGTGATCACCTAATAGTGCTCTACAGCTCTTATCGCAGATCGGCGATGCGCGCTTAACATTCAATGAGCGCTACCCGCGAAAAAGAGAGCCCCGAAACACCCATTAGTTTTGTCCGCCCCAGCATCTTAACGACAGAACTCGTCAACGCTTGTCACGTCCCGGGACAGATCCAAATTGTCGCTGGCTAATGACGTATTGTCCGCGCAATTGTCTTCGGCACCTTTGACGTGCATCTTTCGCTTCTTTGCTGGCCTCTTCCTGGGCTGCAAGGGTTGGCGACGCATCATCGCTATCGCATTGCTTATCTGAGACGTGCAGAAGTTTGCTTGAGACCGAGCGAGGTTCCGCCAAGATCTAGATATCTCCGTAGAACTAGAGTGCTTGCATTGGAAAGTGTGCTGAAATATAAGGTAATTAATTATAGCTCACAAATGGCTGCACTAAACCACTTGGAGTCACTATTTTCAACACAAGCACTCTTGTGATGACGGGTGAATCCGATTGAGGTTCTGACCATACCTATTTAGGTTCATAAACCACATGCGATTTAAGTCAAAAGCGATAACGGTATAAAATTACACTTTTTCACACTTATAAAGTAATACGTACGAAAAGTTGGACCTTTTTACTACGTTTTTATATATTGAATGATTCAATATATGGAATAGTCATCTTAAGAGGATTCCTGCAAACGAACCATGAACATTTTGACGAACCAAAAATGTTCTTGGTTCGTTTGCAGGAATCCTCTTAAGATGACTATTTCCAATACAGGCACCCTAGGTAGAATGCTAGCCTCGATATCCAAAGCTCACTAATTCAGGTCATTTAATAAGAATGATTTTACATACAAAATTGAAATAGCAAAGGATAATTATGTTTATATTAGAATTTTATGGAGTCTACCATTGCCGAGTTAGCATAACCATTGCTCCTGAACATGACATTTGAACTTATGGGATACACAGGGTCAAATTCACTTACCCATAGTCCTCTATATTTCTGCATTCTTATAGAAAAAATATTGTTTGCTCTAAAATTTTCGAATTTCAGATTTTGTCAGGAAAACAAGTTTTAACACCTCCTGACCACATTTCGAAAGATATATCCATCTTTGTGTACGTATGTGTATGTGTTTGTGTGTGTGTATGTGTGTGGACACTTTTAAAGAATATTTATGAAATATTTTAAGATAATAACTTAGGTAAGAACTTTGAAAAAGATACATTTTTATTCCAATTATTGTGATAGAAGTACAACTAAACCCTATGGAATATGGATGTATGAGGATATCGAGAAATCGATAAGACTCACGCTCCATATATTTCTTATCGATGATTCATTCATATCGATTCTTATCATTCATTTCATTCGATTCATTCATATCATTTCTTATCGATGATTCATTCATATCGATTCCTATCATTCATTTTATTCGATTCATTCATATAATTTCTTATCGATGATTCATTCATATCGATTCTTATCATTCATTTCATTCTATTCATTCATATAATTTCTTATCGATGATTCATTCAAGTTGATAGTTAGAAAGCAAAAAATTAAGTTACGACTTTTTATGAAGTGCTTCCTATTTCTATTTTCAAAGTTGGCATAAATTTAAAGCTCTAACAAGTCTATTTCTTTTGGTCCCTATTGAACTTTTTTCTACCGTTTTCAAGATTGGAAAATGTTCAAATGTGTTGCAATGGTGTCATGTATGTATACATCTATAAATAACTTTTATTTTGCAAATTTATTTTTTGAAATATTATTATACGACGTATACGAAGTCTCAGTGCAGCCATCAGGTGCAATAAATGAAATGCTCAACGAATCCACAAACAAGAAGGAATCATATTGTTTTCACAATTCCGAACGTTTCTCTTACCACATAACATTATTTCTCTCACTTAAAATTCTTATATATATACACTTTATGAAAATATATCTATCGAAAAGATCTCGAAAAATCTAGATATTTGACTATACTATAGAATTCCGATCAAAACTTTTTAATACTCGCCAAGTTGTCGACTTGGCGCCAAATTTTTCACCAAGACCAAATAACTTGGACCTTGTTGTAATGACAACTGGTTACTGTAAATGATACTTGCTGTTTAGGTAATATACTTTTTTGGCAGGGGGAAAGGTATGAGGTAATTGCAACAGCATCAACAAATTATAAAACCATGGAGGTGAAGGGAATGAGACAAAAACGTTACGTGGGATTTATTTGAGAACCAGATCGTTTGGGATACATTTGTAAAATTCGTTTGAGACAATAATTTAAGACTTTAAGTGGAGCTGGGGTACCGCCCAGTCCTGCAGCACTGCGCGATATTTTTATGGCGGGTGTTGCATTAAAAATATTTATTTAAACTGTTCATTTTACAGCAACAAATTATCAGTGCAATGCAAATTAGAACTCAAACAATAAAGTATATTCTCACGTATTAAAATTTATATTTTCAGTTCACAATTTATTTTTATCTCCCTATATTCTGTTCCATGTTATACAATTAGGAAAAACTACTTACATCATTTACTCTCATAATTAGGGAAGTTTACTTTAAAAAATAACTACAAATTTATTGGATTATGCCTGATTTTTCAGGATTTTGCAGTGTGACCATTTACACACGTATAAGTCAATACTTTTTACTTATTTTTTTTTAATTTTCTCATACATTTTCCATCTATCCACTATCTATTTATTCCACCATTCGTCTGCTTTGGAGGCCCATACGCAGCAGGGTTCGCTGAACTGCCGTTTGAGACACACTTCCGTTACCCCCCTGGTTCATTCGGCCAGTGAGTTGCTCCACTGTAGCGCGGCGATCGGCCCTCACGAACCTGTGAAGCTGACGTTCACCTCTCCCATCAATGACGCGTGGTGCCCCGCTGTTTACACGTTGTAGACGTGTAAACTGTGGAGCCCCACGAATAAGCACTGCGGAGCACTGCGAATAAGCGACGTGGCGTCGCTTATTCGCTGTGGTTCTATTTCTCCATTGACGATACACTTCAACCACAGTAGCACGCGAACAGTTCATAAACTGCGCTGGTTTGGAAATACTGCCACCCTTGGGTCGAACCACCCCGATAATCATCTCTTTTTCCAAATCCGATAAATCGCTCCTTTTAGCCATGACCACAACGAGTGATATGCTTCCAGAATGCCTATACCACACCTTATATACCAACCAGGCCTTCTTTTATTGACTACGCGCTGTTGAAGTCATAAGTAGGAGGTGGTCACAATAATGTTATTCGACCTTGCATATATATATATATTGTGAATTTTACCCATTCTTATCACATAACTTACCACTGGGCCTGAGTCTGATACTGTATACTATTTTCGAAAGACTACTTTCCACTTGTCCTGAGTCCTATACTGATTACTATTTTTGAAAGTTTTCATACAAATTATGTTTTTTTTCAAGTGTATTCATTCCGGTGCCCACTCGCATTGACGAAGAGAGGTAAAATGCTCTGTCGACTGTTCCTCTGCGAGCATGTTCGACTTCCACGTGGTATCTGTGCCTGTGAGTTAATATTTCTGTTTTATAATTCATTTGGTTTATATTATTTCTCCTTCCACTAGCCAGTAGAAAGTTCCAATGGTGTCTATAGTTAAATACTATCGCCATTGTCAGAAACTGGCTATTCTATCGGTTTTAATTCAAATTGTATGGCTGTCCTGACGAGAATGCAATTTTGAACTAACGGCCATTTTGTGTGTAGTTTCAATTGATTGTTCTCCATATCTTGATCTTTAATCTTGAGTTAATTATTATTGCCTTTTCTCATTTTTGCCGTGCTTTCTTTTTCTTTTTATATATATATTTATATATATATATATATATACCTTTTTAATTGTGATTTTTGTATACTAATATTCTCCTCATCCCCTTTCTATTATAGTGATAAATTACCTTCTATTTTTATCCTTAGTTTTGGTCTATAGTTACTTATTCGTAACAGATATGCTAGAGATGGGTGTTTTTGTACTTACCGTAGTTTATGCATAGTTTTCGATTAAAATCTTTCAATATATATATATATAAAAAATGAAAGATTTTAATCGTAAATTATGCATAAACTACTGTATGAACAAAAAAACCCATCTCTAGCATATCTGTTACAAATGAGTAACTATAGACCAAGACTAAGGATAAAAATAGAAGGTAACATATCACTACAATGGAAAGGGGGATGAGAAGAATATTAGGATACAAAATTCACAATTAAAAGTATATAAATATATTAAAAAGAAAACACGGCAAAAATGAGAAAAGGCAATAATAATTAGCTCAAGATAAAAGATTAAGACATGGAGAACAATCAATTGAAACTACACAAAAAATGGCGGTTAGTTCGAAATTGCATTCTCATCAGAACAGCCATACAATTCGAATTAAAACCGATAGAATAGCCAGTTTCTGACAATGGCGATAGTATTTAACTATAGACACCATTGGAACCGTCTACTGGCTAGTGGAAGGAGAAAAATAAATCAATTGAATTACAAATCAGAAAATTAATACCTCCTCGAACAGAAATATGAACTCAGAAGCATAGTTACCACGTGTAAGTGGAAGAAGCGACTGAGCACTTCACCTCACTTTGTCAATGCGAGTGGGCATTTGAAAGATATAATAATAACCAATTCTAAGTAATTACGAAATATTAAAATAATGAAATCACCAATGCAGTTAAACCACGACTACCACGCCGAAAAATAAATGAACAGCTTTTTCTTAGTTTGGAAGTTAATTAGACTAGATTCATCAGGTCTGAACATCTCAATCTAATCAACCCGAACATATGCTTGTTTCAGATATGGCAATAGTAAGTTACTATAAATACTATAACTCGAACTACAAGCATTAAAAGAGAAAAAATTGAAAACGCATTAAGAAAGCCAGTATTACCATGTAACAGAATTACTAGAAATTCACGCACCGGTTATTCCCGTTCCTCTTCATAAATTTATACGACTCTAAACAATATACCAGATACATAATTTTCCAGAAATAAGATAAATTACCAGATTCCAATCGATGAATCTTGGCGAGTTTGGCAGGGTGTTTGATTACTGGCCGAGATAGGGATCAAAAACCATTAGGCGAGGAACAAACAAGCGGAGAGAGAGAGAGAGGTCTGCGACAACCCTCCCCTGCCATGCTTGGATAGGGCCCGAAAGGGTTGCGCACAGGGACAGGCAAAGGGACCCGACGCGTGACAAGAATGGCCCAGTGCCACTGCATCTCTTGCCTTTCCTGTGTGATTAAGTTGAATGCGAAATGTGCATAAAGTTACATATTTATTTATTTATTTTGAGAGGAATCGGTTTGCTGTGCCATGCTTAACAGTATAGACGCAAGTGAAATAAAAGTAGCATATTCGCGACGTAATCGCTTCGCTGAGGATTCGGATGTACAGCAACTGTCGTGCTAGCATAGATTTGTTCGGAACCTGCGACATTAAAGAGTTTTAAATTCATGTTACTCATTTTATTTTATCCGCAATGCATGTAGTGCATTGGCTGTCGCTTATTAGGTTGACCATACTCACGCCAAGGCAATATCTTGAATCACCCATTATCATCCAAGTTTGGCGAGGGGGAAATGGATGGTGATCATGCAGTGCGACACCTACACACTTAATTAAAGTTCTGAATATATCAAAAACTGCTTAAAATTTAAGCATAGAAATGGTGTGCTTTATCGGCATGTAAAACCACATTTCATTTTCGATCATTTTATCTTGCCTTATTTTCAATGTTTTCAGACATAAACATAAGCTTCATAAGCTAAAAGTAACTAATTATAACAATTTTTTCAATAGTTTGGTTTGAAGAATAACAACAAACGATTTCGTTATTTAAAACGTAACTCTGTTATAAGAGTTGCTACAATGAAATAATAAAATATATTCATTGATACATATAATAACGAAATATTCTGCTATATATATATATATACATATATATACATTAAAATATCTCAACAACGGTTCGTTGTACATCAATAGAGTTAATTATGAAAAAAAAAATTAGGATATTTTTTTTTTCTGCGCATGATGGTATAAAACCGAATTTTGTATATTTTGCCGTTCTTGAGCTGGAAGAATGTTGAAACATAAAAATTCCAAAATTTCTAACCTTTTTAACAAAATTCAGAGCTTTTATATTTTTCTCGTAGCTAATAGGTTAAGTTTCATGTGTATGTAAAGTTTCAAGTTTCTACCTTCAGCAGTTTGGACTGTGTTATTCATTTCTTAATCAGCCTCAACTCAGCTGTATGGTAGATACACCGTGAAAGTTATGATCGGCTATTTGTACTTGCATTTGGTTCTATTTTCTCAATTTTCTTTTTTCCTTTTTCTTAAACTCTATTTTCTCAATTTTGTTTTCATTCCTTATACACTCATTGACAAGATGGCTTCCATATTAACAGAATTCATTTAGAATATCCGTGTAGAACATTTAATTTTTGTTATTAAAATATAAAAAACCATGCAAAATTTTAATTTTAAGTATAGGAATCGGTAATATGAACTTAGATTTGGAGCAATTATAATTAATTGACACAGCTGTTTAACGGTTCCGATGACCATTTAATCTTAAAATTTAATTGAATTTTTGATGAAACTATATACTGTAACAATTCTATGTATGTTGATACCATTTGCTTCACAAAATACAGGTTAGAAGTATATATATATATATATATGTGTGTGTAATTCGGCAGTAGCTCTAATCCGATGAGTAGTTTCTTTGTGAGTGGTATGTATCTATAACACACATTATTAATAGCAATGTAGTTTATCCTCTTTCGACATTTTAAAAATAGTTGAAAATATCAAAATATCGAAATTAGATCCACGTTTCAAAATAGTTTAAACTATTAAAATATCGAAATTATAACTGCTATATTTCGGAAACTACGAATTCGATACGAAATCTATATCCTTATAGCTTGCTATATCCTTATAGCTTGCTATCTCCTTATAGCTTGCCTTATGGCTTACTATATCCTTATAGATTGCCTTATGGTTTGCTATATCCTTATGGCTTGCCTATATCCTTATGGCTTGCCTATATCCTTATGGCTTGCCTATATCTTTATGACTTCCAAAAGGCTACAATTTATTGCTTATACTATTCAAAATAAATAAAACTGCTGCTTTTGCCAGAGATGTTAAAATATTTTTGCCAGAGATGATGATTTTATGAGATGTCATTCACATAATAAAAATAATTGTCTTCTAACATTTAAAGAGCCGCCTCACATATTTAGAATATTATTTGTTTTTTATTGAAGATTCTGCCGTTTGATCGTATATCCTTAAACCTAGCAATGGCTTTTACCCAAATTTTAGTGTTTATATAAATATCAATATCTATAACACACATTATTTATAGCAATGCAGTTTTGTGGTTTAAAATATGTACGATTTTTTTAATAATTTTAATAGGGTACTTTTTTCCAGTAAAAATGTTTCTGATTAACTTTAAAATGATGTAATGGCTTTAAGAGATTTTATCTGCAAATATATTTTTAGAAATTTTATTTCTCTTGGTAAAAAATTTATTTTGGCATTTTGAGAGCAAGTGTTTTGATTCCAAGCTTCCCCTACAGGCGATTTTTGCGATTTTATAATTACGTGATGTTTTAGTTCACGCCCACCAAACAAATCAATGCGTTTACCACATACACGAAATCCCCAGTAAACACAAACTACATGGTAAACTGTAGTGTATTTAGCAAAAACATGTCCCAACATATAATACATAATGAAATAAATTGCTTTTGATGGTAGTGTCATAAAAATGATTTTGTTTATTTCATTACTAGCAAAACAGGCGGCTGGCATTGATTTGTTTGTACACATTCATTTGATATATTTGTTGCAAAGATTACTAAACATATATTTGGATTTTTTACACGTCAAATTTCAACTGATTTTATTGGGGAGTTTTTCTTTTTTATCATTACAACTTTTTATTTAACTTGATTTGGTGTTTGTTTATTTATTTGTTTGTTTGTCAGTGTAATTCATATTTTTGAGGCTCCAAATCATCAAGTTCAATTAGTCACAGAGACATGAAATTTGGTATGTAGTTTTCTGTTGTGGTACATTTAAATTCTGTTATATTTCAACTAATAGGGTCAGTTCGTCCTGGGCTTGGCATAGAATGTAGTCGTTTTTCAAATCTTTAAGGCCCCAACTAATCAAGTTCTATCTGTCATAGCAACACGAAATTTGGTATATCATTGACCTTTACGGTACATTTTAATTCTTTTGATTTTTAACTTTATAGACACTTAAGTTACGTACATTTAAAATTTTAATAAATATATTTTTCATAGATTTAAGTTACATATAAATAATAAAAGGGTGTTTTTAAAAAAAAAAAACTACGTTTTTTTAGTTTACTTGTAATGAAATAAAAATAAAAAAAATCGCAAATTAAAAAAAAAAAAATTTTTTCAAACATTTCAATCTTTTAATACCTATTTCACTTTTAATCCCTGTAAATGTTGTCAAATTTAAATAAATTATATTTATGCAAATTCAAAAGAATCACATAGTATATATTAATGAGAAACAAAGTAAGTGACATTAAAAAAAATAGTGCATACTAATGATTATATGATACTTTTTTCATAACATTTATTTAATTTAAATCGCGATGACATGTTTATTATAACATACATCAACCTCAATTAGACATATCAACGTTGTAAACACTGGGTTGCGTAGATTTATTGTGAAAAGAATTCTCGCTGCCTTGCAGGATGAAGAAAGTTCCGACAAATAACTAACTTCGGTTTACAGCATGCCTCTCGCAGAAACTCTATGATGGCAAGAAATGATGTGTTTGTTATCCCGTAGGAAATCTCCCGTTAAGAGGATTTTAAGCTCGAAATTTCTTTTCCCGACACTAAACTTCGAAAAATATTTTTTGGTAAAAAATATATCCTAAAAGATATTTTTTATCGTATAGTGAAAGGAATAGATACTTGTTTCTGCTAATAATTTGGTGCACACAAAAATAAAAATGAATAGTGATATGTCTGAAGATATAAGCCTGTTAGATATTCGAATTGTTGTGTTACTGATTCTCACTTTTCTTTCATTGGATCTACAAACCTTTTTTCTTATATATATATATATATATATATATATATATATATATATATATATAAATATAAATTATTAAATCCAAAGTTAGAATGTATGTAGTAACTCATAATACACTATTCCAAAATTTTCTACAAAATACAAAGAAATAAAAGAAATTAAGACATAAAGAGGAAATAATAAAGCGTAATGCAGGTCATAAAGACAAAGACAATCAACAAATTTCAAAAATGAGGAATGCAAATAAGAAAACAAAAAAATCAAGCAAAAAAGCTTGCACATGGAGGAGATTTAGGCTTACGATAAGTTCATTTCGAAAAAATTCTTTTCGGGTCCATATATCCCTTCGAAATGAACACAAAAATGCTTGTTTCTGAAACACAAGATAGATTTTATCTATAAACTTGTGTTATATGGACGACAAGCATATAGATTGGAACAATAAAGGAAACATAAATACCTCAAAATACACCTCTTCAGCGCAACCATGACGAGCAAAATATGACTGGACCAATGTTGCCATATGCCAAAATGAAAAGATGTGATTTGCTGTTGCCAAAGAGAGTAATAAAAACTGTACTGCGCAAAAGCAATAAAATGAAATAAAATGAGTTATTCAACAGTTAAAGCTTCAAGATAAAAAGATGAAAATATAATTTCAAGAGAATGAAGAAGTACGGATAAAATAAGATAATAAGGGGAGAATATGAGAATTTTAGGCTAATCGAAACTTATTAACTATACTATTTACTAAATATGCAGGATATTGATACATTTTACTGGTAATTTTGAGGTTATTAATGTGCAAAGCATGAAATTTTTTATCTGATAATCTATAAATTCTAAAAAGTTGATTAAGTATAATATTTCTAAACAATTGAATCGAGTTGCAGGAATTAAAAGGTAATAATTTATTAATATTAAATTTAAAAAAATCTTTTTTATCATATAATTTAGTAACTATCCCATGAGCAAGTTCTATAATTAGATTTAAACCCAAATAATAAATATTATTACTAATAGAAGTTTCATTAGGTATTAATTCCAAATTATCCGGATAGAAATCTATATCTATGACATAGTTATCAGTAAATACAAGACAAATCAGATCATCTACATATCTATAAATTTTATAATCAGTTGAAGTAAAGAATTTTTCATATTGATATAGGTATAAATTAGCTAACATACTGCTACTACAGCCACCTTGTGGAACACCTGAGACTTGTAAGTATAATTTATTACCTTGAAAGATATAATTATTGAAAAGAACAAAATGGAGAAGCTTAGGAAAATTGGTAAATTTAGTAAGATTAGAATGATTAGTAATATAAGCATTATATAAAGCTAAAATGACTTCATATAGATCAGTGATCTTAATATTATTAAATAGATCTTTAAAATCAAAAGTTTGAAATCCTATTATTTTACCTAGCGTTTTTAATTTATTTTTTAATTCCTTACTGTTATTTAGAATAATGTAGCTATCACCAGAATCTCGTAAATTGCTATTTAGTACATTTAAATAATTTAGTAATAATTTACTAGCAGTAGTATAGAGTATATATATATAAATATATATATATATATATACTCTACTACTGTTGTAAAATATATATATATACATACATATATATATATATATATATAAATATATATATATATATATATATATATATATATGTATATATATATATATATATATGTATGTATATATATATTTTTTTTAAAGTTTCTGTTCTATTAGAAACAAGTTAAATTGTACAAAGGTTCAAATTTATAATATTATTAATTGCACAGATATTTGAATCTTAAAACACGTGATATTTACATTGAAGGACAAAAATAATTACAATAGAGTGAAATTTGAAAGTTGTGAAATTTTTAAAGACAAAATTTTAAGCTATTCAGTAAAACTAAATTGAAATGGTTCAAAATTAATTTTATTTGAATGAATCTCTTAAGTGAAACGAACGCCCAAAAGACTTGTCTTGCGACAAGCGTCAAAAACATTGGGGTTAAAAAAAATGATTGATAGATATGCACAATATACCCCCCCCCCTTTTTTTTTTTAGATATTTTATTTTAAATTCCTCATTGTCGAAATTCTTATAACTTTTTAAGTAATAATGAACTGGGGTATGCCAGTTATTTCATGTATAAATCTACCAGCTTCCTTATCAATTATATATATATATATATATATATATATATATATATATATATATATATATATATATATATATATATATATATATATATATATATATATATATACAGAGAGAGAGAGAAAATTTTACCCCTTATTTTTTTTTTACATTGCATCCATACAGTTGGAACACCAAAATTTACATTCAGAATTCTTAGAAACGCAAACATTAATGCATAACTCCAATTACTTCATACTGCGAGCATCTCGAAGTCGTCATTGATACAGAGGGCGACACTGTTTGGATCCTACCTGTAATCTCTCTGTTGCTTCTGCATGATACTGGTCTGGGTGCGTGTTTCTAATCCGATTTGAAGGGATTACAACACTTCTCGACACTACCCCTTGTATTACGCATCCCAATGGATAGAAATCGGGATGGTATGATAAGGGAGGGACTCAGTTTCAAGATGATTACATCGGGATGGTATGATAGGTCTTTTGTAATTTATCGTAAAAATAAGCAGATCTGAATTGGCGGGGTTATTTTTATTGTTATGCAATCATTTTGGGCTCACGAGAGTAATTGGACTAGACTATATTGGCTAAGTGGACTTGACTGTGCTATATTAGCTATATGTATTTAACTGGTCAATGTGAGCTATATGGACTTAACTAAGCTATATTGGTTATATGGACTTAAGTGGGCTATATTATCTATATGGACGACAAAGCTACAGTGGCTACATGGAGTTGACGAAGCTATATTGACTATATGGACGACTGGGTTATATTGGCTACATAGATTTGACTGGGCTGTAATAGCCATATGAGCTTAACTGGGCTATATTGGCTTTAGTAAAGAGTATTATAAAATATGTTACGTGAAATCATCTTTGAGACAACACAACAACTTTTCAATGAGCAGTAAACTTGTGACTTGATTTTATAAAATTGAGTACCGAAAGTATTTATGTTAAGCCCCTATTACACGACAGTAATTTGGGACAACAAACCGTTCGCAAAACAGCTCAGACAACAGATTTAGCCACAACATTTTAAGTTTAACCCGAAAATGTTGTTGTTGAGGGAATGCGACCAATCAGAAGTGCATAAATCCGAAACGTCACAGGTCACGTGCTTTCGAGTTATTTTATTTCTTAATGGCGACCAAGATGGCCAATAGACTGTTTTGGAATGCAAAAATGGAAGCTGGTCTTATTGAACTTATGCAATCCAAACGGAACCTCTGGGATGTTAAGAGTACTGTTTACAGTAAGAGAACTCTAAAGCTTCCCCATTTGCTGTTTGGAGTGACGTTATTTTCGTTCTGTGCTGCGTGGACTGACGTCTCAAACGTCCCAAAGCTGGTTTGCGAACGGTTCGTTATACCAAATTACTGTCGTGTAATAGGGGCCTTAGACAGAGGAATGCAGATGGAAGGGGAGGGGTAGTAAAATTTATGTCCACATCTGGTAAACTACTACACTATATGTAAAATCTCAGGGAGCAAGTTAAAAGTTATTACAATTACATCACATTATCATTCTACAAACGTGGTTTGTAAGTCAGTCACTTTATGATATGGTATTTTTATGATATTTATGTGCAGCAACAGAAACGTCACGAAAAGTGGTCGCATGTCACACAGAATATGTAATGTTGAATTTACACTGCTACAACATATGTTTGACGTGCTGAGACGCGACTGCGACAACAATGTAACATTTTGTTACGATGCTTACTGTTCGGGTATAAGCGAAAAAAATAGTTTTATTTTTTTTTTTTTAATTTTGAACAATGACCCAAAGAAGTAAACCCTTTTTTCTGGCTCATGAAGATTTATTAAGTTCGAACAAACTAACCACAAATCGAAACAAATTAATTGAAACAACATAAAATTGTGTTTGTATGAGGTTTTTTTCTTCCATCTTCAACACCATATTTTATTCAACCTTTATAGAAGATACTTTCGCACTGAAAGACTACTAAAAAGTCATCAACTCGACACATTGACTTGATTTCTTCTACTTTGGCTATAGTTGGAAAATTACCCAGCGTGAACAGATAACAGGCAGCAAAATGGTATCGCCCATACTTGTCATGCTTGCATTATATTAAGCTTGCACGCGCAAACTTCAGGCAAATGCTTTCCAATAATAGGCACTCAAAAGAGATAAATGGCGAAAAAAAAATCTTTTCAAAAAGCAAGAGCAAAAGTTGTGCTGGTGTTTTTAAGACATCGCCCAAATTTCAATGAAAAGGCAACACAAAGCAAGAAAACAAAAATCACGCGTTTTTTTAAATTGCGATGCTTTTTTTCACATTATATCACTCTGTATCTGTACCAAATTTGGTTTAAATCAGTTCTGCCGCATTCGCGATATTGCAACCTAGTTCACATCGCGCATGAGCTTAGACTTCAGAATAAACCCATCAAAATTTCTAAAACTCTTAACTACCTAGGTATTATAATTGACAATAACTTAAAATGGAGCGCTCACATATTCTACTTAAAAGAAAAATGTTTCAAGTTGTCCTCAACATTTGGAAAAATTTCTGGGAATAACTGGGGGGTTAATAAAGCTCTTTTAAAAATATGGTACTTGACTGTAATTGAAAAGGTTATTATTTACGGATCTGGGGTTTGGGGGGGTAATCTCACACGGGATCAAATTTCAAAACTTACTTCATTACAAAGAATCTTTTTATTAAAAATCTGCCCTGGTTTTCGGACAACTTCGAACATTTCTCTTTTTTCAATTACCGGTATTCCCCCTGTCCATTTAGTCATTAAAACTCTTTTTATTAAATATAACTTTTGGAAACATAAACTTAACTTATTTTCGGACCCCTCCATTCCCTCCCCTGATCAATTTGATTCCCTTTGTTCTCTTTCTAGCCTTCCTCCTCCCCTTCGTGTTTTAAATTTTTCTTCCTCGAACCCTTCCTCGTTTTCTAGGTTTAATGTATTCACAGATGGGTCAAAACTGGATAATAATGTAGGTTTATCAATATGCATTTTCGAAAATGATCGACTGATCGAATCATTATCCTTTAAACTTAGAACTGGAAACACAGTTTTTCAAGCCGAACTTGAGGCCATCAACCAGGCCATCCTCTGGGCCGGCAAAAACAATTTAAAAATCAACATCTTTTCGGACAGTCAGTCATCTATTTCGGCTTTTAAATCTATCAAGAATAAAACGAAATTTCTATCTAAAATTAAAACTAATGCTCACCCCTACAAATCATTAATTAACTTATCCTGGGTCAAGGCCCATTCTAATATTCAGGGCAACGAAGTCGCCGATGAACTGGCCAAACAAGCTACGATCTCCGGCACCCCACTCCTTATACCTTTTCCCTACTCCTTTTTGATTAATAATTGTAAATCTTTCCTTCTTAAAAATTGGCAATCTCTTCTTAATGATTATATTTCCCCCCGGACTCATGACCCTGCCAGAATTCTAAGCTATTTACCCAAAGTCAACCCCAATTTTCAAATTTATAACAAATTCTTAATCTATTTTTTAACGGGTCATGGTCCTTTTCTTGACTATCTTCATTTTTTCAAACATAAACGTTCTTCAAATTGTCTTTGTAATTCATATGGTGACGTAGATCATTACGTCTTTAATTGCCCCCATACCTCAAAATTTCACTTAACCCGTCCTCCAGATAATCTTCGTGCGACTTGGTTCTCTGGTGTCAGAACCAATAAAATTCTTTTAAATAGGTTGAAAAACTGTGTTTTAATTGCGAGAGAAATCTCCAATCAGGTTCCTTAGCAAGCTTGGTGCCAACTGCTTTCAATTTTCTTCGGTCAATGTTGTCCTCCCTGTTCCAGGCGTTTGTCTCTTATTGTTTCTGTACTTACACTTTTTGGTGTCCGTCTTTTGTATATTTTGTTTCCTGTTTATATTTCTCTGTTGTATATATCTGTTTTCCCTGTGTTCCTCGGCTGTTCATATATTTGAAAGTCTTACTATGTACATGTAGTGCTATATTGCACTTAACTGTATCCGGTTACCTCAACTGATTGTAACCTTTATTCAGCTATGTTCCTTTTGCTTTCTTTTGTTGGTTTTTACTGTATTGTCCCTTTTCCCGCGGTTGCTCGGATTCTTTTGGCCATACGTTTTACATAAATTTAATTTCATTTTAAGAAAATAATTTAATTTTTTCCTCAAAATTCAAAATTTGTTGAAATCTACGTTTCTTTGCCTCCCTTCCCACTGTATTTTATGTAAAACTCTAAAACTGTCTGTATATATATTTACCATGTAACCACTTTATTGAATTTTAAATAATTGCAGACTGAAACTTGGTGACTGACTGGAGGACGGTTTCGGCTAACCTCCTCTCCCGGCCACACATTAAACTGCCGTAAGCCCTAGGGTTGGCTGTGTGGTCTGGGCCTTCGACATCGCGCATGAGCAGTGGCGTTGCCAGGGGGTGGTGTGATAACCCTCTCCCAGGAACCCATCGAAGCCATTGAATTTCAAAGAAATGATAGAGAAATGCGAAACAAAATATTTAGTTACCACACACCTCTTCCCCAGAAAATTTTTCTGGCGAAGCTAACTGCACATGAGCGTGTTGCGCACAATACCGGCAGATTATCAAAATTAGTGTGGTTGTTTTCATGTTCGTGTAACATTCTACATTTGTACCAAATATGTAGTAATCAACCAAGTAGTTTAGGAGAAAATGCGGATACATTGGCTTTTCAGAAACTGACCGATCGATAGATAGACAAGAATGTTAAAAAGCGGTTTTTTGTAATTAAAAAAACTGCACAGTTATGCTCAAAAATGTCGATTTTCAAATGGTCCAAAGATTGTCTTGAACATAAAAAACAAGAAAGATCAATCATGCTCAAAGCATTGATTATGAAACACTTTCCAACTTCAATGCAATTTTATTTAAAAAGTCGAAAATGCATTCCTCGGTAATATTTTAAAACTTATCACAATACTACATTGATTTATTATATTTGAAAACTTAAACCTACATTGAAAAAAATGAACTTCATTCAAATGACGGCATTGAAATATAAATTGCCTGGTTTAAATATCTCTAAAATGCAATACATTCCACGGTAATATTTTTAAAACTATCATAATACTACGATAATTTATTATATTTGAAAACTTCATCGAAAACAACTGAAATAAATTCAAATGACGTCATAGAAAAAATAACACGCCTGGATCTCTCTATAAAAGCAGGATTTCATTCATAACTTTCTCCATTTCATTCATCACAATACTATAATAATTTATTTTATTTAAAAATTAAGACCATGGAGCTACAATTCATAAACTTTATGCTTAAAACTTCATCGAAAAAAATCGTCCTTCTGTTTATAAAATCAATTAATATTTCATTCATATCAGCCATGCAGACTCCATGGACTGAATTATTTTGTGTTAAAGAAATACAGTAATTCTAATACAACTCATTCTACATATTTTGCTGTTTACATTTTACATAGGTGAAAAATAGGCTTAGTTGTAGAAATAATCAAATTTGAATGAGAATTTAAACTCAAATATATTGTCATTGTGTTGTTTTAGTATGTAGATGCACAGAATTTAACCAAAAATAAAGTAGTTTTAGGACGGATACAACACTCAATATGAATTAAAAAGAACTTTAAAAAATCACGATTTTGAAACAAGATGGATGCCATATATCATTTTGAAGTGGGTCATGTGATCGTTTTATATCATGGTCACGTGATCGTTTCATATAAGATGTGTAATTATTATTTTAATTTTTATTTAAAAAACTACTGAATATATTTCGCTGAATTTTTTTTTATATATTTTATGGAACAATTTGACTATTACCTAAAATTTTCGAAGCAATTTGTGAATTTTAAATCCGCTTAAAAAATGTTTGAATAATTAGGTCCCATAGGGCTCAATGTATTTCATTTTTTCAACCCGGGTTCAATCCAAAACTAATTGGGTGATATTATTCATTTATATTCCCATAGGTCCTACAGACCGTCTGAACAACATACTAAAATTTCATTTTGATTAAGTCATTTTTACGGCAGTTATCGTGCTAACGGACAGACCGACAAACAGACAGACAGACAGAATGAACAAAGTCATAAACACTTTTCAACTTTGTTGTAAAGTGTTAAAAACTCTTTTTACCGAGCAAAGTAAAAATGTTTGTCGGCGCAAATTTTCCGTCTGGAAAATTAACACTTTTAAAAAAGTAAGTTGCAACATTTTTAATTAGTTTTACTCGTATATTTTGTTTAACAACGTATGGCGCTTAGCGTTGAAAACAGCCATTTTTAGTCGAGAAATGGTGGAATTAAGTTTTTACCCGGGATCGATGCTATAAGTATGCAAAGTTCAAGTCTTCTAGGTCACATAGGGACAGGGCTACTCACAGAAATTGTGTGCTCCTACAAACAGTTCTTAAAAGTCTTCCTTCATATTTGATTTTTCCTATTTTTTTTCAAAATTTTCATGTCTTCACTACCCATAAAATGAAAATATTGGTGGTATGGGCACCCTTAGAAGACCGAGCCCCTCCCAACTTTAATGGTTTTCGTCCCACTTATGGACGGCCTTGAAGGTTCGGGAAAGCTCTTTGTAACAACATTCTATTTCATTCGCCCCCTCCCTCTCGGGGAAATAGAAAATCTGGTTTGGTTAGGTTATATTTCGTGGTTGATTATCTACGTGTGCAAAGATTCAGTCTTCTTGGCCACCGGGGGGCTTCTAAAGAATTTGGAAAGACACAAACACTTCAGATAATTATTACATAGATTATTAAAAAGAATTCTATTGTCGAATTTTATAATTTTTTTCACTTCATATTATAAATAAATTTCAGGTACTACTTTCTAAAAGGTGTTTCGGCCGCGTGTCAAAAATTGTGAAGACTCCTGCCCTACACGGATGAAGTGACACAACTCTTTTTTTTTTTTTCAATCACTACCGATGCACACAGCCGATAAAACCTCAACAAATGAATCGGATCCCGTCTAAATAAAAGACACGATAAAATAAACAATTCCCTACACCGCGCACAACAACCCAAACAACCCATCCTGGCTGTGTAAACTGGAAACTCAACGCGCCCTAATGAATCACTTAGCAGCAAATTAGCCACTTCCTGCTTCTTCCCATTCCCACATCTTCTGGGGACTGACCTAAACGGAGGCAAAATCGGAATCGAAATTCGGCGCACGTCGCATTCGATTTCGGTCGTAATGATACGTTCGCGCCGAACAATGTGCGGAGAGGGGCCATTGTTTGTTATTGTCGATTATATTACGAGCGACAGCAGATATCGCGCGCAGATGAACGCGAGCAGATTTTTCATTGGGGACCGAGACAGGAAATCGACGATTGGGAATATTTAATTACAGAGGCTATGTGCGCGAATTACGATTATTATAGAGACATAATCTGATGCATTAGGATTTGTAATGGATACAAGGGCGACTTAAGCCACCTGTGCAGTTCGAGATGACTAAAAATCTTTTAATCAAGAAAAGCTTTATGTCATTTTGTCAGCACTAGTGGACCCTATTATCTTCTATCCATGTCAAGACCATGACCACCTATAGGGGAGGGCAAAGGGGTATACTTGCCTCCCACTCTTCGACGTTCAAAATCACAAAGTTGGGCATCAAGATATTTATTTTATTCATTTATAACCCAGGCCGCCTAACTCATCCAAAGGGAAAGCGGCAAAAACACATTAACAAGACAATACATATAAACAAACCGTCGACCGTCCAAACAGTTACCTTACACCTTTCTGGTAGGTCGGACGGTCTGGGTTTCAACATAAACAGACCGTACATACATAGATAATATAGTCTATGTATGTTTTGTTTATGGGTATTGTCTTTTATGTGTTTTTCTCGGCCGTCCCATGTAACCGCTCTACACCCTTTGGGTATCTAGTCGATATCGTACGATGTATCCCTTAGTTTGCCCCACTGAGATCAGTGGTTTGTCCCCCCCCCCCTTCCGGATAAAGTTCTATGGGCGTTCATCATCAGGGCAGGTTTTAAGATTGCAGGGGGCAAAACGTATGAGATCGCTTTCAACATATAAATTTTAATACAGAGCTGTACACATATTTAAAAAAAAATAATTTATAAAAAATTCTAGTTATTAATATATTTCTAAAGTCATGCGTATAGTCACATAATTCACTCGTAGGGGTTGTTCCCAAAGTTAAGATTATGATCTCAAATAACAGTGCCTACGAATTTCACGCTCATCCATATGGAATAAGCGCTGCCTTAACCCTTGGCGGGGTTCTTAAGCAAAGACAAATTTTAGGGGACGCCATACAACTTTTATAGTACAAACAGGGTACATTAAGCATGGACAGGGGCTTCCAGAGCGTCGTCGGTCCTAGCACTTGCCTGCTTTGCCTAGGATAAAAAAAGTCCCTCTATAGAATAAACCTGTACTTCTCAACCTTCATGAGATCGCAGCTCGGTAAATTATTTTTTTATTTACCATTCTAATTCTTGTTTCAAGTTCATACATTAAACTAACATAAGTATTAACAATTAATCATGGCATAATCATAAAGCGTATTAGTACGTATACAGTGTGGCATGTTGGCAAATATAAAATTCCATTTAATCTTTTGCTTACGGGTGGGACAGCGTCCATCCTAAACGAAGAACCGCTCAAAAAGACAGGTATTTGACATACCCTATCCCAAACAGTTCGATTCTCCTTTACTGGTATTGGCGTCCATGGACGCCGGGACGGAAGGACGCTGGACTTTAGGATGGACGCTGTCCCAACCACAAGCAAAGGGTTAAATACGTTATCAATCACTGGACCCGTGAAATCGTGTACCATATTGTAATTTCCTCAGACTAGCATCATTCAATTAATTTGTGCTGATTTTTATTGACATATCTCATTTTTATCACCTAACATTTATAATATTATTCAATATAAAACGGATTATTGGTATTATTAAATTTATTTTCTGATGTTGGTGTGAAAATAAATGGTATTGAGAGAGAAAAATATTTATCCATTGTACTTCACGATGGAAGTCAGCTGAGCAGTCACTTATTCCTATTAAAATTGAAATGCGGCTTGGTCACTGCGACAATTTGCTACACAGTTGTTACTTTGGCTTTCTGGTTCAGAGTTTTTTCGACACATTCATAAATATTATTCACTTTGCGATATTTCCACTATGAAATATTTATTTATAAAAAATGCTTAGGAAACTGAAACGATAAATGCCAGCAGCAAGAAATATCTGCAATGGCAACTCAGTTGCGCAAGTATGGAAGTAACATGGGGATCCATAAAGAAAGGCAAGGGAGCATTAAGCAAGTCGATCTTGTAGGTTTTTATCCTTGAGTTTCTCCCAACTGGAAAAAGTTCTATTGTCGCTCATAGGCAATAATGGCAGCTCAGCTGTGTACGTATGATAGCAGACCCGCTGCTTTAGCGTGAAGCCATTGTGTGTCTGTATATGAGATGCATGTTCCTCTGTCTCAAAAGTTATTCCAACGAAACTTATTGAAATTGCGGAGAAAAGTTACTTATGGATTACTATGGTGGTGATTAAATTTTAGAATAAATAAATAAGAAAAAAATGAAGCTATTTTATATTTATTTATTTTTACTTTCTCATACCTAATATTGATAAAGTATCGTTGTTCACGAAAATTTTCGATTTCGAGATTTTGATGCCAATATATGTCTTAAGACCTCCTGATCACGCTTTGACTATTTTTGGAGGGATGTCCGTCTGTCTGTCTGATGTGAATGGTCGATTTCTTATGTAGACGATAGCAGCCGCAAATACTAATGGATTTCCGCGAAACTTTATATCCGGCTTTGTTATCAAAAAATTGAGAACAAGATAAAATTATTTTTTTTTTAATTCGAGCGAAAATTTTGAATTTTATTCGAAATTCTATATTTTTTAACATGGCAGCATAGAGCAAAATTTGACCATGCATAAAAGGGTTTATTTATGGCTTAAT
The DNA here is from genome assembly GCA_951213105.1 of Amaurobius ferox. Classification (NCBI taxonomy): domain Eukaryota; kingdom Metazoa; phylum Arthropoda; class Arachnida; order Araneae; family Amaurobiidae; genus Amaurobius; species Amaurobius ferox. The sequence goes on along the minus strand of OX578143.1, from coordinate 66,665,613 downwards.
GATCACGAGACTTAATAGTTTTAACCATTGTTGTGAAAAATAGCCCCGATACAATTTTTTTTTTGTTCGGGACGTCATTAGTTTTGTGACGAGTAAGTTACCCCCCGGGGGGAAGGGGGTAAATTGTCAAATATGGTATCAATCAAAAGATTTTTTTCAAGCCCTTTCAAGTGAAAGGTACAAGGCTTTCGTTGTAATTATATGGACCCACAATACCGATTTTTCAATTTTTTTCTGGTAAAATTTAAAAGAAAAAATGAATTTTGGCATTAAAAAATCGAGTTAAGCCACACTCGTTAACTTTTTTAATGGCTCGTAGAAATCAATATTGGACATAAAAGATTAAGATTACTGAAGATTAAAATAATAATTTGACAACCCAATTAAAAATACCTTATCCTAAAAGCTGTTTATTGTCTCCAAAATTTTAATAAATTCGTTTAAAATAAAGTAAAATTTAAAAAAAAAAAGTCAAAAGTTTATGTTCGGAGTTTTATTTACAATTTTTTATAATTATAGAAACAATACTTTATAGTAAGGAATATTAAGGGGAGTGCTTTTTTGCCCTTTGAACCCGTTTGTGTATGTCATTGATCCTGCATAGTTGGCCATATGGCTCACGCCTGAATTCTGGTCCACGCTGAGTTTCGATTGTCCAAGCCGCCTGATTCCTTGTAATGACCGGCTGGGCAGCGTTTTGATTAGACTGCTGATGAAAATAGAAACATTGTCATGGAAATGAAAAGATTGTCATTAATGATCGATATTTAAATGAATACTTTCTGCACCAAGGAGGTACAGATAGGTTCGAATTACTGTGATTTGAAACAGCAAACACAATCCCGATGTGCTCAAAGAATCGCTACAATTTGCCGGAGAATTCAAATCACGTAGCAGTGAGCATTGAGACAATGTCTGTGGAATTCGAACCATTGTTTGCCATCGCAAGGTGACAATGGCCTTCCATTACAAAATAGGAGATGTGCAGATGATGAGGTTTGAACAGCCAGTTGTCCTATGAACGAAACAGGAAACAGTTCTTGCAGATTTTTTTGTATTTCGAACTTATACATTTGTTTGGAAACAGCAGTCAAGCATGCATAAAATCAGTGACGGAACAACACATCTTTAAGAGGTGTTTTACTTTCCCTGCAATACATGGTAATGTAGGGAAAGTATTGGAATCGTGCCGAAAATCGCAACTCGAATGTTCAACGGATCTACACGTATTGAGACTACCTCTAGAACTCCAAAAAACTATTTTTAGCGTGACGTCTGTGTGTGTGTCTATGTGTCTGTCTGTCTGTCTGTGCAGATTTTTAAGCACTTTAACTGAAAAACTGATTGACCGAATTTCATAAAATTTAGTAGGTAAATCCATTGTGGGTGACCCTGGTGCTGAGTAGATTTTGGAATGATTCGGGATACAGGAACATGCCATTTTATGCGAAATGGTCAGCAAAAATTGACTGTATCCACTCTAGCTAAAAAAAACTAATAGACTAAATTTCACAAAATTTGGGAGATAGACACTTGTCGGTTAACCTGGTCCTGATTTAATTTCGGTACGATTTGGAAAAAAAGAACTTGCCTTTTTTTACGAAATGGTCCGCAAAGATCGTTAAATCTAAAAATAAAAGACTACATATGTTCAAATATATCAATTAAATACTTATTTTATGCGTAATTTTTGACGACAAAAATAATAAGACCAACCCTACTACTCTAGGACTAGCCGTTCTCGAGATATTTTAGGTTTTTCGCATTTTCGCTACGCCCCCTTTGAAAATAGGTCCAGTTACCAAATGAAAACGAAAATTGAATTAAAAGTGTAAATCCAGTGCCATTTAAAATACTTATGGCTGTTATTTTGTGCAATTAAACTCAATTTAATGAATTACCGAATAAATAAAGAGAACATGAATATGAGACTGCAGGGAAAGTCATGTGCTGCCCACATTAGATTATTATATCTTGGAATCGCGCTCATAGTGTATCGACAAGCATCGGCAAAATCGATTTTGGCTTTTTTGGTGCTCTTCTGCTTTTGACGTTTTTGGAACCTCTTCCTGCTCGTACAGCTGCTTGATATTCGGTTCTGAAAAGCTTTGAAAGGTGAGGAACCGGTGCTCCGGTAATAGTCACTTCACTGGAAAATTCCAATGTTCCAATAGCATTTTGTAATAGTTAGGGGCTATTCCAATAGCATTTTGTAATAGTTAGGGGCTATTCCAATAGCATTTTGTAATAGTTAGGGGCTATTCCAATAGCATTTTTTAATAGTTAGGGGCTATTCCAATAGCGTTTTTTAATAGTTAGGGGCTATTCCAATAGCATTTTGTAATAGTTAGGGGCTATTCAATAGCATTTTGTAATAGTTAGGGGCTCCCGCTGCCGCTTGCAGACCAACAAACTTCGCGAGGCGGGGAATAGCAGGGGATCCACTCCTGCTTCAATTTTAAATTAAAATTAGAATTAAATTCAATTTTAAATTTAAAAATTTTTTAATATAGGGAAAAAAACAAATTCAATTAAATTCTGACTTTTGGGATATCCTCCAGAAAAAAAAGAGATATATTATATAATAAATATCTTTCCAAGAGTTTAATCATTTTGTATATGAGAGAGGCTTCACATTTAAAAATAAATTTGGTAGATAACAATTTTTCAATTTTTTTTTAATTTTATATAACTCATTATGATATACTTATTTGATGTCATTTTTAATGCACTTTCCTACGTCCTACAGAGTTAAAATTTGGTACACAGCTTAAATTTGTTAAACATTTTATTCTACAAAAATTTGGTGGATCTTTAAATATAGATCCTACATTTTTTTCAAAATGGCCTGCAAATAATCCCCGTTCGCTTCTATAAATCATTGTTGTAATATTGTTAAAAATTCTGATGTGGGCAGCACATGTCTTTCCCTGCAAACTCATATTCACATTCTCTTTATTTCTTCAATAATAATTTGAGTTTATCTGCACAAAATAATAACCATAAGTATTTTAAATGACATTGAATTTGCACGTTAAACTTAAATTTGGTTCTCATTTGATAGCTGGACTTATTATCAAAGGTGGCGTAGCGAAAACACGAAAAAACTAGAATATCTCAAGAACGGCTAGTCCTAGAGTAATGGGGTTAGTCTTATTCTTTTTGTTGTCAAAAATCACGTATAAAATAGGAATTTAATTGATATAATTGAGCACAAGTAGTCTTTTATTTTTATATGCAAAATTTTTGCGGGCCATTTCGCAAAAATAGTCCGTTCCTTTTTCCCGAATCGTACTAGAATAACCTACAAATGATTTGTATACCAAATTTTGTTAAATTTGGTATATAAATCACTTGTAGGTTATTGAAATATTATACACCAAATTTTGTTAAATTTGTTCCAATAGTTTTTAGCTAGAGTGAATAAAGGCAATTTCTGCCGGCCATTTCGCAAAGAAGGCAGATTCTTTTATTACGAATCGTACTATAATCTAATGAACATCAGGATTTACTACAAAAAACATACCTACCAAATTTTATGAAATTCGGTCTATTAGTTTTTCAATTAGAGTGGATGTAATATCCTCACAGACACACAGAAACACACACAGATACACCCTTACACACACAGACGTCTTCCTAAAAGTAGTTTTATCGTATTCTAGAAGTCCCAAAACGTGTAAATCCTTCGAAAATTCGAGTTCCGATCTTCGGCACGATTCCAATACTTTGAATACATACACACACACACACATATATTATCTGTGTATCTGAGTATTTAAATCCCGTGCGCCTATGCAATTACAATAGTTGTGATTTTAAATGATCCTAAAACTTTTATTATTTCATCAACGAAGCCTAATTTTAACTTATGCAGAATGCAAATATCTCAAGCGATTGTAAGGTGAGTTAGATAAAAATTGTTGAATTTTTTTCACACAAAATTATTTAGCTCCTCTGGAGTCTGGAATACAAGTTATATGAATGAAATATTCATTGATTTTGCATAGAGATTCAGATGATTTATATTTCGATACTGTTTTAAATATTTAAGTATAATAAATTACTGTAGTACTGTGATAATGTAAAAGATATCATCATTGAATGTATCACATTTTAGAAATTTTTAAATGAAATTGCATTTCAGTTGAAAAGTGTTGCATAATCAATGCTTATGCATGATTGATCTTTCTTGTTCAAAAATTATTTTTATAAAACATATTTCAATGTTTTTGATTTAGTGTATAGAAGCATTAAATAGTTTCACTTTAATGAAATGTTTTTGGTGACTTTAGTTAAAAAAATAAACTGACAGTGATCCATAATATTTATTTCTTGAACTATGGCATATCTTTGAAATCATATGTTTAAAAATCCACCAAGATATCTATTAATAAAGAAGTAATATTTTCAGTAGAAGGAATTCCCAGAGTTAGTATAATTACCTTATATACCTTAGTATAATTACCTTACTCCTTCGAGTCCTAAATACTCGCCTGCTACTTAAATAATACAGATATGGATAACACCACTCAATTTCCATAAATCGTTTGTTTTGAAGCAAAATTATCACCACGCTTCATTTATTCCTTGCGAAACCATGACAAATGTATAATGCTGGCGTCATATGCTCCATTAATATGCCCTTAATATTTGATACGCATTAAATAAGCACCCTGCAATCCGCCACGCATGCGTACAGACATCTGTTTCGTCGACCGTTGGCAGAACAACAGAACAATGTATACATATATCTCTTGAAAGCCAAGAAGATAGAAACCGATATCCAAGAAGTTTGACTTTTGGATTGCTTAAAATAAACGCAAATAAATGAAGAGACTCGAAGTCACAAAAAAGAAAAAAAAAAACGTTCTTTTAACCCAGAAGTAAAATTCACAAAAATAATTGCTATCTACTCGTAAGTAAGCTTTAATCCAAATAGAGCAAAATTTTCAGAGAAAATTTATAATATTGAAATAATTATATGTTCCCAAACATGAAATTTCATTTCTTAAATTCACAAATTTAGATACAAATGGTGAACTATAAAACTTTCTTTTTATAAAAATATAAAAAATTTGTTCCTTCATTCAAAATCAAAGTCATAGCAAAATATAGGTAATTTTCACCTTCGAAAACTACTATCTTCCCTTAAGTAATAAGATTAAAAAAAAATCTTAAAGACTTCATTGGTCTTTAGGAGAAAACAAATTCTAAAGGCTCCATTGCCTTCATTTAAAAATATCTGATGTGGGCAGTAAATGACTTTCCCGACAGACTTAAATTCATTTTCTTTTTATTTCTTTAATAATTCATTAAATTGCGTTTAATTGCACAAAATAACTGTTGCACTTTTGCACTTTTAATTCGATTTTTGTTTTTATTTGGTAACTGTACACTTTTTCAAAGGCGGCGCACCAAAAATGCGAAAAAATCAAAATATCTTGTGAACGGTTAGTCCTAATTAGTAATGAGGTTAATCTTATTCTTTTCCTCGTCAAAAGTTACGTAGAAAAGGAGCATTTAATTGATACAATACGTAGTCTTTTATTTTAGATTTTTGCGGATCATTTCGTAAAAAAAAATAAACTTTTTCCTTTCCAAATCATACTAAAATCTAATCAGCTTCAGGGTATCCCAAAAGTTACTTATCTACCAAATTTCGTGAAATTTGGTCAATTAGTTTTTAAGCTAGAGTGGATAATTGAGATTTTTGCGGGTCATTTAGGATGGTTTTTTTTTTAAAAAGGCGGGTTCTTTTATCCCGAATCGTACCAAAATCTAATCAGCACCTGGGTCTCACACAAGTGACTTTTTAATCAAATTTTACGAAATTTAGTCCATTAGTTTTTGAGTTAGAGTGGATACATACATTGCACAGAAAGCCACACACATATACGTCAGGCTAAAAATAGTATTTTCGTGTTCTGTAGGTCCCAAAACGTGTAGATCCGTTGAAAATTCGAGTTCCGATTTTCGATATGATTCCAATACTTTCCTTATACATTACCACGTCTTGCAGGGAAATAAATAAAATCTGATGTGGGCAGCACATGACTTTCCTTATATAATGCAATGAATTTACTACTTTTACAGTAAAAAAAAATAGGTTATTCTTATAGTAGATACTTATACTCTTTCCAAGATATTGAATTTTTGTCAATTAGTCGTCATTTTCATTGATTTAGCGTCATTTTTATCCATTTGGCGAGATTTTCGTTAATTTGGCAACATTTCAAAAAGTCGCCAAGTTGGCGATTTTCCGCCAAATTCGTTGCCAAAATCTCGCCAAGCGTTATATAGACGGAGGAATAAGTTATTCTTATAGCAGATAAATGACTATTGGCGTTCAAATACAAAAGTATTACTCAAAGTATGTTTTCTCATGAATGGAATGAACTAGATCCACGAGAATGATGTCACTAAATTTATCGCATGTTATTACATATGAAAAGTGAATATGTTTCTCAACAGTTAATACTTTTTTTAATTTATGGGATATTTTGATAAATTTATTTGAAAAATGTGCAATATCTCGAGAACGCTTCATGCTAGCGTTCTAAAATTTATGTCAATCGTTTTCTAAGGAAATATAACATAAGAAATGTCTATTTGAATAACTGTATTAAAGGTTTTGATTTTTTGATGATTTTTACAAAATTTCACTCGAAAAATTAGAGGAGTTCTGAACATTCGATTACATTTAAAAACAATAAGTTTCCAGTATTCACGGATTGTGATTTTTGTACCAAATTTCATTCGAATCGTTCCATTCGTTCGTGAGATATCATCTCCACACACACACACACACACACACACACACACACAGACAGACATCATCTTAAAAATGTTTGATTCGCGATCAGGGATGCTTGAAACGTGCTCTCCCGTCGGAAACTCGAATTCGAATTTTCGACCCCGTCACAATACTTTTCTTATACATTATGTATATAAGGAAAGTAAAAATAATAAATGAATAAACTTAAAAGCAAATTAAAAAAAAATTCAAAGTTACTGGAGATTTCCACAAATTTCCGTCGAACATGAAAACAGTAAATTTATAGTAATTTCAGAAAATTAAGGTGTGTGTGTGTGGGGGGGGGGGAGGCACTTTTTGCCCTTGGGTATGTCACTCACTGCCTGAAAGGAAACCGTAAGCTTGCAATGGGCGTCTTTAATTACTCTCTGTACATCGAGGATGAGAATTTGAATTTCTCGTCACGTCACATTCGAATTCATTCACCGAAGATGCGCTTTGAAACAATGTACGGTGACGGGTAGGATAGGGGTGGCGATTTATTGTTTTCGATACCGTGGTCCTCCACAGCCGTGCGAACCGATAAGTTGCCGGTGGCCGAGGCTAATGAATTCATATTCCGACCATAAAACATACAGGAAACAGTTATGAAACGCGTATCCGATGAACTCAGGGCCGTGTTTGGTTTTGCATTTACATCTCGAGTACGCTATTTGCATTTAATGGCCAAAGGTAACCACGAGGGCAGAAACGTGTTGAGTGTAGCGCTCGAAACGTACAGAAAGGACAGTGTAATCTGAAATAGTTTATCGCGCTGTTTGTTTCAATTTCTGAGATATTTTCTGTATGTGCTTCTGACTATTTGATAGATTCTGACTGTCTGACTCCAGTGATAGGATAGAGGGAAGTTGTAACTCAAATAACCCTAACATAAAATATGCCTAGAAATTAAAAAGAGGTATTAAATAGAGAATCATCAATCATTAGGAAAATAAAATGCACATTTCTAGTCATTCAAGCTAAAGATAATCAACAAAAATCAATGGTGTGGATTCGAAAATAGAAAAACAAAAAATATCCAAACAATAATGCTATACAAGTGATATATATATATATAAACAAATTTAATGATATTCAAAGAGTGAAAACAATTTAAAAGTTAAATACTAAGTATATATTACATATTAGATTAACAATACATTACCTTCATTAATATAACTGTACATTAAAATTATTGCGCTATATCTAATTATTGCGCTCTAATTGCAGCATATAAATAGGATAAAATTAATAATTTAACAATAAAAAAGTTAAATTAATTTGACAATAAAATAAGTTAAAAATGAATATATAAGATTATAGATATTCATTTTTAACTTATATTTTAAATTCTCTCTTACTCTCATTGTAAAATTATATATTATTACTTCTTATATTTTTTTATATAGTTTATGAGTTTTATATAGTTTTATAAGCCTAGATTATGTATCCTAAAATTGAAAAAATACATAAACAAATAGCTGAGAGTGAAAGTTATGAAAATTATTTGATAGAATTTGTCTTTGGAATTTGAAATAAGTATGTAAAGAACAGTGCTTTGACTAAAATCACTGAGTAAAGACAATTATGAATTTCTAGTACACACACCCGACGCTTCTCGGGATTTATGATGCACACCTGATGGAAATTAATCTAGAACGTACAACAAATTCTCGAAAACCGAAGTATGCTTTAACATTACATACACTTACAGCAAAAAATAAACAACTTGCTGCGCTAGCGTAATACTTTCTAAATAAGCGTGCGGATCTCATGCAATTTGAGCAATTTGGCTTTCGCTAGCACAAGCAAAAAATATTATTATTAAAGCTAAACTCTAGCATAATTAGAAGCGGAGATAGGATCAAATTAGTGAAAGAAACACAATAGATTGATAAGAAACACTATGAATTCAACCGACAGGTTTATCAGGAAAAGCTGGCATATGCATTGAAACTTTAGAAAAAAAAAAAAACCATTTTAAATCAGAAATCTGGAAAAATGAGCTGTAAAGTACCCAATTATCCGATGACAATTTGCTGATAAAAATTTGTATAATTAACAACAATCATTTATAACCACTGTTAAGACAATGTAATAATAAATTCATGCAAACAAAATAAAATATTTTGCAATAAATAATCATGCAAACAAAGTAAAATATTTTCACTCCTCTCAATCATCAGTTTCTGGGTTCGTCCACCGTAACTTGTAGTAGGCCGTTCAGCTAATTTTATTCGCAAAATTCAGAAAATATGTGAAAAACACATAGACTTTATAGAAACTTTACTGAAGAATTGGCAGAGTTACGAAACTTATCTTTTATACATTTATCAACTTCCTATTTTAATTTTGAGACCCAATGTGATTCACTCAGAATACAATTGTTCAAGGATCTGCCTTGTAATTTTTACTTTCCCTGCAATACATGGTAATGTATAGGGAAAGTATTGGAATCATGCCGAAAATCGCAACTCGAGTTTTCGACGGATCTACACGTTTCGAGACCTCTAGAATACGAAAAAACTATTTTTAGCGTGACGTCTGTGTGTGTGTTTGTGTGTCTGTCTGTGTGTCTGTCTGTCTGTGCAGATTTTGTATCCACTCTAACTAAAAAACTAATGGACCGAATTTGACAAAATTTGGTAGGTAAGTCACTTGTGGACGGGGCTGGTGCTGATTAGTTTTGGGTACGATTCGGAATAAAAGCCTTTTTTGTGAAATGGCCCGCAAAAGCTTGTATCCACTGTAGCTGAAAAACTAATGGACCGAATTTCACAAAATTCAGTAGATGAGTCACGTATAGGTCACCCTGGTGCTGATTAGATTTTGGTACGATTCAGAAAAAAAATAACCTGCCTTTTTTTGCAAAATGGCCCGCAAAAATTGCCAAAATCTAAAATAAAAAGCTGGGTATACTCAAATATATCCATTAAATGCTGATTTAATACGTAATTTTTAACGACGAAAAGAATAAGACCAACCCCATTACACTAGGACTAGCCGTTCTCGAGATATTTTAGTTTTTCGTACTTTCCCTACGCCACCTTTGAAAATAAGCCCGGTTACCGAATGAGAATGAAAATTGAATTAAAAGTGAAATAAATTTAATTAAAATAAAGAGAACGTTAATATAAGTCTGCAGGGAAAGTCATGTGCTGCCCACATCAGATTTTTTTTATCTCGACGTATATTTTGCAGCGCTCTTCAGTCTCATATTTCATTTCCGTGCATTTCCAATTGTCGGAATTTTCCCCGTAAATGCACTCCCCACAAGCACCCCCCCTTTCCTAGATTTGGACCAAGAGGGATAAAGCTCCCAAATATACATGCTGGCGCAACAGCGGCCATCTTGATCCCAGTTGAAACGATGGACCCTTATCCAAAAACAGGGGGCTTGGAAAACAGGGTCACTTTCTCGGAATCTTGATAAAATCGAAACATTCTAGATTACTCTCCTGAAAGATTGATACAATTTTTTTGAAAACAGAAGCTTCTATTTTACATCTAAATGGGCGCGGTAGCCCATTGGTTAGCGCGCTGGAGTTGCACTCGGTAGGCCCGGGTTCGATTCCAGCCACTGCCAAAACTGCCGCCGTGTTCATGCGGAGTACGATCACGTTAAACATGTGGGTCCGAAAGTCCTTCCGAGAGGTTGGTGGTAGGGGAAGGAGGGTACGGTCCCTGTGGATGCCTCCCCCACTGGGTTCCGGTCTAAATTGGGTGGCACTTCCCGACCGCCCAAACAGTTACCTTACACCTTTCTGGTAGGTCGGACGGTCTGGGTTTCAACATCAACATCTAAATTGCGCATCAAAGACCAACCATGTAACATGCGCAAGTTATTGAAATAGCACAGGCAGACGCTAACTGACTGGACGATAAGGATTCAAAATGGCAGTTGCGTCAATGTGTATATTTAAGATATTTTCAATCGAAAGGGACATCTTCAAAACCGGAAGTGGAGATCCTTAATGGGCCCACAGTCCCCTTTAAAATGTGATGTTGAATCATTCATAATTTAATCTCCATCTAATCTTGAGAAATATATACGCTTCAAAGAAGTTTTAGTAATGGAATTCCTTAGTGAATTCTGAGTGGAAATCCTTAGTGTTGAATCCATATCCGTTGTAACATAAGCTCTATCAATAACCAATCTTGAGAAACACAGATCCAAGAAAAAAGTTTTTAGTAAAAAAAAAAAAAAAAAAAAAAAAAAAAAAAAAAAAAAAAAAAAAAAAAAATCATTTCAAGTAAAATAAATTTTTTTTAACCGCAAATTGAAAAAAGAACAGAAAGTGAAAATCCTTAGTGAACCCTCCTAGCTCCTCTAGAACTTAATGCTGAATCTATATGAGTTATTATTTATGCTTTATCTTTAGCAGTGTTGTTCAAACTTCTTTAGTCGTGGAACCCTTTGAAAAGCAATTTAATGGCGGAATCACCCAATGCGAAAAAGTCTGTTGTCCAAATTATGCATTAAAAATGCTACGCGCATTTTTACTTTCACATACGTAGTATTTGAGAAAGTGCTGTGTTATTGTTATGAGAAAGTATGTTTCAAGACCTCCTGAACACGTTTTGACTATTTTTTGGGGTGATGTCAATATTTTTTGTTCGTGACGTCCTTATCCCCCTTGGGAGGGTCCTTTAAAGTGAAAGCCCTTTAAACTGAAGGATCACACGCTATAGTTGTAATCATTTGGACCCACATTACCGATTTTTCAAATTTTTTCTCATAAAATTTGAAAAAAAAAAGGGGGGGGGGGGATTCTGGTATGAAAAAGTCAAGTTGAGCAACGCTTCACTTATTTTTGTTTTTTCATTTTTAAGAAAATTCACGAAACTATCACGTTGCGGAACACCTCGGATACTGTCGAGGGTACCTCGGGGTTCCGGAACACACTGATTCATAGCAAATCCTGATAAATAGATACTTAAAAAAATGATTTTAGTAAAAACATTGTATGACAAAACGTTACAAAACCTGTCTTTTATACGTTTAATAACTTCCTCATTTTACTTTGAAGATCCAATTTGACTCATTTAGAGTAATACAACTGCTCAAAAGAGTTCAAGGATCTGCTTTGTAACAACAATACAAAAGCTCTCCAGTTTCATGTATCTTTTTTATTTTTTATGTATTTCCAATTTTCTGAGTTTTTCACGCAAATGCACTCGATAAAAACCCATTTCCTGGATTTAGACCGAAGCGGATAGAAACTAATACGACATTGTCATATGCAGCCAAACACATGGCCCTTCTCAAAAGAAAATAAATGGCTGAAAAAACAAATGACATTTTTTTACCAACTTGGGTGTCCTAACCGAAACTATTATCTTCTACATCGTTGTTACGCTCAACACAAATGATAAAGGATAATATATATATAAATAAAAAATTGCTCTGCAAGGTATATATGAAACGTGTATTCATAAACATTAAATAAAAAATAATTCTTTCCCCGGAAAATACTTAATGAAACAGTTGACGGCTCCCTTTTTTTTTTTTTTTACCATCTCCCTGTCTTTTGTACGTTTAATGTTTATATAATGTTGCCGCTCATATGCGAATAATGATTCAAATATCATCATTATTGTCGCTAACACAAAAATCTCGTTATAGACTAACATATGTATAACGTTATATGCGCATTTAAAAAGATTAGGAAGGCTTCCGTAATGACCCGTGTGTATGTACAGATGCATTAGTCGTAATTTAGTGATCCGGGAGAAAGAATGGGGGAGGGAGGGGGGGGGGTTGTGGGTGGGGTTCGGAGTTACGAGGGAGGTCCAATCAGATAGGGTGTTTGCCTCAGGGCGGGGAATGACATCGGCATAAAAAGGGTGGGAGGAAGGATAAAGCCTTTATGTTCGATTAATTGCGAAGAGAGCGATACTAATGTGATATTTGCGTGGAAGATACGTTGTATTTTGTCACATAATTGGCGTCCGATGATCGGACAGCGGATTCAATCAATTGACACTACTTGCGTGTGGACACGATAATGGCTACATGATAGGCATTCATGTTTTTCCTTATTACTTACAATCCAGTGTTGGGACTTGCCGTTTTAATTAGGGTTACTGGATGGTGGATTTACTAATAGGCAAGGAAGGCTGCCTCAAAGGGTACAGCGGAGAGTTTTGAATATTTACCTCTGCTTTATATATATATAACTGCATAATTGCATTGTTTTAGATTTTTTCTCCCCGTGATAGTTGTATCTCTATTTTTTACATTTAAGAAAGACATAGTGATTACTTGCCTAACTTTTCTTCTATGTAGTAGTAGATGACAAGAATTTGTTTCAAATTTATTTTAATTTTTAGTTATGGTGTTATATGTGTTACAAAATATCTCTAATATATCTTTGGATTTTTATAAATAATTTTTATATATTATATATATATAAAATATTATATATATATATATAAAATATTATATATATATATATATAATTCATATTTAAAATTTTAAATTTATAAGTAAAAACAATGCATGAACTACTGTAAGTACCAAGAATCCATCTCTAACACATCCATTACACACACACACTCTCTCTCTCTCTCTCTATATATATATATATATACGAAATCAATATTAAAAAATCTGATGTGGGCAACACATGACTTTCCTTATATAATGTAATGAATTTACTACTTTTACAGTAAAAAAATAGGTTTTTCTTATAGTAGATACTAATATTCTTTCCAAGACATTTAATTTTCGACAATTAGTCGTCATTTTCACTGATTTAGCGTCATTTTTATCCATTTGTCGAGATTTTCGTTAATTTTGCAACATTTCAAAAAGTCGCCAAGTTGGCGACATTCCGCCATATTCGTCGCCAAAATCTCGCCAAGCGTTATGCACTAAGAAATAAGTTATTCTTACAGCAGATAAATGACTATTGGCGTTCAAATACAAAAGTATTACTCAGAGTATCTTTTTTCATGAATGGAACGAGCTAGATCCACGAGAATGATGTCACCCAATTTATCGCATGGTATTACATATGAAAAGTGAACATGTTTATCAATAGGAAATATTTTTATTTTATTTTATATGACTTTTTGATATATATTTTTTTAAATGTACAATATCTCGAGAACGGCTCGTGTTAGGGTTCTAAAAGTTATGTCAATCGTTTTCTAATGAAAAATTACATAAGCAATGTCTATTTGCGTAACTTTATTAGTGGTTTTGATTTTTTGACGATTTTTTCAAAATTTCATTCGAAAATTTAGGGGGGGTTCTGAACATTCGATTGCGTATAAAAACAATAGGCTTCCAGTGTTTATGGATTGTGATTTTTGTACCAAATTTGGTTTAAATCGGTCCATTCGTTCGTCAGTTATCGTCTCCACAGACCCACTGACACACACACACACATACTTTCACACATACACACACACAGACATCACTTCAAAAATGTTTGATTCGTGATCAGGGATGCTTGAAACGTGCTCTCCCGTCGAAAACTCGAATTCGAATTTTCGACCCCCGTCACAATACTTTCCTTATACATTATGTATATAAGGAAAGTAATATGATGAAGGTAGAAAATTTAATAAAATATGAATTAACAAAACTGAAAAAAGCATGTTCAAGATCATAGAAAAAACACAGTCAGGTGTTCGAAATAGAATATATTGCCAAATGAGATCGACAGCACACGGCTTAAAATTCAGGTTAATTGAGAATTGAAATCGTTTTCAAGATTGGCATTCAATTCAAATGAAGCCAAAGCGAATGCCCGTTTCTGAATACGGAGATGGTTTGTTACTGTGAGCATTATGTGCACAGTCCACAGATAGAAATACGAATTATACTTGAAGAATTATGAAACATAATAATCATATTTACCAAGCACACATGCTTTTTTCCATCAAAGCAGTAAAATGGAGTTGAGTGGTATCCACAAAGAAGAGGGGAGGGAAAATTACGAGTAGACCAAGGAGAACAAAGATGAGACTATATAATGTAAGTGCGCCACGAAAGATTTAACTATGCTGGATGGGGTTGTAACAAGCAGCTGTTATTACTTACAAGGACGTGGTGTAACGAATAAGCAGGAATCAATGGCAAATAGATTTAATATTATATGATACATTAGAAAGTTGAATAAAAAGGTATGTCAAAAGCATTTAAAATGAGGGCTGCAATTAATTTTTACAGGCTGGCTAATGTTACATGCTTTTGCAAAAAATAATTAATTTAAAATCTTTATATATTCGTGAACATTATTTTCTTATTTTGATTTTGTATTTTTATTGTTATTTTATTATATTTCACTTTATAAAGATCCATAACTATAAATAATTATGCAATCATTATTTATTTTCAATTTTTTTTTGTTTTAAATTTTTATAATATTTTATTTTTATTAAATTACTTGCCAACGGAGATAGCTCAATCTTCTGATGGATTGCAACTAGTGGTTGTTGATATACTGAGTTAATAATATCAATGATTAGTTCGGAAGTATATGTATTATTAATTGCTGCATTTAATATTTTTTTAAATGTATTAATAATTATCACTACAAATTTCATTTATTTTATGAGTCTGGTTTAAGATAATGTTTCTATAAAAATACATTGTTTCTTTTCTTATAAATACAAAAATACGCAGAGATGATTTAAAATGAAGTTTAGTGCTATTAAAATCAAAGCAATTCCTTTTATCATATAAATTCATAATCTACTTCTTGTTCCTATCATATAGAAATGTTACTACCAGTTTTATTAATATAAGGAATAAGAAAATGTTTTTTTTTTGTAATTCTTTAATTTTATTTTTAAGTAAATTACATATATAATATTTATTTTAGTACCCAATAACATAAGGTGCATATATAACATAAGGTGTAACTAATGGTGCATATCGAAGTAATTTTTACATTTATAACATATGAATAAATAACCATTAGGTTATTTCGAGTTATTAATAAATTATAAAGGATATGTAAGTAGCAGCTAGAAATACGTTATTTACTAAACTTAATTATTGTTTTTAATTGCAAAATCTAATTAATATGCATTGGTTCAAAACATACTAATTTCTAATAGTAGAATGTTGCTGTTGAAGATTATTTTTAAAATCAAAGACAGTGGACAGTTTTTATTATATTTACTAGCACTTGATTTATTATTAGATAAGCAAAATATATTATATATATTCAGAGGCATAATTCAAGGATTTTTTAACTAGGAAAATGTTATAGTATCCAAACATTTGATTTAGTCAATATGTAAAAGAGTTTTATGCGTACACATAAGATTTTGAATTTTTTTAATAGAGAATACTAAGTTCCGTATGTTTGAACCCATGTGTAGTTGAAGTATTCATATTAAAATTTTGACTCAAAATCTACTAGTGTATTATTTGAAATTTGCTTTTTACATGATTCCTGTGTACATTAATTCTGAGATGCAAATGATTGTTTGTATGAGCTATGAATGACATAGTACAAATTTTACTTGCTATTTTGTAAATGCAATTATATTATTTACAGCAGACTAGCCTGTTTCTTCTAATTATTTGGTTAAGATTACTGCGCTAATTATTTGCAAGAAAATATGTTTCATATTTATTCGATTTACAGGGGGTAAAATTGAGAGTCAAATGATGCATGATTATAAACATGATAGTTATAAGTAAAAGACGGCGTTGGTTTGCTGGAATCTTTTTAATTTCCTTATATACGTAACGTATAAGGAAAGTATTGTGACGGTGTCGAAAATTAGAATTCGAGTTTTCGACGGGAGAGCACGTTTCAAGCATCCCTGATCACGAATCGAGCATTTTTGAAGTGATGTCTGTATGTGTGTGTCAGTGAGTCTGTGGAGACGATATCTCACGAACGAATGGAGCGATTCGAATGAAATTTGGTACAAAATCACAATGCCTGAATACTGGAAGCCTATTGTTTTAAAACACAATCGAATGTTCAGACCCCCCCTAAATTTTCGAAATTTAGGGGGGGGCCTTAGAAATTTTGAAAAAATCATCAAAAAATCAAAACCTTTAATAAAGTTACGCAAATAGACATTTCTTATGTAATTTTTCCTTAGAGATTGATTGACATAAACTTTAGAACACTAGCGTGAACCGTTCTCGAGACATAGCACATTTTTCAAATAAATTTATCAAAAAATTCCATAAATTAAAAAAATATATTAATTGAAACATGTTCACTTTTCATATGTAATATCATGCGATAAGTTTGGTGACATCATTCTCATGGATCTAACTCGTTCCATTTACTAGAAAAGCTATTTTGAGTAATACTTTTGTATTTGAACGGCAATAGTCATTTATCCGCTGTAAGAATAACTTATTTCTCCGTCCATAATGCTTGGCGAGATTTTGGCGAAGAATTTAGCCGAATGTCGCCAACTTGGCGACATTTTAAAATGTTGCCAAGTTAACGAAACTCTCGCCACATGGATAAAAATGACGCTAAATCAATGAAAATAACGACTAATTGAAGAAAATTCAATATCTTGGAAAGAATATAAGTATCTACTATAAGAAAACCATTTTTTTAACTGTAAAAGTAGTAAATTCATTGCATTATATAAGGAAAGTCATGTGCTGCCCACATCAGATTTTTTGTGTTTATTATCACTTCATTTTGTTATTTTCTGCATTTAAAGCAAAAATAAAATGCATCTTTTATTTCTAGTTTTTATCCACCTTTATATTTAATGCTAATAATAAGTAGGTTGATATTTTTTTTATTAATATATGATTCATATGCATTTTATTTTTATATTTATTGAACCACATATACACACATCATCATTAAATGTTTGATTTATGGGACTTTAAACAGTCAAACATATGGATTTTCAATTTTGTGTATATACTTGTTAAAATCCTAGATCAAAATTATTAGTGTGCAATAACTTTGAAACACGGAATAAGGACAACTTGAGCAACGCATATAAGCAGAAAGAGCACAATAATGCAGAATACATCTGTTTCGAGGATAGGCTGGATCCTCTTCGTCAGTGCAAGAGTACCAACAAACCCGAAGTCCAAAAGAGAAATGGATTCATTCCTCCATAGTCCATTCCTCTTACGGACTTTGGGTTTGTTAGCTTTCTTGCACTGACTAAGAGGATCCAGCGTATCCTTGAAACAGCTGTATCCTGCATTATTGTGTTATTTGTGTTTATATACGTTTCTAAAGTGTTCCTTATTCTTCGAGGAAAGTGTATTTTACTTATTGAACTTTAAAATACGTCATATATTAAGTGTATGAAAAATTGATGAACATATACAACACAATTTTGCAGATTTTTTTTTCATTTACATATATTTTTATTACAGGTGAGTTCCCGAAACTTCATAGTTTATATTCATTCCAAGGGGGTCAAATCTTTCCCACGTCATCAGGTATGTACAACAAATTATTTTATTCTGTGGGTATATATATTATAGAGATATTTCCAGGATTCATCCTTAGAGGGTGTAAACATTTAACCAGGAGTGTTAACATTATAATTTACATGATCGAAGACATAAAGGTGGATGTTAAAACGTAAAACTGCATGTACGTAATGATTAAGCCGGGATGGTGGGGAAAAATCCTTGATCTATTAATGTCCTTGGGCTGATATCGTTATTGACTTATCAGCAACAACTTTATGGAATTCTGTTATGAGGAATTCAAATTTCCAATTACTATATTTATGAATGACTTACTGCTAACATTCGCAACCATAGGTAAAAGTAGAGAGTTAAAAATTCATATTAAGAAAACGGAAATATCGTTTGAGACAATCATTCAGGTGGCGCTGGGATAAACTAAGCAACCCTGAATTGTATGCATTTCAATGGCGGAAGGCCTGAAATATTTATTTAAACTGTCCATTTTGTAAAAATAAATTATCAGCGCAATGTAAAGTAGAACTGAAACAATAAAGAATATTCCTACATACTCAAAATTATTTTACCTTCCAATTTATTTTTATCGCCATATATTCTGTACACTATCATACAACTATGAAAAAATACTGGTTAAATGTACTTATAATTTGGGAACCCTTAATTTAAAAATAATCGAAAATACATAGTATACGGCTTTCTGTAATGCCAACTAACTTTAGCGACTACTTTAAGAACACTAGCGACACCTATATATAATTCTCAAAGCATCATGGCATTTTCGAGCGCTTCATCCATAAGAGTTTTTATCTCCCTCTTTCTAACTCCATGTTCGTAAACCTAACGCTTCGTCAAGTCCCGCCATGTCTATGGCTTCACAAATATAAAATGTGTTATTTATATTTTAATACTACAAAATTATAATATGCTTAAATTATTTATAAATAAATAGTTTTAAGCTGATAGAGCGAGAGGCAATTTTTCCGTGACATGAGAAAAATCAGTCACCAAATCCGCCAAAGATAAAATTAAATAGCCAAATTGATAAGCTATAATGATACTAATTAGACAGCCATATCTCATCCTACAGATTGATGCTTAGTCCAGATCTCAACAAACCTTAGTGCAATTCCGTAAGCCATCTATTAATCCAATCATTTCGGTAATTTCACCTGTCTTGTCAGACCGAATTTCCTGGACAGTTGAACACCCCCCCCTCCCCCCCCCCCCCCGACCCCGAGGTTGATACTGACCATTCAGGTGCATAAACATTTCATTCCATTTCATGTATTATAAGACATCCTGCCGTTTATGTATCCATCAGCAGTTGGAATAGGTGTGGTGTTAATGTGCAGGTTATAAATGTACAAAATAATTTAATTCGGCATTCGCAATATTGCTTTATTAGGACCGCGCTACCATTGCAGATAACAGCACTCACGGCCGATTTGACAATTTTTTCTTGATAAAGAGACAATTCCATATGTTGCTATTTTCCTGCGATTTTTCACATTAGTGACACTACAGTGCGCATAAAAATAAAATAAACAGATGTACTTTGCTGTGATCGTCTATATAATCTGCAACCAACACATGACCGCATCCATAGATGAAATGGAAGAGTGGCTGGAGAGAAATTCAAGGAAGGGGGGGGGGGGGAGCTTAACAGTCTTAAGGGAGGGCCTCACCAAAACCACAATTAATTGCATTTATAAACTATAATAGTTACCGATATATATTTCAATTCATATAAATTATTAATAAATAATTACATGTTTATATTTGCAAGCTATAAGAGCTGATTATTAATATCCATATAGCTACTATACATTAATATTAATATAATAATTACAATTGATTTTAATGTAAGCATTAACTAGTAATAAAGCTGTTAATAATTTGTCGAGGCATTCTGAAAGTTAATATAAGTTAATGCTTAATATTCACTCTTACCTACTTATCAGTTAATTTTGACTCTACAATGTATAACAGTGAACCCCCACAATAATACAAAAAGTATCCTAAATACTATTGTCATATTCTTTAAATATTTCTAAATTAAATATGTAAATAAATTGATCATTAGTATAATCACAAATTCAGCTAAATTAAAAAATATTTAAAACGAAGTAATTTATAAAAAGATCTGAAAGAAAATTTTATGCAAAATTTGAATGACATTTTATATGGAATTTCATATCACTACTAAAAATTTAATATTTTTATCAGAAGAGGTGAGTATACCTCTTGGGGGGTTTGGGGGGGCTTAACTCCCTCTGGCCCCTGCCTGGCTATGGCCCTGATCCAACGTATACGAGATGGACAAATGCATGCCAGACTTAGATCTTCCCAATTATTTTTCAATTGTTCTAAACTTAATATTATCTTCTTGTCGGTCTGTCAATCTACCTGGAAAAGTCAGTCGATTTAGAAGGAACCCCCCAAGTCTGTTAGCAGAAACACTTAGAAGTCTGTTGAGATGCTGACGCGGGCAATTATCTGGGCAGGTAAAGGCGCCATTTTCTCCACTTTGCGAACAAGTTTCTTTTTTCTGTGCGCCTGCGCTAAGTGTTTGCAAATTGGCCGGCAATTATTTCATTTTCCGTCTTGCAAAGACCACACACGAAGCGAAATGAAATGGACAGAAAGATGAATATGAAGCATGTTCAATTAATTCTTCGGCTTTGTTTGTAATGTCAATGTTTTGAGGTATAAATCAACTAAGACAAATGGAATAAATTAATGCGGAGTTTTCAGCCGCGCAGACAAACAGCTTTCTAATAACGCATTCGGTTATTACTTTCTTATTTAAAGCTTTACGAAATTCTAGTAATAAACAGAAAGGAAAACTGTCCTTCATTAATGAATCACCTGAACAATGTTAACGTTACTGTGCAAACTGAATGAAAAAAAATCTGATGTGGGCAGCACATGACTTTCCCTGCGGACTCAAATTCACTTTCTCTTTATTTCTTTAATAATTTATGAAATTCTACATAATTGCATAAAATAACACTCATGATTATTTGAAATTACATTGAACTTGCACTTTTAGTTTAATTTTCGTTTGTATTTGGTATAACTGGATGTATTTTCATAAGTTGTGTAACGAAATTGCGAAAAATCTAAAATATCTCGAAAACGGCTAGTCCTAGAGTAATGGGGTTGGTCCTTTCATTGTCAAACATTACGCGTATACAATAAGCATTTAATGCATACATTTGAGCATACTTAGCCTTTTACTTTAGATTTTGACAATTTTTGCGGGCCATTTCGTAAAAAAGGCAAGTTTTTCTTTCCGAATCGTATCAAAATCTAATCAGCACCAGGGTAACCCACAAGTGACTTATCTACCAAATTTTGGGAAATTTGGTCAATTAGTTTTTTAACTAGAATGGATAAATACAATTTTTGCGGGCCATTTCACAAAAAGGCAGTTTTTTTATTTATCCTGAATCTTACCCAAAACTAATCAGCATCAGGGTCACCCATAAAATTTTATGCAACTCGGTCAATTAGTTCTTGAGTTAGAGTGGACACATACATTGCACACACACACACACACACGTCAAGCAACAAATAGTTTTATCGTGTTCTAGAGGTCTCAAAACGTATAGAACCGTCAAAAACTCGAGTTGCGATTTTTGACACGACTCCAATAATTTCCCTATACATTACCATTTATTGAAGGGAAAGACATCTGCATGACGCTTTTATATCTAGCGGGTGTCTCTATCATTAAATTTTTAACGAAAAAATAAAAATAAAATTTTAATGCAATATTTTTATGCCATTTAAACTTCCAGGAACAAAACACTTTTCTAATATTTTAAAGAATGATGTCTTAATTATTTTATTACTTTTATACGATGATTTTGCTTTTCACTGCAGAGCACGACAGAACTCTGCAGAACATGCAGAACGCCGGTTGTAAGTCGACGTTCATCTATGTAATAATACTTTCTCATCATTATTATATAGAAAAACGTCGACGTCGACTTACAACCGGCGTTATTCGGTCGTCTGACTTATGTCAACTTTGGACACTGCCATGTAAATAAAAGCTCAAAAATAAAAGTGTTAATCTGTATAAAACCATAATATTACTAGGATTCACCACTAGGTGTGTGTGTTATCATTTCAAGAGTGGGGGAGATGTTATCCAGATGTGAACTCCATACTGAGAAATAAGATATCTAGCGGGTACATGCATCCTCTAAATATTTATAACTATTTAAAATAACTATTGCACAATATTATTATTTTTACATGTATATGTGTGTTATTTCTAATCAATTTATTTTTGAGAGTTACATATGTTCTCATTTGACCCAACAGAGTAGCGTTAAGTATATATATTTTTTATTATATTCGCATTAAAGTTCCCTAATTATAATTAGTGTGAGTAGAAGTATATATGAGTAGAAACATATGAGTACAAGTAGTTAAGTATTCTTTTCTTTCCTTATATACATAATGTATAAGGAAAGTATTGTGACGGGGTCGAAAATTCGAAATCGAGTTTTCGACGGAAGAGCACGTTTCAAGCATCCCTGATCACGAATCAAACATTTTTGAAGTGATGTCTGTGAAAGTATGTGTGTGTGTGTGTGTGTGTGTCAGTGAGTCTGTGGAGACGATAACTGACGAACGAAGGAACCGATTCGAATCAAATTTGGTACAAAAATCACAATCGGTAAACACTGGAAGCCTATTGTTTTTATACGCAATCGAATGTTCAGAACCCCCCTAAATTTTCGAATGAAATTTTGAAAAAATCGTTAAAAAATCAAAACCACTAATAAAGTTACGCAAATAGACATTTCTTATGTAATATTTTATTAGAAAACGATTGACATAAATTTTAGAACACTAACATGAACCGTTCTCGAGATATTGTACATTTTTCAAAAAAATTATCAAAAAGTCATATAAAATAAAAAAAAAATATTTCCTATTGAGAAACATGTTCACTTTTCATATGTAATACCATGCGATAAATTGAGTGAGATCATTCTCGTGGATCTAGCTCGTTCCATTCATGAAAAAAGATACTTTGAATAATACTTTTGTATTTGAACGCCAATAGTCATTTATCTGCTGTAAGAATAACTTATTTCTTAGTGCATAACGCTTGGCGAGATTTTGGCGACGAATTTGGCGGAATGTCGCCAACTTGGCGAATTTTTTGAAATGTTGTCAAATTAACGAAAATCTCGCCAAATGGATAAATATGATGCTAAATCAATGAAAATGACGACTAATTGTCGAAAATTCAATATCTTGGAAAGAATATTAGTATCTACTATAAGAAAAACCTATTTTTTTACTGTAAAAGTATAAAATTCATTACATTATATAAGGAAAGTCATGTGTTGCCCACATCAGATTTTTTTCTTGTTGTAGAACAGGATAAAAAATATAGGGAGACAAAATTGAATAAAAGATTAAAATAAATTTGAACACGTCGGGATTTTCTTTATTGTTCGAGTTCCAATTTTCATTGCATTGATAATTTTTTATAGACAAAAATTATTAGTGCAATAAAAATCAGAGTAATATTAATAATTTAAATAAATATTATTTAATTCAATACATATCTTTTCCCATGGAAATGCACACAATATGATGGGTCTTATCTTACCCCAGCGTCACTCGAATTATTATCTTAAACGATTTTGACTTCCCCCTAAGATGAAGTTTTAACTCTTCCCCCTTTATCTTCATGGACTGAACTATTAATTTGTAAGTCCATTATGCTTTAAACATTGTGTTGCGTTCCTTAGAATGCACAAGTCCAAGCGTTTGTGATGCTCTTCGGATAATTACCTTTAACTGTAACTGGAAGTCAGTGGAGTACTCTCGAAGCAGCTCGTTTTCCCCATCACAGCATCCATGAATGCATTCAGATCATCTCACGGCATTAATGAGATCCAAAATATTAAAGCGACATTTCTCAATCGAAGGCCAAAGAGGTCTCGATGCTGCAACCTCAGAGGGTCAACTTGCCAGTCCGAACAGACAGTTGGATGTGGATATCAATGCATAGTTAATAAGATGGAAGTTCAGAGTCGCTGTTTAAATAATCGAAATTACCCAAGGTACGGAAATACGTCTTAAATAGTTGAGATCGTAAGATATATGCGTCTGAAATCTGCGTGCAGTAATGTTCATATATACTCTCAAAATTAGAAAGTGAAACCCGAACTGTGCTTATTCGAGCATTGCAGGTCTACAGGGTGTCCCAAAAACATTGACCTCGGCTTTTATTCCTTAAATATTGATCTTAGACATATATAATAAATTACAAAGTTGCGCAAAAAAAAGGGTACAGAATTTTATGAAATCGATTAAAATTTTCAGGGGATTAAATTTGAAGAAATACAAAATTTAAATTTTTATGCGGCCCCTGTACAAAAACATTTCCAATGAGTAAAATGTGCCCCATACACTAATAAGGTGATGTACAAAATTTCAGCACTTTATCATAAAAAGTCCCAGAGATATGTTTAAACAAAGTTGGTGAGGGATTAATCACAAAATAAAATGTAAATGTTTACAGCAAGAGTGCAAACGACGCAACGCAGAAATGCATCATAGGCAAATAATATCTGCCTATTACCTTTAATGGATCTTTGGATGGAAAACATTTTGAACAAGCTTTGTAATCTTTGTGTAAAGTTATTATTTCAACACAGTGTAGATACTTTTGTACCAATAAATAGCAAAGTTATTATTTATTTATGTAATCATTGTTTTCTTTCGTAATTTGTGTATGACCCCTGAAACGCGAGCTGCCGATATGATTTTTCCCCTCTGAGAACCCACGTCGATGCATCGAAAAGTGGTTTAAGTCAGCATTTTTGTCTTCTCATATCTCTGGGACTTTTTATGATAAAATGCTGAAATTTTGTGCATCACCTTATTAGTGAATAACCAATCACAGGGAATTTGGAAGTCGGATCGAACCATTAAATTTTTGTATTAACCGATAATGCTGAATTCTTACATTAATTAATATTTAATTTATTAAGGCTTGAATCAAAATTCCACTCCCGTGTTGCACATCTACAGGTTCACATTAGTCTAGATATAAAATTTTAGAACTGTGCGTTTTCTCGTCTGTTCGTAATTCAGGAGCGATTGGCAGTGCTCATCATTTGTCTCTTTGCAGTTCGTTCTCCAGCTTTTTATAAGGGCGCATACTTTTCTAACTGTTCAGTGTTGGCCCGAAGAAGGAGACTATATAACGCCCTCGAAACAATTGTGGTCAACTAAGTCACTTATGACTGCTTTCTACAAGGAAGTTCTAAGTTCTTGTTTTAAACTAAAATCAAACTGTTGCTTGTAAGATAACATTTTGTTGGTTTATTTCATCGTCAAAATATTTGGAGTAATTTAATGTATTTTAAATATAATGTCTAATGAAGTGGTTATGATGGTTCTTTTGCATATGGACTATGTAGGATTTTGAATGGACCTCTGTGGAGGATTTTATATGGGAAATAGAGATAATTAAAGTGAAGAACGAACTTTGGGGGCTAGGAATGTAAAATGTTGCATACAGAAAGAGTGTGTAAAATATTTTTGTAATAATGGTTATAGAAATGGTCATGGTTATTTTTACCTAAACACCTATGAAGGGTTTTGTATAAGAAATAGAGATGATTCAAGTGAAAGACGGTCTTTGGGGACTAGGAATTGTAAAGGCCAAATGTCTCTTTATCCTCTTTAGATGCCTTTGTAGAGGATTTTTACTTAATCTGTCAAAAGTGACTTAACTCAAACTTAGAGTACTTGATATTTCGACCATTTTGTCCAAGGTCAAAAACACAGGACGGCACTGTTTTAAAGCAAACTCAGTTTATTGGGGACTTCACAGAAATTACAGCAGCTTGCTGTTGGGGCGCGACAGTCCAGTGGTTAACGCACGGGAATTATACTCGGTCGGCCCGGGTTCGATTCTCGCCACTGACAAAACTGCCGCCGTGTTCGCGCGGAATACGATCACGTTCAATATGTAGGTCCGTAAGTCCTTCCGAGAGGTTGGTGGTAGGGAAAAGAGGGTACGGTCCCTGTGGATGCCACCCCCACTGGGTTCCGGTCTAAATTGGGTGACTCTTCCCGGCCGTCCAAACAGATACCTTATAACTTTCTGGTAGGTCTAACGGTCTGGGTCGAAGAAAAAGAAGAAGCTTGCCGTTAAAAGCAACGGACAGCATATATACAAATTGTTATTGCACACGCCCAGAATAAATTACAAATATACAAGCTATTATAATATACTAGGCAGGTGGTAATACTTAAATGGAGACGAGTTCTAAAGTTTATATGCTTACCACTGGCATTCTGTTATCTCGCCCCGTATTGCAGCTACACCCCGAATACTAGACTCTTCCTAGTCATCGTTGTATCGAATGGGGTTTCCTTCCATTAGGCTTCCGGCCAACTTCTGAACTCCTCCAAACTTATCATCGTGCCTTTTGCTTCACTCCAGCTCACTCCCGTCCAAACTCGTACTAGAATCCTTCCTCTTACTACTGAATCTCTCACGATCAGAACCATATTCCTATCTCACCTTAGAAATGCTGATTAGCTCGGTGATTGGTTTATCAACCGAACTAGTTAGAATAGTTAGTTTAAGTAAATATAAATTATAATGCAAACTGGTGGAAATAACAAACAAAAGGTTATTTAGACCCGGCAGAATTTTAAATGTTGTATGGCGAATGGTTATGGAAAACATATTTGTAATAATGGCTTTAGAATAGTCATGCTTGATTCTCTTACTTGAACATCTATATGAAGGATAGACATCTATATGACAGACAGACAGAAATAAGGGTATAAATTTATGAGATACTCGTCTATAAATATTTTAAAATATTTTCTAGCATGAACCATTAACATTACCATTGATGATGGACGTTATGACGTCTGGTGTTTTTAAATACAGTTTACTACATTTGTAGTCTTTGCTAGAATATATTTTAAAGATAAGGTTTGTTTTTATATATACGTAATATTAAACATGCAAATATACACTACTAGAATATAACCCTGACTTCCGTGGCATCCGTTTTAAATAAGTTATTTTTAATTTTATATAAGCCTTTGGAAGAAAAAGTAACCGTGAACTTAAGATTACTAAGGAAGAAAAATTGAAAATAATTTCAAAAGGAGAAAATATTCACATTTATTGTAAATATTTCCGCGTTCAAGCAAAAATTTAATTAGCTAAGAGGAACGCTCCGATTTTTTAATATGAGCATTGAATTCAAGCAACAGTGAGCGTGGAAAGTGAATGGGTGATCGGGAACATTTAATGTTCACGTAGAGGGCTATGAAAATGCTGATGGTCTGGGTTAGTATCTAATTTGAATGTTTAACCGTGATGAAACGCGTTTAGAAATATTTTGTAGCAGCGTGACCCATAGATGGTCAGATAAATGCCATATAAATAAAGGTGTTTATATAATTAATAAAATATAAAACAAAATATCAAAATAAGTTTAGAAATATAATAATGCAACCTGTTTCTAGTAACATTTATAAAAATTCTATAGAAATTCTGACGCGTCTTATCGTGTGAATATATATTTTAATATTTACTTTTCGTCTGATATAAAGTTTCGTCATTTGAACTTAGGGCACTGAAGCACTTATATGCATTTTCGGAGCAAAATTTTAATACTGATCTATTCCATCGAGAATAAGTATCCACAACCCTCCTCACCCATCACGCCACTGCCCCCCCCCCCTTTCCCAAAAGGGATCAAGGCATCAACCTAATAAGAATCAACTCTTTTAATTTGGCGCAGCCGCAAAACCGTTGTTGTTCCCTTTTAATAGGATTGCCTCCAATTTACGCCTAAGCCATGCTCCGGGATTGCTCTAACTTAATTTACATTAAGAGCGTTACCGCGGCCTAATTGGCTTCATTAGCATAATTAATTGACACTAATTAGGGTGTGCAGAGGGGTAGAATGTGCAGATAATTTTGATCGATTTTTTTTTTACACTGGAGTCGCGATAACGTGGTTTTTTCAGCGTGTTTTGTGGGGGGAGGGGATAATTATAATGGAGTTTTTAACGCATTTGTTTTGGCTAATGGTATTCCTGAGACGTTTTTTTATCTACATATATTGCGGATGATAAAAAGAAATCGGTTAATTTCTTTCTATTTCATCCCCCCTTTTTGTCGTCTGCGTACAAATTAATCAGCATAGTCTGCGGTAATTTTTGCAATAGAATGAAAAAAATCCCTAAAGACTATTCACCCCCCCCCCCCCCCCCAACAACCACCACCACCACCCCAATTCACACATACTTCAGTTATTTAGGCGGAAACTAGAAAGTGATTGTGGTTTTAATGTGGTTGTTTTTATTTAAATATGAAGGGTTTTTTTTTTTTTTTTGTGTAGCATTTTTGTTATGTATTTTTGTTTCTGTACAATACATGATAATGCACAGGACAATATTGGATTGGAATTAAGGTTGAAAATCGGAATTATCGGCGGATCTAGATATTTCGGGACCTCCAGAACACGAATACAGCATCTTTAAAGTGATGTCCCTATGTCTGTGAAATGTATGTATCCACTCTAATACAAAACTTATTCAACAATATTTCACAAATTTTATAAGTGCTTCACGGCTGCATCGAATTCCATTAAATTTTGGGGGTAGCTTTCGAATAGCACCATTTAAAATTTATTCCATGTTTTGAGTTTCTATCACCATGGATTGTCAAGATATTAATAACGGTTAATAGGTTGTCAAGATAATAAAAAACGAGTTTTCCATATAGTTTTATTATGCAGACGATGCTTTCTGCAAATTTATTTGAAGAAAATTATATCTTATTGCTCAGCAGCTCAATTAAATCCAATGCGTTTAATATAATGCGCATAATGAAGCATTGCACCTGCTGCAGCAGGTGCAGTGCTTCTGCCGGCGATTTCCATGGACGCCAATGTCTGCAAAGGGGGGGGCGTCGAACTGTTTGGGATAGGGTATGTCAAATACCTGTCTTTTGGGGAGGTTCTTCGTTTGGGATGGACGCTGTCCCACCCGTAAGCAAAAGATTAAATGCATTTTTTTCGAAACGGAATATTCAAAGGTTTTACATTTTTAAAATGCTCCATGCGTCTTAATTTTTGTTTGAGATGCATGAAATTCGGCAAGAAGACACCTTTCATACTTTTTAATGAAACTGGGTATGTATTTTTTAATTGAACTTTATTAAGGTAACTAAAAGTGAATAATAACCCAATTAAATGATGAAAATTAAGTTTTAATGCAGAAAAATATTTTTAAAAAATTAACTTTCTAAGGGATTTAAAAATGAATACCCAAATGTGTTCATAATGTGTTTTTGAGTGATCATAATGTAAAATTAATTAAAAATGTGAAGAAATGGCACGCAAGGAGCATTTTCAAATTTTAGTTAAAAAAAATTAAATTTAAAAAGGAATACAAAATTACAACAAAATTGAAAAAAAATGAATGGTATTTTATATAGTAATGTTAAGAAGAATATTTATACAAATTTTCATGTTTCTAAGTCAATAAATAAATAAAAAAAATTCCACGTCCACCGTCCCCTTAACGATTAACGGATAATGAAGATCATCAATAAACGTCAAACTGGTTCACCCATGTTCGTTGCTGCCCTGGGAGCGTGTTCTCAAACTTCGCAGGTCTGTTAGTTTTGCAACTATACATACGTATGGTAGCGTCTGTGTTATTCCCGTGCTTTCTCCGGAATTAACAACTGGATATTTGTTACTTTTCAATTACCTGCACATGTCTGTATAGTCACCATGTCGGCTGTGCAGCTTATTCTTGCCATACAAAGCCGCTTCTTCCACTTATATAATCAAGATCCTTGTTTCCATTCTGCGATCGATATAGATAAGATTGGTTCATATGTCCTTATCCGTCTGCATTGTTCACTTCAACAATTATTTCTTCGAGGATGCCCCTGACAGCAAGGGGTCGTGACTACTCATGACCGATACAAGCTGGTTAACGTATAAAGTTCAACCAGACGTGTTCAAAAACGAGGAAGTATCACAAAACGGCTGGTGAGCTTGGGTCACAAAGTATAGCTAAAATGTGTTTACCGCGACCTTAGAAATGTCAGAAAGACCTTCAGAAATATTTTTTATGAGTAGATTATGGAAGAAGATTGAAAAGCTCAAAGGTCAATAAAGGTAAAAAAACAAGGCTAGATAAAGACCTTGTGGAGCCATAAGCACGAAAATATTGATGCTCCACTCGATATATTATATATATATATATATATATATATATATATATATATATATATATATATATATATATATATATATTACTTTACTATATGATAAATATAGACGTGTGGTTAAATTGGTGCGTATTCGTCTTGCTGAATGAAGTATTGAGGTCATGGTACTGTATCTGATTATGTGATTATAATCTATGCTTTTTAATTCTTATTGTCTTTTAAATTGTAGAATTAAGACACTTTAATGCAGATTTTGGATTACATGTCTTGTGGGTTATTCCACGTTTTCATGTTCTGGTACCTCTTTTTACATCTTTTTAGATTTTGATACTTCGGTATTTATTTCCTGTGCAATATATCGGCTACCGGGAGTGTTGTCTAGACAAAAAGCTTGCTTAACCGGGGAATGGGGATCACAACCCCCCCCGGCCATTCTTTGGTCTATTGCTTCCTTTTACTTGTCTACTTTTCTGGTGTGATATATATATATACACGTGGTGAAAATGGAAAGGTTCATGCCGCATGGTAATACAAATTTTCTTAATGTTTCCTATCTTTATTTTTTCATTTTTTGATGCCTGCAGTCTGATTTTGAGTATTTATAGTAATG
Source organism: Amaurobius ferox (assembly GCA_951213105.1). Classification (NCBI taxonomy): domain Eukaryota; kingdom Metazoa; phylum Arthropoda; class Arachnida; order Araneae; family Amaurobiidae; genus Amaurobius; species Amaurobius ferox. The sequence continues at coordinate 66,634,535 of OX578143.1, read as the reverse complement.
TACTATTGCTCAATCTGAGACAGGCATTTATTTGGGTTAGTTAGAGTTAAATACTCAGACCTGAAGAGGAATTTAATTCTGATTAATCATCGAATTTGGGCTGGTGCTGTTCTTTTCTCATATCGGCATTATGGCCGTGATTTTGCTTCTATGATGATGTTAATATTACTTGAACTTTTTATTATTATATTTTCCTAATTATATATATATATATATATATATATTTGAAATGTAATAATAAGAATTATGTAAAATAAAAAAAATAAAAATAAAAATACAATTCAAGTAATATTAACATCACCATAGAAGCAAATTCACGGCCATAATGCCGATAAGAGAAAAGAACAGAACCTTCCCAAATTCGATGATTAATCAGAATAAAATTCATCTTCAGGTCTGAGTATTTAATTCTAATTAACCCAAACAAATGCCTGTTTCAGATTAAGCAATAGTATATTACTATAAATGCTTAAACTCAGACTACAGGCATCAAAAAATGAAAAAATGAAAAAAGGATACATTAAGAAAATTGTATTACCATGCGGCATGAACCCTTCTTCTTCTACCACGTGTATACACGATCGACCTCAACAGCTTAATCTAGAAGCACCGGAATGAACAAGTCGAAATTCTACCAGGGAGATATATAGTTCTGTAAAAATATCCACCGAAAAGTGGTATAACAAAGTTCTGTAAAAATATCCACCGAAAGACAGGAAATGAAATTATAATTGAATGCATGCAGTTGATTTAGGAAGACTACGTGAATAAATTCATAAATTAAATTCAATCAACTAATTAATTTTCGATCAAAACAATAAAAAACTGCGGATTTGAAGACACAAAATAAGAAGAAACTTACCGGTTTTGAAATATACTTGACTTATATCAAATAAATTAAAATAACTTACAATAAAACAATTTTAAAATACCACCAAATGAAAGGTTTGCAGAATTAAGCAGAAAATGGCAGTGATACATGAAGAAAGATATCGTTAGTGGAAGTAAAAGAAGTTAACTTCAACAAAATTCAAAGAGTAATCGATTAAAACATTAAAAACGCCAATGAATAAAAATTTCTTAATTCTTAAATAAGAGCATAACATAAAAATAAATATCTATATTAAAAGAAAAATAGATGACGGCGCCGGTGATTGACAAATTTCTCATTTCTCGAGATTCTTTGCTTCGTACCGCAAAAACTATTGCATATAAAAATATGAAATTTAGTACACTTGTAGAAAAAGGTTTGGGAAATACGCTAAAATAAATTGTTTATCGATTTAAACTTTAGTTTGGCATGAAATCAGAATCAAGGAATTCAGTTTTTGGATTCCCTGGGCTAAGAAAAATCCCTGCTTTTCCCTCTTGCGGAAAATAGGCAGGGAGATAGAAAATAGATTTTTGAAAGTAGAATTTTTATGAAAGATAGATATGAAGCGAGCTCTGCCAGCGCTGCGAGTTGGTTGAGCGAGGAGAGCGAGCAGGTGGCAGAGCTCCCTAGTGAAAGTTTAGAAGTTACATGATGTTACATGAGCATGTAAATTAAATTCTAAGTATGTAAGTTAAATTTAGATTACTTAAATGTGTTACAAAACATTCTTATAAAATATACTACTTATACAATTTTATAAAAAATATCTACATTCCTATTCTATAGTATTTAGTTCCACACGTACTAATCAATATATCAAAAGTAAAAAGAAATGAATTTTTTTTTTTTTTAGATTATGTAAGAAGTTGTTCTTTTTAAATGTTCCGTAAAAATTCTTTAAAAAACTTATTTTTTCAAGTTGGCAACAGCAGTTTAATGAAAAAGCCGCCAATGATCTGCATGCATTTCACTGATCTGTGTTAATGTTTATCAATTAAATACAATTTACGTCCATGGTGTAATTAAAAAAAATGTCAATTTCCCTCATAGATTGTACTACACTTTCATTCGCACTTTATTTAAAATGTATCTATCGCGTGAGTTTGAACTGAAACCAAATTTAAAAATTTCAAAAAGAAAAGAAGTTTAGGATGAATAGGAGATTGATTAAAATAAATCAATTTCACCCTAAAAATAAAAATCTTAGTCACTGTTATATTATAAATATTAAAATATATCACATCTGGAAATTATAAAGGAATTAGTTGGCCGAGGAGTTATCCTAACACGTTTATACCTGCTCAATGGTTTTTGCTTCACAGAGTGCACAATTTCACTCCGATGAACGATATATGTACAGCATTAAAATAAACCTGAAAATTTCATCAAAATCGATTGGTCTTTACATCAGCTTATTATCGATTAATATACAGTAGTCATGGAGGCCCATTACGTTGTTGTTGTTGAGACCCAGACCCTCGACCTACCAGAAAGGTGTAAGGTAACCGTTTAGACGGCCGGGAAGTGCCCCCCAATTAAGACCGGAACCCAGTGGGGGGGGGGGGCATCCACAGGGACCGTACCCTCCTTCCCCTACCACCAATCTCTCGGAAGGACTTACGGACCCACATGTTTAACGTGATCGTACTCCGCATGAACAAGGAGGCAGTTGTGGCAGAATGCAAATCCAGCGCGCAAACCACCGGGCTACCGCGCCCGAAATGTGCCGCCAGCACGCGGTGTTCCCAGGTGGTCACCCACCCAAGTACTAACCGCGCCCGATGCTGCTTGACTTTGGTGATCTAACGAGAACTGGTGTTTTCAGCACGGTACGGCCGTTGGCAGGAGGCCCATTACGTTGTTGTTGTTGTTGAGACCCAGACCGTCCGACCTGTTAGAAATAAATGATCTCCTCGCTGCGAAAGACAGACATACCCATAAACACTGACTCTCGCCTTTCCGCTGAAGAGGAATGTGTTTACTTCGAGAAATCTGCGCGCGCATCAAAGAGACTATACCGGTACACTTACGAACTGAAGTTCTGTTCTGTGTTGTGAATGATTCGGTTTGATGCCGCAGCAAATGCTTGTTTCTTAATTTTCCTATGTAATTTTTAAATGCAGAATCTAATTAAATTTGTTTTTTTCTTTCAATTAAGAGTAATTATTCCCGACATCAAGATGGTAACGAAACACAATAAAATTATATTTCGTTTAAGACTTTAGGGGAAAAGACGACAATTTGCCCTACGCCTATTGCTGAGAAAGGTAAGCATTTTTACCTATTTATAATTATGCTGTTTAAAAAGAAAAATGATATAACATATTTTTCATTAGTGAGTCAGAGCGCCATTACCTCTGCACAACTGAGCTACTATATTTTTATCAGATTATGAGACTGAAGTTGTTGCCTGTCTCGCTAGAAAAATTGGTACTAACAAAATAAAATAGCAGCATTTTCATGAACAATAAAATTATTTGAAAAAGGGCATAAAAATAAGTAACTGAAAAGAAAATTGATATACAAATATATCACAATTATTTTTTCGTTCCCCATTGACTTCGTAAAAAAACTTCCAAACCGAAAGTGATTTTTTTACGGAATAAGATAAAAGGAAATATCGCACTGCAAATAAACAAAAAAAAAGGAAAATATTTCTCAAGGAAATTAAAAATAAAATAATGGCATCTATCAAGGAAAGTCACTTGATTGAAAAATTAAACCAAGGTAACTATTCCAATTGGAAGTTTAAAATGGAAATGACACTATTGAATAAAGAATTATCAGAAACGATAACAGAAGCGGCTCCGGACCCAATTACCGACGAATGGCAGAAAAAAGATAGAAAAGCCAGAGCGCTCATAAACTTATGTATTGAGGACTCCCAAATCGTTCACGTCAAGCATCTCACCTCGGCGCGCGATACATGGAATGCGCTTCGCGCGATACATGAAAGAGCTAATTTATCCAGCAAACTATACCTTTTACGAAAGTTGTACAGTATAAAGTTAGATGAAAGGGGAAACATGCAACAACATATAACCAAAATTCTGGAAACAGTGGATAAACTTAAAGCAATCGGGGAGGAAATAAATAATTCGCATATATCAGCACTATTTCTGTGTTCGCTACCCCCCAGTTACGAAACGCTGATAACGGCGTTGGAAGCGCGACCAGAGGATGAACTGACACCGGAATTCATTAGCAGCAAACTGATTGATGAATATAATAGACGTAGGGATCACCAAGAAATGCCGCAAAATATGGCAAAGGCTTTTCACGCAAATAAAAAATTCTCTAACACCTACAGCTACAAAATGGATAACAAATACTGCTCACATTGCAAAATGAAGAACCACAACAAATCTGAATGTTGGCGTCTAAAGAATAAGACCAATGAGCCCGGCAGATATAAAGATTATAAAAATAAATTCAGACACAACTCATCACAGTTAGTGTATGAGGGAAACGACAGACCTGCCGCGAAATCACAAACACAAGAAAGATATTCAGACACTGTAGATAAAGTAGGATCGAAATTTAGAGACTTAGCGCTCATAACTAATCAAACTGAAGAAGACAGTTGGATCGTTGATAGTGGTTCCTCATCCCACATAACAAATAATGAGAATTTATTCACTAAAATAAATAATGAAAACAAATCGGAAGTTATCGTTGCTAACGGTAAAGCCTTAACCGCCTATGGGTCAGGCGAAGTAAAAATAAAAAGTCGAGCCTCGGATGGAGAGATAAGACAAGTAACACTACAGGAAGTACTATTTGTGCCAGAACTGAAAGCTAATTTATTTTCCGTACGAAAAGCAACACAGCATGGATGCAAAGTAACTTTTACTAAAGACAACTGTCAGTTAACTTACAATGATGAAATATTCTTAGAAGGAAAAATAAAAAATAACCTATATGAGCTAGACCTGCTCACACCACAAAACAAAAATGTTACATATATGGTAAATAACTGTAACAACCCCAATTGTGTTACATTATGGCACAGAAGAATGGGTCACAAGAACTTCGGCTCTATAAAGGAAATTAAATCGAAACAGTTAGCCGAAGGCATAAACATCAATGAATGTAAACATGAAATAAATTGCGAAACTTGCATAAAATCAAAACTCACCGACATGCCATACCCCAAATCTACTCAAAACAGGGGGACTCATATTCTACAACTTGTGCACAGCGACGTATGCGGACCAATGCAAACTCCCACCATAGGAGGAAAATCATACGTGCTGACATTTATTGATGATTTCTCCAGGTACACAATGACCTATCTCTTATCAAAAAAGAGTGAAGTTTTGTGTAAACTGAAGGAATACATCGCTTTTACGACAAACAAATTCGGAAAAAAACCAGAAATACTGAGAAGCGATAATGGCGGCGAATACGTCAGTAAAGAATACGAGGAATATCTAAGTGACAACGGCATACATCACCAGTTGACCGTGCCACACTGTCCATCCCAAAATGGCGTAGCGGAAAGAAAAAACAGGTCACTAATCGAGATGACACGAGCTATGTTGTCAGAAGCAAATTTAGGCAAAAAATTTTGGGGAGAGGCTATAAACACTGCCAATTACTTACAAAATAGACTTCCCACAAAGGCCAATACAAAAACACCGTACGAAATGTGGACTGGTATGAAACCAAATCTTCGTCATTTAAGAGTCTTTGGCTGTAAAGCATATTCCTACATCCATAAAAGCAAACGAGGAAAATTAGATGAAAAAGCCCAAGAAGGGATTTTTGTCGGATACGACGACAGATCAAAAGCTTACAGAATATATACAGAAGGAAAAAACATTACACTTGCTAGAACGGTTAAATTCCTCGAAAAATCAATGCAAATTTCAGAATTAAGCTCAAAGGAATTATTCGAAGGAACAGATAGTGAAGTCGAAAAAACTAATGCTCAAACAGATGAAAAACCCGAAGAGAGCGAGATCGAGTTTGAGGCACCGTCAGATGATGAACAAATAAACTCTGATAACATAACCGCCAATCAACCTCGCAGATCCGAGAGATCGAACAAGGGAGTACCGCCCGATCGACTCATCTACTTAGCGCAACAAGCTAACACCGTCGAACCCAGAGACTATAATGAGGTACTAAAAATTAAGAGCCCACAAGAGAAACAAAATTGGCTAGACGCAATGGAAGAAGAAATGCAATCTTTGCAAGAAAATAACACATTCACATTAATGGACCCCCCGCATGGAAGAAAAATAGTAGGTTCAAAATGGACATATAAAATTAAACACGACTCTCAGGGAAAAATAGCTAAATACAAAGCTAGACTGGTAGCAAAAGGATTTTCACAAAAATACGGTGAAGATTATTACGAAACTTTCGCACCAGTGGTCTCACACAGCACAATTAGAGCATTCCTGGCAGGAGCAGCATTTAGAAAACATAACGTACAACACATTGATATTAAAACTGCTTTCTTACACGGGGATTTAGACGAAACAGTTTACATACAACAGCCAGATGGCTACATCTCCCCTGGTAACGAAAACAAAGTATGGAAATTAAATAAAGCTATATATGGGTTGAAACAGGCCGCAAGAGCCTGGCATCTAAAAATAGGTGACTCTCTAAAACAACTAAAATTCGTGCAGAGTACTACTGATCCATGTCTATTCAAAAAGGGAAAAGGAAGAGAAACTATCTATATAATCGTATATGTGGACGATATTCTAATATCAGGATCAGATGATCAAATTGACAAAACAACGAAAGAATTGGGCAGACAATATGAATTAAAAAATTTGGGTGAAGTTAATTATTACCTTGGAATTAGCATAAGGAAAAACCATGATGGAGATTATCTATTAAATCAAAAAAATAAGATTGAAGAAATTGTAAATACATTTAATTTGCAAGATTCAAAACCCTATAGTACACCAATGGAAACTGGATATTTGAGAAATGAAACAGAAGAAAACCTGCTTCCTAATAACACTAAATATCGCCAAGCTATTGGAGCTCTTCTATATATTGCCACGGTCACAAGACCAGACATCACAGCCGCAATAAACATTTTAAGTCGGAGAAATGAGAAACCACGTCAAATGGATTGGAACGCAGTAAAGCGTCTAATAAGTTATCTAAATCATACAAAGGATCTAAATTTGGTAATAAAATCAACGACAAAACCAATTCTTACAACATACGCTGATGCCGACTGGGCAAGCGATAAAACGGATCGGAAATCCACGAGTGGTAATCTTTTCTTAATTGATGATTCTCCTATACACTGGTTAAGCAAAAAACAATCATGTGTTGCACTTTCCTCAGCAGAGGCGGAATATATATCCGCTGCTAACGCAGTTCAAGAAGTACTGTGGTTAATCAACCTACTCAAAGATCTCGATATGTTTCAACAGCTCCCGATTACTATTTTCGAAGATAACCAGTCATGTATAAAAATGATTGAATCACCGAAGTACATGTCAAGAACCAAACATATTGACATCAGATTCCACGCCATAAGAGACTTTCAGGAATCGGGTGTAATCCAGTTGAGTTATCTTCCAACTAAGCTAATGACAGCGGACATGATGACTAAACCACTGCCAAAGCCTGAATTTCTGAAGCACAGATCCAAACTGCTACAGCCGTGATATGCAGCTCCAGAGATCAAGGGGGACTGTTAGAAATAAATGATCTCCTCGCTGCGAAAGACAGACATACCCATAAACACTGACTCTCGCCTTTCCGCTGAAGAGGAATGTGTTTACTTCGAGAAATCTGCGCGCGCATCAAAGAGACTATACCGGTACACTTACGAACTGAAGTTCTGTTCTGTGTTGTGAATGATTCGGTTTGATGCCGCAGCAAATGCTTGTTTCTTAATTTTCCTATGTAATTTTTAAATGCAGAATCTAATTAAATTTGTTTTTTTCTTTCAATTAAGAGTAATTATTCCCGACATCAAGATGGTAACGAAACACAATAAAATTATATTTCGTTTAAGACTTTAGGGGAAAAGACGACAATTTGCCCTACGCCTATTGCTGAGAAAGGTAAGCATTTTTACCTATTTATAATTATGCTGTTTAAAAAGAAAAATGATATAACATATTTTTCATTAGTGAGTCAGAGCGCCATTACCTCTGCACAACTGAGCTACTATATTTTTATCACGACCTACCAGAAAGGTGCAAGGTAACTGTTTGGATGGCCGGGAAGTGCCACCCAATTTAGACCGGAACCCAGTGGGGGAGGCATCCGCAGGGATCGTACCCTCCTTCCCCTACCACCAACCTCTCGGAAGGACTTACGGACCTACATGTTTAACGTGATCGTACTCCGTATGAACACGGCGACAGTTGTGGCAGCTTGCAAATCCAGCGCACAAACCACCGGGCTACCGCACCCGAAATGTGCCAACAGCACGCGGTGTTCCCAGGTGGTCACGCACCCAAGTACTAACCGCGCCCGATGCTGCTTGACTTCGGTGATCTAACGAGAACAGGTGTTTTCAGCACGGTACGGCCGTTGGCCCAGGAGGCCCATTACGTTGAAATCCAGACCGTCTGACCTACTAGAAAGGTGTAAGGTAACTGTTTGGAGGCCCATTACGTTGTTGTTGTTGAGACCCAGACCGTCCGACCTACCAGAAAGGTGTAAGGTAATTGTTAGAGAGGCCCATTACGTGTAATTGTTTACCGACCGAGTTCAGCAACAAACTCCACCTGTAAAACATTTTCTTCTCTACAAATGCATATCAGTAAGGGAATGGGCTTTATCACGTTTAACTTTTATTCGACCTTATTCTGGAACGACTTAGGCCTGTAAAATATTAGTTTACACTAAATATGCAAATTTGAAAAAATATTAGTTATGTTTTAGAAGAGTTATCGTCGGATAATGCGCATCATAAAAGAAAGCACAGCACGTGCTTGCAAATTTTAGCAACGAACTTTCCTTGTAAAACATTAAAATACACAACATAACAAATATCCCCAAAAAAGGTTTAACTTCAGGGGAAATATCGTACAATAGTAAAAGAGACGCAACACACACGGCTTTCACCTAACCACGTTCAGCACCGAATCAACAAGTAAAACATTAGTTTATATCCAAATATTAAAATGTTAAAATATTTAATTAAATTTCAGAGAAGTCATCATCGGACAATGGATATCAGTAAAACGGAACACAGCACGCGCTACATTTATACGATCACGTTCAACAACGAACCCTGCTTGTATATCAGTAATTTGCACCACATAACCAAACAAAAAAGGATTACATTTTAAAGAAGTTATCGCCAGATAAAACATGCAATATAAGCTAGGTAGACAACAGGAAATTGCGTCCAACTAAAAATAGGTTAAGTCACTTTGCCCTCTCTTTTCAACAATATAACTGACAGTTTAGTGATCATTGTTATGATTGAAACTTTTGAATAATATTTAATGAATATCAATTTCTAAAGCATTAATTGATTTAGCATTTACTATTATTAGTCAATAAGGCTAAGAGCAGGTGAAATTTAATGCATCCCCCAACCCGTCAAAATATTCCACCACGGCAAGGAAACAGCAGGTTTCAGAAACTGTCTAGCATATTTTTCCAAAATCTCTTTTTACCACTTCTACGAAATAGCAAAGGAACTCAGACAGTGCAGTGGAAGGGGTTGTTAGAATGCGGACTCAGAAAATTGCCCGAAACGTTACCGGGACCTTTTCTACAAAGTAAAAGCCAAATTACCTCAACGAGAGTCCGTTTAAGTGCCCACCTACTTAAGAGAATCTCACTTCAGTCTCCAACTGTCAGAGAAAGCAGCTCCACTTGCCGAGGATGGTAATTTTCCCTCCACCCAAACCTCCTTGCGAACGGTACAAAGAAAAGAAAAACTTTTCTTCAAATTGAAAGTGTACGCTATTATTAACGTCCAAGCCGAGTAGTGCAGTGACTATTTGTTATTATTTTCCGTTTAAAGGAGTCTCCTGTAACCGGTAATTGTGTCTCCTCGTCGCAGGGTAAATATCGGTTATACCGTTGTGCGCAGTCACAAGGTATTTATCTCATCGTTTGCTATTGGAGGACTGAAGGACTGATGCTTGCTGAGAAGGGGAACCTTCTAATGTGTATAATGTGCGCCCTGGACGTGGAGTAGAAATGATATGCCCTGAGGATATAGAAAGTAAAAAAAAAAGAGACGATGTGACTCATAATGCACGATTCGCCGCCTTAAAAGTTAGCGTTTTTTTCTTTCTCCTTAAATGAAGTCACGAACGCACAAAATGCTCCCACGATGATTCATTGCATAAAGAAACTTGTCAATAGGTTAGAAAGAACAAGATTTTGAACGTAATCCTTTATGCATAAAAGGGCAAAATGTTAAGTATGAATGCATGTAAAGAAATAACTGATATTCTGAAAATTTTTAAAATTAAAAATTTTGACAGAAATGTACCGTAATTTAACACCAACCACTTTTTTGTGGTATATTTCGTCAAAATCACCCACTAGTGGTTTTATTCGATTTATCTTATACAGTATATGTTCTATTTTTCTGTTACTTTTTTTTCAAATAATCGCCCAAAAATTTTTGCAATAATAACACAAATTAAAACTTCGTAAACTACGGCACATATACAAAAATAAACTGGTCAATCAGTTTTAAAGGCAGAAAACAGCTTTCTTCTTAAGGACTGCCAAGCAGCACGATCTCACTTATTTAAACCAGGTCGGCAGCTGAGGATGCACAAGTGGCTGAAGATAGAGGAAAAGAACTGCCAAAACCGCGAGAAGAAATGAAAGGGAGAAAAACACAAAACGACGGGCAGAAAAACAATTGGTTTAAAGGTCTCAGATTTCTTGTGTTATAGATTTTCTCTCTATTTAGTTGTTTTTATTCGTTCTATTATCCGTTCTCTTACTACTTTATTATATTCTTTCTTTTCTCTGTGGTTTTGTATGTTCGTAGTTTCCTGCCAGCCGTTTTGGATCCCCTCTTTCATTTCTTACCTTCATAACTTCCCTTCTTCCTACCTTCAACCACGTGTGCTATCCTCAGTTGCCGACCTGACTTGAGTGAAGTTGCTCTTCTTGTCGCCCCTGAAGAAAAAAAAGAGTTATTTTTTTCCTTTGAAACCGGTTGAGTAGTTTTTCTTCTTTCTGCATATATACTGTATTTTACAAAGTTTTTCTTTTATTATACAATACAAATAGAAGGTTAGAAGTTAACACCCCCATTTGACCGTGATGTTTATGTCACATTAACCCTTTCGCGACGATTGGCACGTCCGCGTGTCGGCTGCGAACTTGCATTCAAGGACGGACGGCACTCACTCGTGACGGAGGAAACTTTACCGTAAACGGCGAGTGGCAAGCATGCGTTTTTTCACATGGAACGTTTTAATTTGTCTACTAGATGGCGTTAGATGCCCGTGGAAACAACTTCAATGTATTTTGCAGATACATGACCTTGGCATAAGGAGGATCCAATGAATTATTTCTCCATTTGGAGCGGTGAAACATGATTTTGTAATATAAACAGACAGAGCATTTCTCGCAGCATCAACAATTTTATAATTGAGTTTCGGGTTTTGTTTTGATTTCAGCTCTATGATTTCATTGGTGAATCATAGGAATATAAGAGCGTATTTTTTTTTATGTTTGGGTTTTAGAGGCAGTGAAATTATTCGTTTATTTCGGATAAAAGAATGGGAGCAACTAACGAGTATTTTGTATTCAGATTTGTATGAAAAATATATATCAAATAAAAAATAAATATTTCTTTTATTCCTGAAAAAAGTAGATTTCTGTATTGAATAGGTGATTTTTAGTGAATTTCTTTTTAGAGTTAGGCTTAGCCAAAAAAAATTGCCGTCTCCTGGGAACAGTTCGGAAGCGAAGCGCTCCGTCCTTTGGGCCGCGGCAGTTCCGGAATGCCGCCGTCGCGAAAGGGTCACATTAAGAGGAACCTCACGATTAAATTTTTTCTCAATTGAGGCCTCAGTAAGGGGGGGGGGCGATCAACGAAATCAGAGACAGTCCTAAGATTGCTTGCCAAGTGAAGACCTTGGTTACCAACGATTTTGAACACAAACTACAAAATTCAGTTTACTCTGCCACCTCAGTTTTGTAGCTACAGGGGGAACTCATGCAAAAAAATCTGTCACTACGAGAATCGAATGTAAAAAAAAAAAAAGATAAAAAAAAATGCCAAGTATAGTCGTATCCCTGGATCTAAGAGGTTACGCGAAATATTTTACAGTACCAAGAATCTAGAATTGCCACTGGACACCATTAAAATTGGCATGGACAAAACTTAAATTCTACGCATTATTCTTCTATATAATATATGTTTTCTATTGGAAGATGTGAGAATGGGCAAATAGGGCTGACTGGGGAGGAAGAGCAAACGATTTCATATACATAGCATTGTGAGGGTGTAATAGTCGTTCGGAATAGACAATTGATCTACACTGTCGGCAACGTTATAGACCAATGAACAAATAATGTGCTCCCTCTGTAAAAAAAAAATAATACATCATTAACGGATTTTTTAGGCAAGAATGGAAAGTGGCTAAGTAATGCCTTACTGGGAGTCATGGTAAATGAAAAAATCTGATGTGGACAACACATGACTTTCCTTATATAATGTAATGAATTTACTACTTTTACAGAAAAAAAAATAGGTTTACTTATAGTAGATACTAATATTCTATCCAAGATATTGAATTTTCGATAATTAGTCGTCATTTTCATTGATTTAGCGTCATTTTTATCCATTTGGCGAGATTTTTGTTAATTTGTCAACATTTCAAAAAGTCGCCAAGTTGACGACATTCCGCCAAATTCGTCGCCAAAATCCCGCCAAGCGTTATGGACGAAGAAATAAGTTATTCTTACAGCAGACAAATGAGTATTGGTGTTCAAATACAAACGTATTACTCAAAGTATATTTTTTCATGAATGGAACGAGCTAGATCCACGAGAATGATATCACCCAATTTATCGTATGGTATTACATATCAAATGTGAACATGTTTCTCAATAGGAAATATTTTTTTTTATTTTATGACTTTTTGATAATTTTTTTAAAAATGTGCAATATCTCGAGAACGGTTCATGTTAGCATTCAAAAATTTATGCCAATCGTTTTCCAATGAAAAATTACATAAAAAATGTCTATTTGCGTAACTTTATTAGTGGTTTTGATTTTTTGACGATTTTTTCAAAATTTCATTCGAAAATTTAGGGGGGTTCTGAACATTCGATTGTGTATAAAAACAATAGGCTTCCAGTGTTTACGGATTGTGATTTTTGTACCAAATTTGGTTCGAATCGGTCCATTCGTTTGTCAGTTATCGTCTCCACAGTCTCACACACACACACACACACACACACACACACACACACACACACACACACACAGAAACAGACATCACTTCAAAAATGTTTGATTCGTGATCAGGGATCCTTGAAACGTGCTCTCTCGTCGAAAACTCGAATTCGAATTTTCGACCCCGTCACAATACTTTCCTTATACGTTATGTATATAAGGAAAGTGAAAATAGATAATAAAATAAAACCTGTGCAAGACCACATTAGTAAAAGATCATTTTTATAGGGATTTTCAGCTAGTCATATAATATTGTTTCCAATATAATATGGCCAGCTGAAAGGTACCTTGTAAGGCAGAAGAGTACAACACGCCAACTTATTTGCACACTGATTTACTTGTTTGCCAAGGCTCTTTTGTTCATGTTGACAATAAACAACCGAAATAAAAGATATTTTTCTCTTTTAAAGAGTCATAATTTTACTTAATTGTGAAAAATACATCGCTTGTCTATTTCACAGCTCTTTCTTCATACAACCATCAAATGTCTTCCTTTTCCGTGTTTCGAGCAATGCCAGAAACGCGAAGAAGCCTAAAAGCAATTTGCCGGATTGGAATTCAAAATCGCGTCCGACGTTAATGGTGATCTGCACGTCAATTCTAGGCGACATAAAATACACCCCTTTGCAAAAGACGCGGAATCTTTATATCACAACCCAGACCTACACATTACGATACCATTATGCACCACGGGCAGTTCGAAAACGATACATTCTGCAACATTCTGCAGAACTGAAATAAAATCATTGCAGTGTTCATAGATTAACGCATAGAAAGATGAAAGCATGATTGGCTGACGCTTGTGTTCATGTAGCTGTTACTACCGAGCACAAACATTTGCATGTGCAGGTCATTATCAACCCTATATTTATTGATTGACGATATCTAAAAGGTATGCCAATGTAAGGTATTTGATTCATCAGATGAAACACATTTTTCTTATTCGGCAGTCTTAGTGTCTAATACATTGGTTATCAACCTAGGCAGTACCTCTCCATGGGGCGGTATATTCTTCAGAATTGTAGCCCCCATGGGCGTTATCTCAATCTATCGAAATCGTCTGCTGGTTATTATTCTAATAAATATCGAAAATAATTTTTCATTAATAATTGATTTTAAAATTTAAATATCTGAAAAATTTGAAAATAAAGTACAATGATCCGACATAAAATATTGTTTCACATACCGCAGTTTTCATGTTTACAGTATCACAAAACGTAGACCATTTTTATGATTAAATTTGAAACGGTTTTTGATATTTAGAACGTTTATTAAGTGTGTTAGAGTCCCATTTAGTAACTATTAGCCATTTTGCTTTCGAAAAAGCGGCGGTGTAAATGGCTAGTATACATAAAGAATCCACTTATAGCAGAAACATGGAATAAATTGAACTGATGCAAATTAACCGAAATAACAAATAATAAAAATCTAAAGAAATTACTTTTGAAAAACAAAAATAAGGGGAATTAAATAATTTGAGCTTGTACTGTTGTGTTAAAAAGGGATTCCCCAACTATTTATTCCATTTCTGTGGTTTTTAAGTCAACCACCGTAGTTTTTTTTTTTTAAATAATTCCCCATTCCCATTACGTATTAAAATATGCAGCGAATTAATTTTAATGCTCGTGTTTTTCTGATTCCGATAAATTGTGTCTTAAATATTTACTTTTTCTATTTGAGTAAATTCTAGTTCTTTTTTAGAAAAGAGTTAAGCAAATATAATTGAAATGCGGCAAAAAGGGCCCAAATGGAAATATTTTCTAGGGATTTGGTTTGAATCTCGACAATAGTTTTGGGCACACAATGATAAAAAAACATGACCTAAAGATGACAGTGCATTCCTGATCCTCGCTTTTGAGATTTACTACAAAACAATCATCCATACATATACAGAGTGTCCAGGAAGTTCCGGAACGGCGCAATATCTCGAGAAATACACTTCGGTTCAAAAAAAAAAAAAAAAAAAACACGTATTCAATATTTTTAGAAAAGCTATCCAATGATACCAAGATTGACCCCCTCCCCCCTAGGGGGGGCAACTTTGAAATTTTCAATGGGAACCCCCATTTTTTATTGCTGATTTGGATTCTCCAGAAAATATTACATACATTTGACCTACGATTTTTGCTCCCACAAACGGCGCTATAATCGAGAAAAACGGAAATGGGGCACTAACGTTTAAAAGTTACAGAAAAAAGCACCCTGATCATGAGAGGCAAGGGGAGTTCTAAAGAAAAAGCAACCCAAAGGGAACAGAAAACTACTACGTCTACATCGTTGTTCTTGGGTAGTGCTAAAAGTGGGGCGCAAACGTTTAAAAATGGGAATGTCTCGGGAAATACACTTCGGATAAAAAAATAAAAAATTACGTAAAAATTACGTAATATTTTTAAAAAAAACTATCCAATGATGCTAAAATTGACCCTCCTCCCCCCGCTAACCGTTCACTTCAGCGACAAGTTGACTTCAGTTTAGAAAACGGTTCAAAACTACATTTAGCACTACCCAGGAACATCGATGTGGAGGTAGTAGTTTTCTGATAGTTTGCAACAAAGTAGCTGAAAATAATGAGCAAAGGTTGCATAATGTTTTACAGTGTAGGTACACAAACACAGTGGATCTCCACTGGCTTTTTGCATTGTCAATACGATACCTACCACCATCAAGATTTCTTGTGTTTGATCGTACATCCCATTAAGGGTTGAGACCCAGACCGTCCGACCTACCAGAAAGGTGTAAGGTAACTGTTTGGACGGCCGGGAAGTGCCACCCAATTTAGACCGGAACCCAGTGGGAGAGGCATCCACAGGGACCGTACCCTTCTTCCCCTACCACCAACCTCTCGGAAGGACTTACGGACCCACATGTTTAACGTGATCGTACTCCGCATGAACACGGCGGCAGTTGTGGCAGCGTGCAAATCCAGCGCGCAAACCACCGGGCTACCGCGCCCGAAATGTGCCAACAGCACGCGGTGTTCCCAGGTGGTCACCCACCCAAGTACTAACCGCGCCCGATGCTGCCTGACTTCGGTGATCTAACGAGAACCGGTATCCCAATAAGGGTGTAAGGGTTGTTGTTGTTGTTGTTGAAACCCAGACCGTCCGACCTACCAGAAAGGTGTAAGGTAACTGTTTGGACGGTCGGGAAGTGCCACCCAATTTAGACCGGAACCCAGTGGGGGAGGCATTCACAGGGACCGTACCCTCCTTCCCCTACCACCAACCTCTCGGAAGGACTTACGGATCCACATGTTTAACGTGATCGTACTCCGCGTGAACACGGTGGCAGTATTGGCAGTGGCTGGAATCGAACCCGGGCCTACCGAGTGCAACTCCAGCGCGCTAACCAATGGGCTACCGCGCCCCAAGGGTGTAAGGGTGTAATAATTTTGTTAATTTTTTTAATTAACTAGTTTACGAAAATGAAACAGGCCTGCATTGTAATCATGTGTTCCTTGTGAATGATTTTTGTTTACTTTCTAAACTTATAAAACATTAAAAATTTAATTAATCAAAATATGAATTAAATACATATAAATGTACGAATAAAAAATATCTTATCTTACTTCAGTTTACGTCCCATTGGCGTTTTAGATTTGTCCTATTTCTCCCATTCAGAATATGAAAAGCTTGCATTTGAGAAAATTCCGATAGTGAAATTTTTATTTAAAATTAAAAGTTCATATGTTTGATCATTCAAAATATTCATTCCATCATAGGTATGAAAGATAAATGCTTTTTTCCGTTACTAATACTCCAGCCGAATATTATATTGCTTAGTGTCAATATTACTAGTATATTGCTTAATATTAATATAAAATACTTCTATAAAATATCCTGAACGTAATACCAGATCCACTGAAATTGTATTTGATTTATGTGATAAAGTTCCAGTAATATACAAAATATTTGTAATTAACCAAAACATGGCTTTTCTTAGATTAAAATATTTTGATACTGCAAGAAATAAGTAACACAATTCATGCCTTTTAGCGCATTCTCGCTGAAAAGTAAAAGATCTGAAGAAAAGCGCATTACCCTTTCAAAGCGTATCACGTTCTCCGTGGATAAGTAAATTTATTATCTCTCGAGAACGGCTAGTAATAACACACAAATTCCGGTTTAAAGTACTTAGAAATCACTTACTCGTTTGATAATTGTACATATGCATGGCTTTTATGACAGCATTAACAGTATTTTTAAGAATTCTTTTTTCTTTTTTTTTTCGAAAAAAAATTCGAAAACTTGAAGAACTTCCTCTATTCTTATCTCTCTGAAAATGTATTGGCTTCTCACTATTGAAATGATAGTACCACATTTTATTTTAATCTCCCTTATAATTAACTGAGTGTGGCTCAACTCGACATTTTCATACCAGAAGCCATTTTTAAATAGCTTTTTTTTTCAAATTCTACAAGAAAAATTTTGAAAAATCAGTATCATGGGTCCAAATGATTACAATCATAGCGTATTACCTTTCACTTTCAAGGACTTGAAAAATTTTTTTCGATTGATACCATACCTGACAATGTACCCTCCGGGGGGGGGGACTAATGACGTCGCGAACAAAAACATAAATAAACACTTTTATGCTTGATTATGATTATGTCAAATTTTATCCTACGTTGCTATGTTAAAAAAATATAAAATTTCGAATAAAATTCAAAGTTTTCACTCGAATTTAAAAAAAAAAAATTATATCTAGTTCTAGATTTTTTTATAACAAAGCCGGATATAAAATTTCATGAAAATCCCTCAATGTTTGTAGTTGCTATCACGTACACAAAAAATCGACCAAAGACATCAGGCAGATAGACGGACGTCACTCCAAATATAGTCGAAACGTGTTCAGAAGGTCTTAAAACGCATATTAACATCAAAATATCGAATTCAAAAATTTTTGTGAAAATATTACTTTCTTACATTATGAGACATTAAAAATATCCAGCCTACAGTCACAGGCATTGAAATAATGGCTGATTTGGATTCAAGAATGTCAAAACATATAAATCTATCAAAATCCGAAAGTCGGATTTTTGATCGTTACAATGCATATACTATGTACTTCTCAATGCATATATTCCCCTCTACATGCACTATGTGTTGTAGGGGAAGTAAAATTGTGTGAATACGAAGATTTATCCTACTTCGTGATTTTTTAGAAAGCCGATTGACGGGCGGAAGAATAGCATTCCGCTTCGTTCGGGAAATGTTGAGAAAGAAGTATCAAATAAGAAGATTCGCTTGAAGATTACATCCATACGCACATTAAACACCATTCACACGATATCGTTTCGTTCTTGAAAAACTCCTCGGCAGGGAAGAAAAAAATACCCAGTGTTATTCAATTGAACCATTGAGTAGTAATATTCCAGTACTTTGCTGGTACTGGGACATGTGTTTTGCAGCATTTGTTTTGCTATTTCGACTGAAGACAATGAGAAATGAGTCCCCCTTGGTCATCATCCATAAACGTTTAGACACGCGGTGATGCAAAATGTTCCTTCGCGTGATGTATAACAAGATTCTAGCTACCGTTTAATGGAACTTGAAAGGCTCGACAAGTTAGCCTGGTGAAAGTTAACAGAGATGGTTGGTCTGAATAAGCGATGCGAGAAATTACTGTACAGAAATTTCGGAAAATAATTCGATATTTTCAAATTACGGTAGAGGGCTTTCTTATGTTATTATGACTGTTGCATATGGCTGTGGTTCACTTTCTAATAATACATCACAAGATTAAAAATGAAAAACTTTGAAATGAACAATATCAAATGTGAAGATGTCTTCCATCATCCACTCAATATTGTTATGATTCTGAAAATTATTTCTCGAAAAGGTAGCAATAGCCAATCTTTATGGATAGACCAGCTTAATAGGCCAAGATAGATCAACTTTATTTTATTAAGCCGCTGAGTTATAGTCTAATACTTTGCTGTTCTTTTGACATGAATTTTGCAGTTTTTTTTTATATTCTGACAAAAGACAATCAACGACTGGTTCCCCCTCTATTATCATCCATAAATATTTTGACACGGAGTGATGTAAAATATTCCTTCACGTGATAGATGTAACAATACTCTGGCTACCGTTTAAAAAATAACTTTGAAGCTTCGACAAGTCAGTTTAATAAGATATTAAATCTTAAAAAAAATTCTACACGATATCCTTATGATTCTGAAAAACTTTCCTCGACAAGATAGCAATATCCAAGCTTTGTTGATAGACCAGCTAGAAGCTAGACCATCTAAGCCAGCTTGATAGACCAAGATAGACCAGCTTTATTTTATTGAGCCGTGGAGTTATAGTCTGACACTTTGCTGTTCATTTGACGTATATTCTGCAGCATGTTTTGCTATTCCGGTAAGAAACAATGAGCGACCGATCCCCTCTGTCATCATCCATAAATATTTTGACACGCGCTGATGCAAAATGTCCCTTCACGTGACCGATAACAATATTCTGGCTACCTTTCAAAAAAACTTTGAAGGTTCAACAAGTCAGTTTGATGAGAGATTAAGTCTGAAAAATGTTTCTTCCAGACACACACATTAAGTATCACATAATGAGATTCATTAAATATATTATAAAGGACTTTCTTACACTATTAGGAGTTTTATGTATAACTGTTGCTCGTTTCCTGGAAAATACATTAAGATAAATTATGCAAAATCTTGCAAGAAAGTATCTTGCAATATTGCGAGTCTTCAAGAATTGCTTTTGTATACTGCTACTTATATTTGACTTATGTTTGAATCTATGAAATTAATCTTTTTTTTTTCGATTTTCAGCACATAATACGTTTGCATCTGTGAAATATTTTATCCGATGGCAAAATCTTTGATTACAATTTGAAGCATTTATTTCTTGCCTATTTTCCTTTCCATGGTAAAATACAGGAAAAGTAAAAGCTAGAAATTTCCCTACCGTTCATTTGTCGCTACCCGTGGCCCATGGTTTCGCAGTCATTGCCACACGTCAGCACTGTGCAAGCGAAGAGTTGATCAATGAGCACAAAGCACCCATAAGCAATGATTTTAGAACTTTTCTGGAAGGAGTATTGTTGATACTTCTACTTTTCTAGAAGAATTTTGTAAGTACAATATATTCCAGATTTAATACTAAAACTTGCAGTTACTCTTAGAAAACAATACTGCTTTGATACTGAGGGTCATAGGCGCAGTCAGAATCTGTTAAAATGGAGGTTCAACTGAATAGTGGGGTTTTACCTTTCTGTATTTCGTTTTCCAACATAAACCCAATAATGGACTAATGTAAAAGTATCAACCAATGGGGGTCTAACCCCCCCCCCCCAACTACTCTTATCAGCTTCAATTGCTATTAGGAGTGATTTCCTTAGCGACTTTCCGACATTCCGACTCAACTGCAGAAATGATATATGCAAATAATATATGAACTTACTAGAGAAATCCATACACCAATAGATTAATCATTATTCACTTAATACAGTGACTATACTAAAAAACTTTCACCGACTTCACCATCAACAGGACAATACATTTTCCGCTTTATTCAATTCAGCCTTTGAGTGACTGTTGCACATACTCTTTTGTTGTGTATGTTGCAGCATGTGTGCCTTTGCTTCAACCACCAGAAGAAGGAACAGCGAGCGACGCGCCGTCATCATCCATAAAAGTTTTGACATGGTATGGTGAAAAATGTCTCCGTCGCGTGATAAATAGCAAGACTCTAACGTTTAATGGGAGCTTAAATTTTGAAAGGTTTGAGTTGCATTTAAACGGGCAGAACAACGAAAATTGACAAAGTGCTGTTAGAACGGAGAGAGAAACCTCTTGTGATAGGATTTTTCTAAAATAATTTAACAATTTATGGTTATGATGGAAGACTTCCTTGAGCCATTATGCCCATTTTTATTAACTTTAGTTTGTTTTCAAAAGCATAAGGTCCTGATTTTTTAAAAATGAGAAAGGTAGTGATACGTTTTAAGAAATTATATCTATCTATGTATATATATATATATATACAGAGTTTTTGTCTGGTATAGTTTTTATCTGGTCCATATACAAGGTTTTTGTCTGGTATTTCAAACTTGGTATTTCAAATTTGATATTCTTTACTTCATTGTAAGTAAATCCGTCCTTGTTTCAAGTTTCTAGGCTGAGGGATTTGTCGAGATATTAATAAAAATCACTTTCATCAAAATAGCACAGAGAAGATGATTTTTCTCCATAACTTTATTTGAAAATAAAATGATACCCTGTTACTGAATCAAATCAAATTTTTTTATATGGCATACGGCTTTCACTGAATGGATCCATTTAAATGATAAACAAATGGAGATAAAGCCAAATTTTTGCAAATGAACGGAATTATATTTTTGATTGAATTACTGCTTTAGAATATAAAATTACGCATGTTATCAATATTTTCAATTCCCATCCGTTTTTATCTGAGACAACATGTAAGCGTACTGCGTTTAACCTATATATTTATGATTATTTTCTAATTGAAGTTCCTAAATTATGAGTATAATGAGTAAAGTTTTGTTTCTGATTGTAGAGCACGCTACCGAATGCATCGAGGAAAAATATAGTGTAAGGGGAACGAAATTTGAGTTCTTAATATTCTTTATTGCTCCAGCCATAATTTTTATTGCATTGATGAATTTATCTCTGAAAATTAACAGTTTAAATAAATATTATTTACTGCCATAAGAGTCGTTCTATATAGAAATACACACAACGCAAGAGGACAGGACGGAAAAGACGCGAGCGCCATCTGTAATAATGTCTCAAACGATTTTAGCGTTTACTTAACATAGAATTTTTATTCTTTCCCTTCTATACCCCGCTTATGTCGTGTTATTCCTAACAAAGTCCAAAGAAACGGACGATATCTGCAATAACAGTAAAAAACTTGTTTTACGCCACAACTTCACAAACTTTCGTAGGAACTGGCATTCAGGTCTACTACATTGGGGGCTTAAAATTTCCTCAAAACTTAGGCTACTTGAAGCTTTTCCTGTTTTGCAAAGTAGCCACTATTGTTTGTGTGCTCTCTATATACAAGGTGTCCAGAAAGTTCCAGAACGGCGCAATATCTCGAGAAATACACTTCGGATCAAAAATTAAAAAAACACGTATTCAATATTTTTAGAAAAACTATCCAATGACACCAAAATTGACCCCCTTCCCCCTCCTGGGGAAGGGGGAGGGGCAACTTTGAAATTTTCAATGGGAACCTCCATTTTTTATTGCAGATTTGGATTCTTCAGATAAAATTACATACATTTGACCTACGATTTTTGATTTTTGCTCTCACAAACGGCGGTATAATCGAGAAAAACGGAAATGGGGCACTAACGTTTAAAAGTTACAGAAAAAAACACAGAAAAAGTTACAGAAAAAAGGTAGTAGTTTTCGGCAAACTATCAGAAAAGCCGCAATTACAGGCGTTCATGAAAATTCCAGATTTATTTCTAAAATATTCAGCTAATTATCGTCTGTCAAAGGTTTATATATATATATGTTATCATAACTATCAGGAACCTTGCTTCCCATTGCAGACAGCTGATTCCCCTGAAATTTTAAATTTAATTAACTGAAATAATTTTTTTTAACAAGATAAAGAAAAATTAAAAAGAAAAAAAAAATGTGTTCAATGACGCAAGGAAATTGTCTATCGCAGCCGCAAACTCTTAAATTGTTTTCTAAAAGTTTTATCATAAGGTCTCGCAGCCCTTATTTCCCCACCATCCGTCCTTGTCAATTTTCGTTGCACTGACTTGTTGAATCTTACAAGAATTAAGCCTTATTAAAAGCGTCAGTCTTGTTATTTATCACGTGGCTGGGACATCTTGATTCACTGCGTGTCAAAACTTTTACTGAGATGATGTCGGTGGGGGCGTCCATCGTTCATATTGTCTTCTTTTATCGGGATGGCAAAATGTATACTGCAAAATATATGTCCAAAGAACGGTACAGTATGATCACTCAAAGACTCAATTGATTAACGGAAGCTATTTATTGTTGTCGGTTGTCGATGAAGAAGTCCAAGAAAGTTTTTTTAGACAATTGGAGATTCAATTCACGAGAATAATGTTAAAAATGTTAAGAGAAGCTAAATTTCAATAGCTAGGATATTGCCACTAACTAAGATTTCGTCTAAAATTCATTTGACAAAAGGTGACTGCTGTGCACTGTCACCCAAATAGTAAAAACGTTATAGGATGGCAGCTTATTTTGACCTACCGACAATCCTACCGGAAAGATTATCGGTACCGTTTCCTACCTGAAAATTCTTAGGAACACCAATAACTTTTTAAAAAAAGGTCCATGAGTATACATGGTCTATCTATAGTATAGAAACCATGCCCGATCGGGAGTGCAGCGCCTCTAGCGGAAAATTAAAAACGTTAGGATAATGTACACGACAACGAAATGAGATAGTTGAAGGGAATTTTCTAATTAGAAAATTGCAGATAATTTTTTAATTAGAAAGT